>PVIW01001340.1:274705-311730 GCA_004026585.1 Noctilio leporinus | reverse complement strand
GGGGGACAGAGGGGAGAAAAAAAGGGATGGATGTAATACAACAACAATAAAATTAAAGGAAAAAAAAGAATGCCCTCGGCATTGTGATACAAAGTACAGCATAGAAAATAGTAATATTGGCCCTGACTGGTGGCTCAGTGGATAGGCACCAGCCTGTGAACCTAAAGGTCACTGGTTTGATTCCCCAGTCAGGACACATAACCAGATTGTAAGCCAGGTCTCCAGCCAGGTCTGTAGCTGGGGGCAGGTTAAAGGCAACCACACATTGATGTTTCTCTCCCTCTCTTTCTCCCTCCCTTCCCCCCTCTCTAAAAATAAATTTAAAAGTATGTTTTTTTAATCATGGAATCCGAGACCTGGCTAGTGGCTCAGTGGATAGGTGCCGGCCTGCAAAACCCAAAGGTTGCTGGTTCAATTCCCCAGCCAGGGCACATAACCAGGTTGCAAGCCAGGTCTCCGGCCAGGTCCTTAGCTGGAGGCAGGTGAAAGGCAACCATACATTGATGTCTCTCTCCCTCTCTGCCTCTCCCCCTTGCCCTCTCTCTAAAAATAATAAAATAAAACCAAAAAAAAAAAAAAAGAAAGAAAATGGTAATATTGTAGTAACTGTGTGTGGGGTCAGATGGGTACTGAATTTATAATGGTGACCACTTTGCATAAAAAGTCTAATCATTTGGGTGTACACCCAAAAATAATATATTGTGCATTAACTGTGATTAAAAATATTTTTTAGGCCCTGGTTGGTAGGGCCTTTTATTATTTGGAAATAATAAAAAAAGAAGCCCTGGCTGGTAGCACAGTGGATAAGATGCCGGCCTGCGAATCCAAAGGTCGCAGGTTCGATTCCCCAGCCAGGGCACATAACCAGGTTGCAAACCAGATCTCCAGTCAGGTCTGTGGCTAGAGGCAGGTGAAAAGCAACCATACATTGATGTCTCTCTCCCTCTCTGCCTCTCTCCCTTCCCCTCTTTCTAAAAATAATGAAATTAAATCTTTAAAAAAAAAAAGAATAAAATCTTTTTAAAAAATTGTTTTAATTTTTAAAAAGTCTATTAGACCAACTCTTTATCCTAATAATATCAGTTGAATAAATGCTTTCACTGAACTCATATTTGCATTTCAAAACTTGTTGAAGAAATTACATATTTTTATTTTATTTTTTAAGAATTTATTTATTATTTTTAGAGAGAGGGGTAGGGAGAGAGGCAGAGAGGGAGAGAGACATCAATGTATGGTTGCCTTTCACCTGCCTCCAGCTAAGGATCTGGCTGGAGACCTGGCTTGCAACCTGATTATGTGCCCCGGCTGGGAATAGAACCAGTGACCTTTGGGTTTGCAGGCCAGCACCTTAACCACTATGCCACCAACTAAGGTCTGAAATTACATATTTTTAAATTTCCAAATTTAACCATATGCCAGCCACCAATTAGACTGTAAGTTAATAAATTTGAAATTATCAATGAATCTAAAATATGACATTAGTAATAAAATACTACATCACACTTTCTTTAAAAAAAAAAAAGAATGTTCTTGGGTCCATTACTTATCAATTAATTATACCAAATGCTTTCTTCTAAAATGGCCTTAAACTTAATGTAATGCAAAGATCAGTTTCCCCAGGCGTCCTCCCTCCCATAGCCATGAGGAAGATGAATAGCATGACCGCTGAGTGGTTAGGAGCATAAGCAGGGATGGATTCCCGGGCTGGGAAACCCCCTGCCACGGCTACATAACAGCCTTGAACTTTAAAAAGTTTCCTAAACAGCCCAGTGCCTCAGTTTGCTTATGTGTGAATTAGGGATATAAAAAAGTCCCTATCTGCTCCACAATGAGGTGCCACCTCGCACTGTTGGAATGGCTACAGATAAGAGATAGGAAGGATATGGAGAAAGGGGACCCTGTGCCTCATCGGTGGGAATGGAAATGCTGCAAACGCTATGGACAACAGTATGAAAATTTAAAAACATAGCTACTTAGGATCCAGCAACCTGCTCCAGAGTATAGATCTAAAAGAAACGCCATCACTACCTTGAAGAGATATCTGTACTCCCGTGTTCATTGTAGCACTTTTCACAATAGCCAAGACAAGGAAACAACCTAAGTGTCCGCCAGTGAAAGAATAAAGAAAATGTGATACATAAACACACCCACAGGCACACACATGGGATTCACTCAGCATAAAAAAGGAAATCCTTCTATGTGTGACAATACAGATGAAGAGGACATTATGCTGAGGGAAATAAGTCTGACGAAGACAAATGCTATATGATGTCATTTATGTTAGAATCCAAGAAAACCAAACTCAGTGAAACAGAGTAGGGTGGTTGTTGCCAGAGTCCCAGGGGGGTGAGGAGAATGTTGCTCCAAGTGTATAGACTTCCAGCTGCAAGGTGAACAAGTTTTGGGTATATAACATACAGCATGGTAACTATAGTTAAAATACTGTGTTGCACATATACTTAAAAGTTGTTAAGAAAGTAGGAAAAATGACTCATGGACATGGACAACTTTGTGGTAATTGCTGGGGAAAGGTGTGTATAAAGGGAATAAATGGTAATGGAAAAAATACAATCAAGATTTTTTTTTAGTTCTTTCAATATATCTTAAATGTTCTCAGCACACAGGCATACAATGGTAATTACATGAGATAATAGATGATATTACAATGATAGATCTCATTACAATGATATTGTGGTAAACAGTTCACAATGTATACGTGTATCAAATCATCACCTTAGACACCTTAAAACTTACATAATGTTATAAGTCAATGATAGCTCAATAAGGCTGGGGAAAAGTTTTCTATAAGTACTTAAGGATATTAAATGAGTTACCATATGCAAAAGACATAGAACAGTGCTAGGCACATTGTAAGTGCTCAGGATGAGTTTGTTGATTGTTGTTGGTCACAGAGCATTTGTTGGTTTTTCTAAAAGCTGCATAGGTCAAGGGCTCTGTAATTTGGCCAGCTGGGTTCAAATACCTTCTCCACTCTTATTAACTGTATGATTGGGCAACCTACTCTATTCTCCACACCCTTGTTTCCTTGTGTGCAAATGAAAATAATGACAGCACCTGGCTCTTGTGATTTTTGCATAGATAAATGAACTGCAATGCACTTAGAATAGGATCAGCTAAAGGTAAGGATGCAACAAATGTTTATGATTGCTGTCATTCTTATTGCTATTACAGTGTGTCTACCATGCACTGGGTCTACAAAGGTAAATAAGGAACTGCAGGCATAACCTTGATGGAGCTAAAAAGAAAACACAAATGTAAAACCTTTGATTTAATGAGGTTTTACAATGTCCAGTCATCCTTGAAAACCAAGTAAAAAAAAAAAAGAAAGAAAGAAAGAAAGAAAGAAAGAAAATTCTGTCAGTTGATATCTCCTGTCTCTCAAGTCATTCTCCTGGTTTACAGCAGTTATTTTTACGCTTCATTTTCGGCTTCTGATTTGCTTAAAACTGATGGCTTGAAAAGGGAAATTCATCTGGATTTCCTCATGAAGCTGACAGTCCACCATCACCATTATTACAATGATTTATCACTGTTCTTTCTCTGCTGTTTCTGACAGGCAAGGCAAGCCGTTTTCTCTTACATATTGACTTTGATAGACACATCCCCCCAAAAGAGCTACTTTTGTTTCCTGGTCTCACATCATAAGAGTGATTTCCTCTGGTCCACCTAAGCCCACACGTTGAAAATAAGTGCCAGACACAGCATGGACTCCTACTTGTCTTTGCCAAGTAGGCTTCACAGAAAAAATAATCAGTTCACCAGATAGTTACCAAATTGTAATAACTAGCATAGATTAGCTTGTTTCCTAAGTTCCAGCCTATTTATTATAGACATTTAAGAAACACAACCCCCAATTTTTGGGAACATCTACTTTCTATGCAGCACACTTTGCAATGGCCTTCCCTGGGGTTCAGCAGTGCCGAGAAAGTGACCCTAGTGAATAGAGATTGATGCCTGTGAAAATTATAAAAAAGACATAGTTTGTATTATTTGTGTTTGTTCACACACACACACACACACACACATTTACCTGTCTCTCCAGGGACCAGCCAGAATCAGGCCTAAGCTAGGGGAGAAGGGAGCTTCCCGTTAGAATAAAGGTAAGAGTTTTTACTATTATACTGAATAATCAAAATAACAGGCTCTTTCTGTGAGTGAATGTAAAGAGAGGTCTTTTTATAATCACAGAAAGACAAGAGAGTTTTCCTGCATTTCATCCAAGGTGAAGAAAAGATGAGGCCCACGGAATAGGTGGAAATGGGTATTGGAAGGAAAGAAAAACAGTTGCTTTCTGAACACATCCTGCAATGTGTGTAGGTTCACTATAGTGGTCATTATTCGTTGCTGCTATTGTGTTGTGGCTGTTCCCTTTTCCGTTAGACTTTGAGTGACTGGAGGGCAGAAACCCTATGCTGGGCATCTGTATCTGCACAGCCTCCGCACAGTGCCTAAGATACCGTGAGTGATGAATTAGTAATGAATTAATTAATATTCAATGAGCATGTATCAACATCCCATAGTTTCAGGGGCCAAGCATGATTCCTAATGGAGGCAGCCCCCGTTAAAAGCTCCCAGCCACATCTGCCATCCCCCCCGATCATTAAAACCCTTTGGCCCAAACCCCAACCCTCCTAAACTGCAGAGATTGTTTTCATCCTGAATGCCAAACTTGCATAATTATCCCTGAGAACCATGGTCCACACAGCTCCCTGAGAAGAAGGCCCCATCAAAATGTGTAAGGCGGAAGAGTTCGCCTCTCTGACTTCAAACGGGCTCTCCCATGCGAATTTAGAGTGGTTTTTCTATTCTGGAGAGAGAGGGGAGAATTCAGCAATTCAAGAGCCACCAGGGCTCCGATGCCCTGCAGCCACTGTCAGGTTCAATCTCCGCTCTGCGCGGGGAACTGAAGGTGAGGGTGGGGCGCGCGTGGGCCCCTGACAGAGAAAAGCGAACCTGTTGGCTGATCAAAGCTGACTTGGTTTTTCACAAAATACTTGACCCTGACTGGTAGCACAGTGGATAAGGTGCCAGCCTGCGAACCCAAAGGTCGCAGGTTCGATTCCCCAGCCAGGGCACATAACCAGGTTGCAAACCAGGTCTCCAGTCAGGTCTGTGGCTGGAGGCAGGTGAAACGCAACCATACATTGATGTCTCTCTCCCTCTCTGCCTCTCTCCCTTCCCCTCTTTCTAAAAATAATGAAATAAAATCTTTAAAAAAAAAAAAATACTTGAGAGTCTAACACCAGGAAGCAACGAGGTGCTTCCTGAAGGAAGAGATAAAGCCCCTTCTCAGCTTAGAGTGGACAGCAAGTGATGCTGTCAGCAGCACCCCACCCCAACCCCCACCGGCCAAACTCATGGCTTCGCTGGGTGGGCTCAGCAACACTCCAAGGTAACCGAGTTACCAGGCCTGAACACAACTAAAGGAAGCCGTAACCCAGGCAGAATGATGCTCACTAGATAGTCTCTGTGTTCCTAGAAAGGAGAGCCGAGGGCAATAATCTGTCAAGGTTTATCCTGCGCGGCCCAGGACACAGTCACAGTGCCCAACAGGTGAGAGAGACCGATGGACCCTCTCCTGGCCCAGGAGGTGCACCAGATCTTCCAATGGCGGGATCGTCCATCACAATCGTCTCTCCTATGCTCACCAATCACTTCTCTGATAACTGATTTAGTTTCACGGATTTGAGGGAAGGATTTTGGAATAATTGAGGAACTAATGAATAATCCCCTTGTGTAATTTAATGAACTTACGTTTTGGGTTATACATGTGATCTTAAAAAATGTCTAAGGCACTCTCTGACAATTTTCCTGGGCTTTCACAAATCCTCCAATACTGTGACCATCCATTGAGGGCCATCCTGGGCAGCCCAGCACAGCTCTGACTTCTAGTCTTGGCTCCTTGGCCTTCAATTCACAAATCATTTAGAAATAATGATATCCTGGGATGACCACACACAACACAGGTACCCCTTGCAGAGAATTCTTACCTGTTTTTTTAAGGTCCAATTTAAATGCTATAAACTTTGAGAGGTTGTGGATTTTTGTTCTCTGTTTGAGGGGCAAGGGGGATTTATGGGTTTAGAGGTTACCCAATACTATTGGAGGTAAGAGATAGGAAGAAAGGGAAACATAAAAACCTTATAGATGCACTGTTTTTCAAACCTTTTTAGCTGAAAAACCCTTGTTCAATCAAAAGTTAACTGACAGTCACTAGAAGGGAGGGGGAGGAGGAGAAAGAAGGGAAGAATGGGAAGGGGTTAGTCAAGGAACTAGTATAAATGACCCAAGGACATGGACAACAGGGTACGGGTTGATTGTGGGAGAAGGGGAGATGGGCAGGACATTGGAGAGCAATGGGGAAAAGGGGGAACAATGTAATATAGCAGCAATAAATCAATTTACAAAAACCACAAAATTTTTTTAAGTTACTATGGAAGCCAATATGAAAAACCTTAAAAATAGATCTGCTTTGCCTAAAAGGAAGACAGTAACTGCTTCCTCGATTTCCTCAATCCAACCCCACCATTGTGAAACATCTCATACCACAGTTTTGAAAACCACTTATCTAGTCAAACTCTCATTTTACAAATGAGGAAACATACAGAATCCGATGTTAGAAACCGGTTACACAATTGTTTCATGTAGTTCTCCCAAACCACAGATTATAAATAACATGACATTAATACTGTCTGTTCCCAGCCTTGGAAGGCGTAACTAATGAATTCCATATACAGCTTCAGAATCCTTCTCAACACAGTAGTCTCATAAGTGGCTAGCAATTGAGTGGAATTGGTGTGCAAGATTTATTTTCCATTTTTATTCTAAATATCACATTTTTCCTAAGTGTTAAAGTGTTATTTTATACCCGGTATATGATCAATCCAAGTTATTTCTATGTAAAAGTATATAAAAGGCTTTAATATGATTTATAAGCTAACAGAAATCCCTTTTCAATATCACCTCTCCATTTATGTAATAACCTTAAATTATACATTTTGGGAGTTGACCTTGCAAGTTTAATGATATTATGCAAACAGTTATTATCTGATTCCATTTCCTTTACGAGGTCAAAATGGGTAAATAAAGGTGTTAGATGGATTCCTTGTGGGTGGTGGGCAACGCCAGTTCAAATATAAAAGATAGGAGGACACTCATACCCTCCACCACTGCCACCCACACACTCCCCCAAAACACAGGGTACTGGAGCTGTACCAGGATCCATTTACTCCAAGTCATGGCAGAATCAGGCAAGACAGTCCACCTTCACTCAGTCACTACCCTCACCATACACAGTTGCCTACTCTCCAACAGTAGCTTAGATTCAGCTCCCTGTCTCTCATGAGGCTAGTCTGGGAAAGTGAGACATGTGTTCTCATCCACACCACCTCCATGCTCTCTCCAGGCGTCTACCTGTCTAACAGTTATTCAGAGTGGCCGTTCAATACCTCAGGCCCTGCAAGCAACCACAGTCAGAGAAGATCTGCCCTCCTCTTCTCTGCAATTAGGGCTAAGTAGATATTCCTGCCACCTGACTCATTTTTGCAGTGAATTAGTATTTTGACTTTAAAGCATGAGCCTTCAAAAAAGGTATGTATTGGGGAGCCAACATGAAACTCTGATTAGCTACTATAAGATTAGATATAGATATAGATGATGGATAGATATAGATAGATTATATGTACATAGACATATAGACAGATAAATATCATGGTGAGCAGTGGGAGGAGCTTCAAATCCTCAGATTATCTCTGAAATCAGAATACATATTCTACTGCCAGTGTTTCAGGGCTAAAGTACCTATGAGCTTATAAACTTTCTTCCAAAAACATGCTTGTCAAGTACATTGACTTTGAGCCCTATGAAAAATTCATAAATTTTTCTGAGATCCCGGAAACCTTTATGGAAAAGTTTTCATTTCTGTTTTTAATAATTTAAACAAATATAAAATGAAATATACCCATATAGTAATACAAATTCAAATAGTACTGGGTAACTGGAAAAAAAAAAAATCTTCCCTCTCAGTAACTAAGAGTTCCACTCCTCAGAGGTGACCGGCTGCTCATAAATGCTTCTTTTGTGTAACTTTTATGAGTTTACCTCCATACTATTAAATTGTACATGTTATATTTTATGTTTTTTAATTTAATTTTGTAGGTTATACGCACAAGTCTAAATTCTGCATTTTTAGTCTTTGAACTATTGACCTCACACAATATCCTGATCCATTGACTTTAGGCATCATGTTAGAATGAGGAAGTTACTGTCTCTATATTTGTCTTGGCATGGCCTCAAAGCCCCCAAGCTCTGCCTCCCATCCACCCCTTCATCCAGCATGTCAAAAGTTTTTGTTTCTTTGTTTTTAGACATCCCTGAAATAAATTTCATATGTCATTCTATTTACAGATTGTTGAATTTATTGAATAACATTTTGTTAAGCATTGTTGCATGTATTTTTATTATGGATATTAGTCTCTAGTTTTATTTTGTTTTGTTTGTACTGCCTGTCTAATTTTGGTATCAGTATGATGCTAGCTTCATAAAATAAGTTAGGAAGTGTTACATCCTCTTCTATTTTTTGGAAGAGATTATGTAGGATTGATGTTAATTCTTTTCTAAACATTTGGTTGCATTCTCTAGTGAAAGCATCTGGGCCTATAGCTTGCTTTTTCAGGGAGTTCTTCAAATATGAATTCAATTTCCTTAATAGCTATAAATCTATCCAATTTGTCTATTTAATTTTTATTTAATTATGTTAGCTTTTGTTTTCAAGGAATCAGTCCTTTCATAAG
Source organism: Noctilio leporinus (assembly GCA_004026585.1). Lineage (NCBI taxonomy): Eukaryota > Metazoa > Chordata > Mammalia > Chiroptera > Noctilionidae > Noctilio > Noctilio leporinus. The sequence continues at coordinate 302,917 of PVIW01001340.1, read as the reverse complement.
TTGCCAAACTTACGTGTGTAGAGTTGTTCAAAATAACACATAATTGGTAATTGTAATGTATTCCTGGAGGCTAGATATGCTACTTGAGAATGAGAAACTCCTAAGGGCCATAGTTTTAGAGATACCCCAACATTTTCTTGAGTTTGGCCTCTTGGGACCTCATCAGGTTTTCATGGTGAAAAGTGAAGAATGGTCCCCCAGTGACTGTCAGAAAGAGGGGGAAAGTTACCATAGCCATTGTTCTCTGAAGCACAGTCCAGGAAAAGAAAAAAGACTTGACCAGAGTCTTACCCACTGGGTGGGGGTAGGGGGGCATTCTGCCATTCCAGAAATCCTGCCTCACCTAAGCCTAACGGGGTGGGGATGGAGGGAATGAAGCTAGAAACCCTTGTGAAGGTCACAGCCCTGAAACAGGAGCCTTCTACAAGACTAAGACTTAATCAAGATTATAAAATGATTATAAAATGTTTCCCATCCCACATACCTAATCACCATATGAAAAGGCTGCCAGTATGAAGAGCAGATTACAGCTAAAAGAATTGCTAGACACAGGCACTTCCTGGGGATGGGGAATTTAGAAACACCGAAGATAACAGAGACAAAAACAAAGACATTAACAATTTGAGCTCTCTGGCACCTGCAGCCATAGCAAACATTAAGCATAACGAAACTCCTTGCCAAGTTAGCATAAAATATCATACTAAAGGCCAGTTCACCTCAGTTTCTATTACCCAACACCTTGGGTTTTTGACAAAAAATTACATGGCATGCTAAGAGGAAAAGGAAAACAGTCTGAAGAGACTATATGTATGCAAGGATCAGAACCAGATTCAGATACGATACAGATGTTGGAATTATCATATAGGGAATTTTTTTAAAACTACGGTAAATATATTAAGGGCTCTAATGGAAGACAAGGACAACTTGCGAAAAAAGATGGGTAATATGAACAAGACTACACATGTTCTTCTGTTTTCCCTGCAAACTCATAAATACTACCTCCTTTTCACTTTCAACTCAGCCTTGGAATTGGTCATCATATCAGTATCTCACCATAGCTGACACCGATGTTTGTTTCTGAATACATTTTATTCTATTTTGCTTTTTTTGAAAGCCCCTTGAAGAATAGGTATCCTATTTCTTGGTGATTTGGGTTCTTGTAGTTGATTTTAGAGATTTTGAAATATCCCAGGTTGTCTAGATTATCCAGCATAACATGCCAGAATGTTTGATTAAAAATCAAATTATTTATTGTTTGAATTCTTCGTAAAGAAGTCTAATGGTTTCTCAAGGTCAGTTTTCTGACAGGCATAAAAACTAACATGCTAGGTACAGAGGATCCCAATGGGACTGAGCGCTCACCCCTCCATTCCCACTGGTGCACAGCTATTTTGTGCAACCAGGCCCTGGTCACTGACCACAGTTGATTGGCCCTGGAGCAGGTACTTGGCACAGTATGGGCCAATCAGAGTCTTTCTTAGGAATGTATTAATTGCATCTGATAGAGAATCTGGGTGGCTGAAGATCTAAGAGGCAAAGTAACAGAACGGAATTGCTGGGGGTCTGGTGAAGGGGGAGAGGAGCAGGGAGGGAAAGAGAGGAAGAGAAAAGAATGAAGCCAATGGCAGCAAGAAATGCGCAAAAAGAGATTGAATACCTGCTTCTGGTCATTTCTGAGCCTAACTGCCTCCTTATCTTTCCTGTTACTTGGTGGTTTTGGTCTTCCACCAAGTACACGGATTCCTGCCAATAAATTTCCCTTTTCCCTTAAGCAGAATGAGTTTCCTTTCTGTCACCTTTGATCACAGAGGCCTAACTAGTCCAAGAGGTTAATGCATGGGTCCCATTGAAGAAGAATCTTATGGCAGGAATTTCACAGAGACACTACACAGTTAAAAGCCTTTAATTTTTAGCTGAGATGCCCTCAAGCAATCTGGCAATTTCTCTACTTGTCACTTAGGAATCTAGAGGCTTTTTTTTTTATATCCTCCCCTAACTTTCTGTGTACCCTAGAGTCATTCAACCACCCTTAAGCTTTCAACTGTGTCCATTAAGGAAAATAGCAGATACTTTTAAAGAAAAGGATCCTTGACCTCAAAATCCCCCTGATTAATTTTTTTTCTATGTAGGTCATTTCTAGCATTTACTCTTAAAGCATCACGGCCTCACTCTGAAGCTCTTAACTCTATACAGAGGGTCTCTGTGATGAGCTTAATTCTGCCTCCCCAAGCCAAATTTAATTGTTAAAGCCTTAACCCCCAGTGCCTCCAGCTATGACTGTATTTGGAGATAGGATCTTTAAAGAGGTAATTCAGTTAATGAGGTCACTGGAGTAAGCCCTCCTGCAATATGACTGTTGTCTTTATAAGAATTCTAAATCCTGGAAATTAGAACACACAAAAAAATGTACAGAGGAATAGATGATGTAAAGATGCAGAGAGAAGGTGGATATTTAAAATTCAAGGGGACAGGCCTAAGTACTATATAAAGCAACCCTGTCAGGGTCTTGATCTCAGACTTTTTGCCTCTAGGATTTTGAGATAATAGAGTTCTATTGTTGAAGTCGTGTAGTCTGTGGCACTTTATTGTAGCAGCCCCAGCAAGTGAATACCAACTATATTAGATAGATAGATGATAGATAGATAGACAGTAAGTGAACAGCTCCGGAGATTATGGAGGCTGACTAGTTTCACTAACTACAGATGAAGATAGTAAGACTTATCAGCCTCCAAGTAGTTCCAGGATAAATGCCTGCAGGCCCAAGATCCAGGAAAGCCTGATGGTTGGTTCAAGCCTGAAAGCAGGAAAACAACCAATGTCCCAGCTCAAAGGCAGGCAAGCAGCAGGCTCTCTTACTTGCAAGAGAGTCACTCCTTTGGATTTATTCAGATTTTCAGCGGATTGGATGAGGCCCACCCACCTCAGGAAGGGCAATCTGCTTTACTCAGTCCCCATGTTTAAATACAATGTCACCCAGAAACACTCTCCAAGACATACCCACAATGCTTGACCATCTGTCTAGGCACCCCATGGCTCAGTCAAGTTGATGTATAAAATAACCACTGTACCAACTTAAATAAAATCTACCCTGGCTGGTATGGCTCAGTGGATTGGCACCAGCCTGAGAACCTAAAGGTCGCTGGTTCGATTCCCCAGTCAGGACAACATAACCAGGTTGCAAGCCAGGTCTCCAGCCAGGCCCTTAGCTGGAGACAGGTGAAAGGCAACCATACACTGATGTTTTCTTCCCTTTCTTCCTTCCTCCCTGCCCTTCTCTCTGAAAATAATGAATAAAATCTTAAATAATAATAATTAAAAATAAAAAAATCTACTTAGCCATCTAATATTCCAAATTATTGAAACCAAGTCCCATCTAGCTTCTCTACATGTATTTAAGATGTCATTTTGGTAGTAGGGTCACCTGATACCATGGTGGTCCATAGCTGAAGCCACCAAGTTCCATAAACTTCCAAGTGAAACTGTCTTTCCTGCCAGTCACTTTAATTTCTGATTCTGATCCTCTCAGGAGGCATCAAAGATAACCCGTGGGGAGAGAGTTCTCATCAAAGAGTAGTGCTTGAAGGCACTTCACTTAAGACCCCCTTCACGTTCTTTCCTCTAATCTAGTACATTTTATGAGGGAAAAAAAGGAGTTTTTCTATTAAAGTCCTTACTGGTAACTTGGCATATGTCTCACTGCTGAAGGGGGTAATTGGCAAAGCCCTTACCTGTTCCAATTGCCTCTGTGTCTGTCAGCACGTCTGTGGAGCTTCTTCCACTTATCTTAAGCAATAAGCTCTCTTTGGTGTTGGCCCGTGTTAGGACTTTGGCTAATTATCAACTGCAGCCCAGCAATTCAGCTAATCGGGTGTAGTATGTGGGGCTGGATAAAGGAAGCCTTAGGTCGGAACTTTGTGAATTATCAGAAAACTATTATACCAATGCTTTACACATTGAAAGTATCAGGAAGTTCACCAACATGGGAGGGGGGAGAAGCAGCAGTTTCTCCTAAACTCTACTTTCTGCCCATTAAGCTTTCTGAACTTCTTTCAGTCCCCTACATCAAGCTACTCGTTAATTCACTCTCACGGTGCCAATTCTTTGGAACCTCTTTAGGAAATAAGAAAACGATTAGTTGTTACAAATGTCCATTTTGTCTTCAGATTCATCACCACAAACATATTCAATACTGAAATATGTGGGAAAATGCAGGATCTTTTAAAATAATTACAAGATAAATACAGAAGGGATCAATATGTGCAGAACAATTTGAGGGAAAAAAAAGGAAAAATGGTTAATAAGTACATTTATTTGCACATTCAAAAGACCTTGAAAGACACTGGATGGTTTGGGCAAAACTTTCTCCTGACCCAGTGACTCTTGATACATAACATGACCAAGAGTCTAGGTTTGCCTGGGGCAGCCCTCATTTACTCTTGTTCTCCCTTTGTAATTATTAACAGCACCTCATTGGTCTCTCAAAATTGTCCTGATTTGTATGATAAAATATATGATGGCTCTATGGATTTGTCATCCTATAATGGAACACTTGTGGGAAAAGGTTCTCAAGCGAAATAATAATCTCCTTCAGAAATGTGAGGATGGCTGTTCTTTTCAGCTATTCATGAGCCAGATTTAGCCAAACAGTCTTAGCAAGATAACACCAAGTGGTAGTTGGTGGTCCACCTATGTTTCTCATGTGGAGAGAACTATGGAGCCTGGGGACACCATGTTTTATGAAGCTCCTCCTTGTCTGTCTTCCCTCAGTGAGTGTCCCTCATGAAGCTCTGCCTTGACTTTGCCCCTGTCCGTTTCCTTCAGAGAATGCTCCCTGTTCATACAACCTGAGATGTCATCCCCTGCCCTTCTCTGAATTATTACCCTTGATCCACGTTGACACTTCGGCTCCCCAGTCCCAGCCCCAGCTCCATATGCCAATGGCGCTTCCCTGCGTGACTAACCCAATGAATGGCCTCTTGTTTTCAACATGCCTACAACTGCATGCATTCTCTCCCACAATGTCCTTTCCCCTCTGCATGGCTACTTCCTTTAAATGGTAATAATTGTTTCCCATTTATCCTCCTTATCTATGGCTTTTCCTCTTTTGTACCTATCACTTCAACTAATCCATTACAATTTTTCTTTAGTGACAAAGAAAAATTGCACATGTACCCTTCCTCTCACTCTTCAAGGTGGGCACACCAGCCTGAGCTCCATTTGCTCAACTGATGGGAATCATGTTGTCCCTGTTTTGGCCCTCTTCCCATTCCCAGACTCATAGTACTAAAGCATCGCTTGACCATGACACCCACCTTCTCAAAAAAGGGTAATCCGTGAATCCCATTTGTCCCTAGAACAAAGTTCAAGGGTTTCACCCAGGGAGCCAAGACCTAACGCATCCTTGCTCCAGGCCCTCTCTGGTTTGAATTCCTGAAGCTCCCATCCTGAATAGAGGAATGATGTGAGTTGGGTTAATTACGGCTACAGTTCATGAATCACTTTCACAGCCCATTAGCTCAAAGCACAATTCTGTGAAGATAAGGGATTCGAGCAAGTGGCCTCACTAAGTTTCTTAATTCTTTTCAGCATCACTCTCATCAGCAGTGTGGGAGAAATAATTAACTTGTCTTTTACATGGTACTTAGCAGTAAGTGTATATGATGCACTATTTATACACTAAAAAGAAGAGAAATTGCTACATGCTTCTTTGTCCTCATATTTCTATAACTTCCTTGCCCTCAAAATGTATTTCAGAAAATCCAAGTTGTCTAAATTAATCAAAATATGAAATGTATGAATTGTAGCAAGGTTATATAAAACTAAGTAATATCTTTAGGATAGTTTTAGATTTATAGAAAAATTGCAAAGATGACACAAGGAGTTCCTGTATGCCCTACATCCAATTTCTCCTGTTATTGACATTTTATACAGTAGTCCCTCCATATCTACAGGTGATGCATTCCAAGCCCTCCCAATGGAGTCCTGAAACCTTGAATAGTACTAAACCCTATATACACTAGTTTTTTTCCCTATACATAAATACACACATACATACATACATACATATATACCTATGACTTCTCTTTGGCAAATCCAAATTGCCAGCATCACTACTCTTGTGCTTTGGGGACATTCTTAGGTAAAGTCAAGAGTAGCTTGAACACAAGGCCTGCATACCACAATGGTCAATCTGATGACCAAGATAGCTGCTATGTGAGTAATGGGCAAGTAGCATATACAGCCTGGATATGCTAGACAAAGAGATGATTCACATTGCGGGCAGGGCAGAGCAGGATGGTGTGAGATTTCATCATGCTACTCAGAACAGTGCACAATATAGAACTTAGAAATTTTTTATTTAATATTTTTAGACTCTGGTTGACTGTAAGTAACCAATACCATAGAAAGCAAAACCATGGGTAAAGAGATCTACTCTATTACTACTATGTGATGCACTTATTACAATTAATGCAATAATATTGATAAGCTATCATTAACCGAAGATCACACTTTATTCAGATTTATTCCATTTTTGCCTGCCATACTTTTTCTGTTCCAGGATGCCAGGGTCTCTTCACACTACATTTAATCATGGGTACCTACGCTCCTCCTGGCTGTGATAGTTTCTTAGACTTGCCTTGTTTCTGACAACCTTGACAGTTTTGATTAATTCTGTTTCATAGACTGTCCCTCAGTTAGTTTGTCTGATGTTTTTCTCATGATTATAGTGGGGTTACAGGGGTTTAGGGGAAAAAATCCCAGAGGGAAAGCCACAGTTTTCTGGACCCTTGTTATTAGCATGAAATCACTGTTGACCTTGATCTCCTGGTTGAGATAGTGTTGGTCAAGTTTCTCCACTGTAAAATTGCTATTGTATCCCCATTCCTATTCTGTGCTCAGTGGAAAGAAGTCACTATTCAGAGGCCACACATAACAAATAGGGAGTTGTCCTTCACCTTCTTGAGGACCCAGAATCTACATAAATTACTTGAATTTGTCTATATGGGTTATTTGTCTCTACTTCCCCATTTATTTAATTATTCAGTCTTTTATTTATATCATCATGGGCTCGTGAATATTTATTTTATACTTTATGTTATAATCCAATACCATTTTATTTATTTTCTCCTTTATCATGCTTCAGCTTTGGTTCTTTCAGCTGGTCATCATGTCCCTTTGACATACTCATTATGGTGGGGTTTTAGTTTTAACACTTCCCTATGTTCTCACACTGTCGGATAATCTAGGATCATCCTGCATGTTTCTTCCCCAGACCTAGAATCAGCCACCTTTCCAAAGAGCTCTTGGTTCCTTTATTGCTGAATCACATTAGGAACCAAGATTTGGCCACTAGATGTATGCCAACTAAGTAGATTTATCCTAATCTAAGTGAATATTTAAGGAGCCTTAAAGTATATGCCTATTTCACACACATAAATGGTAATAAATTGGTAAAGTAAATTTCCCATCCTATTTACAACTATGAATTATATTTGACCTTTTTATAAGAATACTTTCATCCTAGCCTCTACTGATTGGATAACATTGGTTAGGTAAATACAATTAAAATGATAATAACAATAACAATTATAGCAATGAGGAGGACATTATACTAAATACCATAAAGATGTTTATTGTATTATATTCTAATGACAGTTTTTGAGACTTAGGCATTATTATTATGCTATTCAATAAATAGTGAAAATGATACCTACCTTGATTTTCATTCTGAGAACTAAATGAAAAATCACTTGTAAACCCCCTAGCACCAAGCACGTAAAAGTTGCTCAATAAATCATTATTTTCTCACTCCTTTGCCTCTAGATAAAAAGAAAACAGGCAGTCTTCACATGAGCTCAGCTCATAGTCTGTGAGATGAAAAATATAGGGGTCATATTAGCTCATTTGTTTTCTTTGTTGCTGTATAAATGTGATCTGGTGCACAAGAGCTGAAAATCAACCATCTTCATGAAAGACCTCAAACAAAATGAAGACATACTTATCTGACAGCCAAATGTGTTTATGAAACTGTGCCTTATAGAACCCAAATTCTCACACACCAACAAAATCCATACAACATTTTTTGGAGGTACTTAAGCAGTTGAAGGAACTTTTCCAAAACTTAAATGTTTGAATTAAGGTGGAGAAAACATTATATAAATCCACAGTTCCTCCTAAGCTTATAAAACTATTGAAACAGTACAAAGTCACCAAATACCTCAGTAATACACAGAAAAGCTCTGGAAGTTTTGCCTTTCTAAGGGCATAATTTCATATTGTTATAAATCTTGGGCAAAGGTGTTGAACCACATGCAAAATTGCAAGCTTGGGTTGGGGGGAGGAGGGAGGCAGAGGCAAAGAAGGGGAGCAGCTTAGACAAGAACCTAGTATAAAGGAACCATGGACATGGACAACAGGTGGGATTGACTTTGGGGGGAAAGGGTGGGTGGGGAGGGGGACAGAGGGGAGCAAAAAAGGGATGGATGTAATACAACAACAATAAAACAAAAAAAATTGGAGGTACAGATTGGACAAGTAAATATAATTTTAGAACTCTATAAATGACAATTTAGTACTTTACAATTAAAAAAACCTTCACACCTATTATTTAAATCTACAATGAACTGTGAGTCAACCTTGCAGGGATTTATTATTATTCACATGTTTATAGATTGGAAATTGAGAACTCAAATAAAGTGACTTGTCCAAATTTAAAAAAAAAAAAAAATTGCCAGCTTCCTTGGAACAGATAGAATACTCTGAAGAGTAAAAGGCTTGCTGATTTCATTCTCCATTGTTTTTTTCAATCATGCCCCTCTATGTTTTCGGAAGATACAAATTGAAAGTTAGAAGAGAACATTTGCTGCATCTTATAAGCAGCAAAGGTGACATCAGAATTTAGATCTGCTCTGAAAACATGTTTACAACCTCTCTGCTGCCTTCACTCCAGCAAGAAACTTTATTCGCAAAACTTCTGGGGGAGCCAAACCTCTGGGTGAAAAACCCTCACCTTCCTTTCCCACACTCCAGATCATCCATCCACAACCAGGCGTGACCCCCACCTCCTCCCAAATGCCCCCTCCATGGGCAGCCATCTCTCAGTCATGGAACCTCCCAGGTTCCCCTCTTTGTGGCTCTAACAGATGGACGCCTAGTGTCCCCACCTAATGATACACTCGCTCAAGCCAGCTGCTGTCCTTCACAGTCTCTCACCTGCTAGGCCTAGCCCAGATGGTCTTGGCAAATATTTCTGAGTCCTTTTTATTGATTGATGATGCCTGGAGTTACAGCCTTGTTCTTGGAGGAAAATCCAGAACAAGGATATTTCTTCCCCTAACTGTGGGCTGGTGGGGAGCTCAGGAGGTGCCTGCCCTCGGCAAAGGTTTTCCTTACACTGGCATTTGGGAAACTCCAGGGCCCTGAGAATGTTCCTTTGATCAGATTCCTCTGCAATGGGATAACGTCGTCGCTTAAGGCGATTTTTTTAAAAAACAAAAGAGCATAAAAAGTGAATTTAAAAGCAAATGGGCCAAGAATTTTCCCTAGGAAGTCTTTCAATTTCACACATAGCAAATTCCTACAGTATGGACCTATTAGAAATGCTTTTTTTAGTCTCTTTATGCATATTTATTATGTTCTTCTATAGCTCTGTTATCGCTTAATTTGACAGCGAGCCTCGAAAGCCACATCTTCTTTCTTTTCGAACTATTAAAAAGGAGCAAAATATTTTAATCATGAAGCTCTGTATAATTTAGAGATTATCTTCTGCCTGTGTGAGTTACAGCAATAATCAAAGGGAGGCTGGGGATTTATAAGACTCAGGACCTAATTTTTGACAGGTGTTCTGTTTGGTATAGAATTAACCTCTTTTCACATCTTCCCCATACCTAAGAGCAAGTCGTTAAATATATCCTTGGTACACATAGACAACAAAGAGGCAGAATCCACTAGGTAAGATCTATCTTGCTGCAGCCTTAAGCCAGGTTCAATTATTCACCAATGAGAGGAAATTAAATGACGGGGATTCTGTCAGCTGCAAGGCCTGAGTCTGAGTAGCTGCCCAGCTGGCAGGCCTGGGGAGACAAGGAGTCTTGATCCAGTGATGGGATCCATTCTCCACTGCAGCCAGAAAGAAGGTTGAGAATAGTTACTGGGCCCTATATTACTTTCCAATGCTCAACCAGTTCCATGCAAGGATTGAAAGCATGGCACCCGGAGTCAGACAGGTCTGCGTTTGAGTCCTGGAGATACTGCCTGCTAGCTGTGTCTCCTCTGGAAAGTCACATATCTTCCAGAATTTCAGTCTCCTCATTTGTATAAGTGACACTTATCACATGTACTTTCGGGGTGTTGTAAATGAGGTAATGCATAGAGGGCACTTAACCCAGTATGTAGGAAATAGTAATTGCTCAGTGAATGACACTTCTTTTCTGGAAGCCTGATGAGCATCTTGTCACCCATTCATTGGTTCGTTCATGTCACTCAACAAGTATGTTTTGGGCCAAACAGAAAGTACCAGGGAGTGACTATGGAATGGTGAATAAAATAAGCCTTGTCCCTGTCTTCATGGAACTCATTATCAGGAGGGAACACAGGCATTAAACAACTAAACAAATAAAGTTTTAAATTACCTAGACATCTGTATGAAGGAAAAGGTGAGGTGAGTGGAGAAGGGAGGCATGGTAAGATAGAGTACTGTGTCCATCAGGGTCCAGGCAGGACGTAAATGGCGAACTCAAGCAGAGTAACTGAGGAGAGTTTAGAGGTAGACTATTTGGTAAAAATATGGCAGGAGGGTTGAGAGAAGCCAGCAAGGCATGATGGGAAGTCCCTTGTGGCTGAGAGAAGAGCTAACAATAGCCAGTTGCCTCCCCTGACCTCAAAGAACGTGGGGAAGAAGCTGTCCGTGGCTGCCACAAGCATCCTCTTGGCAGAAGCTTTCCGTGAGGGCCCACCTACGTGACTCATCAGAGAGGGAGCTCAAGAATAGGCACACTGGCCTCTCTCCTCCCTCTGACCTTATGATCCAAGAGGAAGCCAGAGGGCATGGGAACCGGTCGGTGCTTCCCAGAATACAGACCAGAAAAAGGATTTGTTCTGGCAGATCAGCCACCATGACCACAGCCACATTGCCTTGTGGGCAGCCAGAGACAGAGGAAATATATCCACTCACACACATACTTTGCGGCTGTCTCTATAATTTTTCTAAAGATACACTTGACTCATCTCAAAGTCTTGCAGTGATAGGTTGAGGGCCCACAGTTCTAAACCATGTGTTAGAGGGAAGCCAACCTTATCCAGGAAAGCATTTTTAAATAGCTGTTAACCAACACCTGTCCTAGCAGTACCAGGCTGTACATGTGTACAAGAATGTACACAGGTCTGTCCAGAGGCACCAACCATGCACTATGAAAAATAGAGACATTTATTATGGACGAGACACAATGCAATAAACATTGTACATAGGACCACGGTACCTCAGTCACCTTCAAAGTAGGCACCTTGGGACCTCACACAGTTCTTCTAATCACCATCAGCTGCCTCATCATATTTTCCTGAATCTCATGGTCTGATACCTCTTCCCTTTCAAAGGTGATTTTAGTTGTGGGAAAAGCCAGGAGTCACAGGGTGCCAAATCTGGGCTGTAGAAGGACTGAATCACCTGGGTGATTCTATGTTTCACAAAAAACCTCTGCACCAAATGTGATGCATGAGAGGGCACTTTGTTGTGATCCAGCTGCCCATCACCCGCTGCCCACAGCTGCAGCCTCCTGAATCATCTGAGTAGTTTCCCTGGAGGAATAGTCAAGCATAATGCAAAATTTGATACAGATTCATTGCTTTACTTGCTCAGTCATTTTGAATGTGACAGCCACATAGTACATGTGCTCATTCCACGGCATCTACCACCCCACTGACTAGTACAGGGAAATCATCGCTGTTCACACATGTGCATTCCAGTCCATTCTGCTTGGCTGCCAGGTTATATCTATGTTACACAAACTGTTACTATATTAACAATGGCTGTACTTCTCCCAGACAGACATCGTATATTGGAAACTTTGTCTTTTGCATCCACCAGGGTGAGTTAGCGGCAAAGGGTCATATAAGTCCTAGGAAGATAAAACCTGGCCTGTTTAAGAATGATTATTGGAAATTGTTGAAGTTTTGGTGTAATCTGTAGTAAACTTTTCCTTCCACATGCATGTCCAACCAATGACCCCTTCATTTTCTCTCATTTGATAAGCTTTTCCCACTCGTATCTTCTCTTTTCTTATTTAGAGAAAATAAGACATTTGGACAGAAATTGTTAATGTTCATACTCAGATCTTATTTTCTATTAAATATCCTTGTCAACAACAGGGAAGGTGAGAGATAATAGTCAGGAACCAATGAGAAGACATACAAGGAAACATGAGGCTCTTTGTGCCAAAAATCACTAGGGCCCAGCTTTTGGATACATTCAGATTTTTAAACAGCAGATTTACAACCCTAATCATTTACTTCTGAATTTGTATTCCGAAAACCCGCAGTGCCTGGGGTGCGCTGGCTGGCAGTGGGGTACAGTGGCCCAGGTACATTTTATAGCGTAGACTACTAGCACTCAAGGCTGAGTGAACGAAGACCTTCCAGAATAGGTGCACAGATGGACCTGAAGGAGCCCTGGAAACCAAAATACATTTCTCCACAAGCAACAACACCTGCTCATTGTCCCAGTGGGTGACATCTAACGCCAGCCCACCGGGGTGACAGCTCAGAGCCAGTGGAGACACCTACCTACTTCATAAAAGCTGCCAGACAAGGGGACAAAAGGGAATTGCTTTTTAAACGACTTGATATATTTGCAGAGATCACAGAAGTTCAGGCCAGCAACAAATGTGTTCGCCTATCTTTTCCAAAGAGGAATGATCCCTGAGATTACCTGAAGGAAGTTTAAGTATATGGAGAAAAATAGCCCAGAACATTTAAGAAGTAATGGAATCAGGAGGGAATAAGCAGCCTGGTGTTGCCACAAATAAATCATCCAGGACTGATCTGAAAGCTGTTTAAAATTCACGGTGGAGGGAACAGAGTCGCAGCAATACATCTTGATTTGGGTAATGCATTTGATACCACGTCACGAAATTTTACTTATGAAATTCATTGACACTGGCTTGGATAGGAACACTGTCATAGCGGTTGATCATTTTCAGGGGGTCTGTAAACAAGGCAGAGTGATGAATAGGGTGACATCCGGCCAGAGGTTGATTAGTAGGGATGCCAAAGAGATTGGTGTTTAGCCTGATCATATGCAACAATGTTATTAATGGTTTCCAAGAGAAAGTAAAGAGAATGTTAATGAAATTTGCAAATTACACAAACGAGGGTGGTGCTGGAAGAAATCCAGTAAGAATGATAGATATAATTTATTCTAAGAGATATAGACGGGTTCAATATATGGGTAATGAATAGCAAAATGAGATTCATTTTCCACAAATGCAAACTAATATAGCTCAGGGGAAAAATTAAAGGATGGACCCACTAATCTGGAAGATAGTTTAGGGTTCCTTTTATCCTCTCTTCCTCTCTGAATCATCCCTTCCTGTTTGTTGCCACACCCTTGCGTGGCAACCTTTTTCCTGCAATCTCTTTGAATGGTCTGTGGTCTTTTACTCCTCTAGGCTTTTGCTAATACCCAGTCCTAAATGCTTTTGTTTCTCTTTGTAAAATCGAATGCATCCTTCAGTACTCTAGTAATTGTTTGTCTTCTTCGTGATATGGTTCTCCTTGGTAAATGCTTTCACTGGGCTCTTGTCCTTTGGCACGCAAGCATACACACACACACATACTCACACAGAAGGAGAGAGGGGGATCTTGTCTTCTTCTCTTTCTTGTAAGAGCAGTAATCCCATCATGAAGGCATTACTTTCATGATCTAATCTAACTCTAATTACCCCCCACCTTCACATGCCATCACAAATTTTGGAGGGACACAAACATTCGGTCATAGCAGGCATTTTGCAAGGATTCAATGACACACCCTTCATTAAAAAGAGCTGAGCCAGTTCATGAACAAGTCTTATTTTTAGTAGTAGCATTCGCTTACGCTCTTTTGTTTTTTTTTAATCTATAAACCCTCAAGGACACAACAATTACTCTTATTCCTTATACCGCCTCCCAGTGCCTTGCACAGTATATGCTGCATAGCCAGGCTTTCTGAGAACCAGTGGCCAGCAAATTAGCATGGGTTCTTTTAGAGCTTTTAGAGCCATTCCTTTAGCTATTTGTATTTTCGGTGATAGGGAAAAGGAGGATCTAGATAATTTAAGCTCTGGCCCAATTCCTTTCTGTAAAGGTATTTCAAAGGAAAGCATTTTACACTTTTCACCTCTGATTGTGCATTATCTCCAACAAGGAGTAGAGACTTTCTGGTGTCTTTCAGCTGAGATCATGTCTGAAGGAATATGGTGAGTGTGGGTGAAATGCAGCCAGGTTGGGTGGAGTGCAAAACAAAAGCTATGCCAATCAGCAATTTTCAACCGTGTGCCATGCACACTGGTGTGATGTAAGAATTTCTAAAACACATGATACTTGACTATTTAGTCAGAAGCACTGACCTCTTTTCCCTTAGATCACAAATAAAAAATGACAATAGCCAACACAACAATAGCCATCTGGTATGAATGAACCAAAATGGTATCAATTTTTGTCAGATTAGCAAAAAATACAATTTTTTTTTTAGTGTGCTGCAGAATTTTAGTAATTAGTTTATCTGTGCCATGAGATGAGAAAGGCCGAAAACCACCGATGTGAATGGTCAAAGGGACGGGCAGTGTGATCTATTTTAAAGAGGCTTTGTGGGTGGGGTGTGAAGGTACTCGGAACAAAGAAATACCTGTGACTATCTAACGTGGAGATCCCAAGGAGAGAACCAATCTTGATATTTCATAAGGCTTAGCATGAACAGTCTGGACAAGAAAAAGAGAAACATAATTCCAACGTTGCTTCTGGCTGATGCAGTAGAATCTCTCTGGCTCTGGCATGGTAATTTTGAGAGGAGTATAAGCATGAACTTGCTGCAGATGGAGAGATGAAGCCCAGGAAAGTTGCAGCCATTTCTGAGATAATAGCATGCATTGTGTGATGTTCAACATATGCTACAGGCACCACTCCAGCCTGCCCAGGTATATTCACCAAGATCAGTCTCCTTCCCTACACATTTTGTTAGAAATCTAGTATTAGTCAGTTTTTGCTGCATAACAAACATCCCAGCTAATGCTGCAGGATAAGCACATGGGTCTGATCTAGGCTGAATTTGGCTGGCCAAACTGGACTTCAGCCACTTTAGGGCCTCCTCATGGACCTTCCTGGTGTGTGCTCTTCTCAGGGGAGATCACAGGGCTGCACAAAACTCAGTGAAATCACATAAGTCCTTTTAAAGCCTTCACTCATGTTACACCTGCCAATGTTTCAGCAATGAAAGCAGTCACATGGCTAAGCCAAACATCAAAGAGGCAGAGAGGTATAGCCAGCCTACACTATTGGGAGAATACAGGAAGGCTACATGATAAAGAACATTGATCTGTATTTCTATATCAGGAGGGAATGAAGAACTGGGACCCAATCCAACATATACAACCACCGTCCCACTTCTCATCTATAGCTCATGCTTAGTCAACCCACAATAAAGATCCCCATACAATTCTCATTTTCTACCAACCACGCCCACCACCTCCTCCTGACTGCTCTTTTAGAATCTTTCCAAGTAACTCTACTTGGAAAGTGCTATATAGCTACTATATAGCACTGGTCTACTCTCAGGACCTGCCTGTGTCACCATGGAAAAGACCTGGAACCCAAGAACCCCTCTTGCTGCTTGTACCACCCCATCATGGGGCATCTCTGGGTTCAGAGAGTAGGCCTAGACAGAAGCTACCAATTCTCACTAACTCTGGTGTAACATCACTTCCTTGGATACCACTGAAGGAGAACAGTTTATCTTAATCAGAATACCCTGGACTATTTTTCAGCACAGTCTAGCAGATACCTCTTCTCTCCACTATGGTTAATCCTGGCTGATAGCAAGGAAATATCTTGAAACTTGATCTTGAAGTCAGAGTAGAAGAATCATTATTTCAGATGGATGGAATGGTATTCAGAAACATAGAGAAAAACATGTGGGATTGACTATGGTGGGGGATAAGGAGGGTGGGGAAGGGGAGAGCAGAGAGGGGAAAATGAGATGAATGTAAAATAACAACAATAAAAAATAATAATAATAAAGAAACAGAAGTACCAGGGGGGCATCCTAAGGTTTTTAAAGTAAATTCAAATGTTCGGCCTCTGTTAGTTGGGACGCCAATAAACAGGGGCTGGGACTCAGTGGGTGGGAAGGAAAATGGCCCCTAAGGACCTCTCTAAACTCATAATGCTCTTCCCTCCTTCACCCATTGTGGTCCTTCTAGGTACCTGAAGGGCAGGGCTTTCACTTCAAATTAAACCTTCAAGCCTACCCCTTGCCAGGACACAAGCTTCTGGCCCCAGCATGGTTAGCTCGTGGTGATACATGTGGCCATTTCATGGCGTGTAAGCTGCTGGACACCCTGAGGGGCCGCCCTAGTCTACTCCACACATGCACTGCTTTGATTCCAGACCTAATCAGAGATAAAAACACCTTGCTCTCACACAGCTCTGTAAATTCACTTCTCAGTTATGTGTCTAACATCTATTATAACGGGGTTCTGAACACTTTGGTGCCCCAAAGGTGATAGTGTGGTGTCTATCCTCCAGGGAGGAAGAAGGAGGGTGGGAGGGGTCATAAGACATATATACCTATACAGAAAAACACATGACCAAATAGGATATAACAGGGACTGCAAACGTGAGCTTATGCGCATTCAGAGGTTGAAGAGCTCGCGACTGGCTTTGGGAAATCTAGAAATGCTTCACAAGTGAGATGGGACTCAAAGGAACCCTTGGTAAAGTGAAACAAGGAGGAAGCCTTTGCCAATGGAGTGTCATTGACCCCTGTTGAATCTGGGTCCACCCAGCAGGCAGATGGGATGGTTCGAACCTGAATAAGTGTAAATAGGTGACATTACAAGAAAAAAATATCTTGAAAGTCAGGCAGTGGCTGAGGTCTAAGTTTAACTCAATTGGCAGAAATGCCTTCAAGGAGGTATAATTTAATCATACATCCTCTGTCGTTAGAGTTGACCTGTTGACCAATATTTCCCAATCCTGCATGAAATGGCTCTTTATGCCCTTTATACATTCACTCATGAATACATAATTTATGGTGCTCCACTACATGAAAGGTACCACAAGAGAGTCTACACAAAGACAGGTCATATAAATCCTGCCTTCAGCCTTTCTCAGAGTTGACCACTGAAGGCAGGTTCAAGTAGGTTAAATTACATATGCCTAATTTAACCCAGTGAAACTTGTATCTCTCATTGACATTGCCTTCGCCTTACCTCCTTGGAAAATGCTCTCCCCTGGCTCTCCTCCAACCTCCTTGAATACCCTTTTCTGTCTCCTTCCTTGTTTCTTGTCCCTCTGCCTGCTCTTATAGTAGACTTTGGTCTATTCCAGCACTCAGTCCTTCACCCTTCTCTCTTTTCATAATTCATGGCCCCTTTGAAAAACCTCTCCTATTTCTATGGCTTCCCCCACTACTTTTGTGCCAATAACTGCTGCCCAACTTCAACCTGTCCTCTGAGCTCCAGCTCACATTTCCCAATGTCTCCTGATTGTGTCTACCAAATGCTTCAAAAGCAACACGTTAAAAGCTCAAGTCATTTGCTTCCTTTTCCAAAGTCCACTTCTTCTTGAACCTTTCTTTGCATGACTTCCTGTCTCAGTTAATAGATAACATCACTGTTGACTACAGTGCCCAGTGCTAGAGAAAGGAGAAAACCTCTGAGTCTTCCTTATCCTTTTTGCCCAGATACTGTGATGCTACTTTCAAACATCTATAGAATCTACACTCTGTCTCCATGCTGATCTGAATGTTATTCCAATAATCCTACAAATGGTCATTCTATGGATTCCTCTCCTTTGATGGTAAACTGATGCAAGGCTGATCTTCTTAAACACTAATTAACAGCAACAGGAGGTAAAACTACATAGACTCTAGGGTTTTAAAATCCTTCTCACGGAAACACCAAAAAGGAACTTGCGTGAATCATCAACGGAATGCAAAACTGAATCAGGCCTGGTCTGTGTATTTAAGCACCTCCTTCCTCTAGGCTGGTGGCAGCTTGGGAGAGGGAGACAGACAAGGAGATGACTGCCCTACATTGCGGTAAGTACTTTGAGAACAAATTATGCACAGCAGGCAGAGAGAACACCCAGGCAAACCCTCCAATTCTGACAAGAGGATCCTGGGAATATTTTCAGAAAAAAATAGCATCCAGTCTATACTCTGAAGAAAGTGGAGACACTAGCTCATCAAGGAAGAGAGGATATGGCGTTCCAGGCATTAGGAGAAGTAGAGGTAGACACAGTAGTATTACGAGGTAGTGTCCTAAAAGTTTGACATGGCAGGAGGGAAGATGAAGAAACATTGTACTCACTAAGCAAGGTAGTTTGGATTTCTACCTCCTCCTTACCACCACCCTAGCTCTGGATGGGGAAAAATGTCTTTTAAGATGTCATACCACCCAAGTGTACTATGTAGGAATAGAATCCAAATTCATTTTAAGTACATGGTTCAGGAATATCAAGCCGAGAAATTAACATCAATATTGATCATGGAAAAGGGAAACTTCTGAGTCCCAGAGGAACAAGTCCAAATTTGTACTATAGGAATATTTCCATAATTCAGATATATAAGACTCCCACAAGAGAAGAGCCCTATTGAAGATAAATCACCAATCAAACTTTAAAAATCACTAGGCAACATATCATCCTGAAGGAGAATGAGCATTTACAGCCAAGAGTAGAATTAGTATTTCAAGAACTAAAATGCCTTCAATACCTACATACTAACATTTAGTATTCTTAAAGTCATCAAAGAAAACGAAAATTAGAAGCACTAATAATAGGACACTAGGTTTTAAAAATACAGGTTTTTAAAAGACCTGAGCAAGACTAAAAACTGCAGGGATTGACATGAAAGATACAATGGGAAAATTAAACAGCAGATTTATGAGCTAGAAGGCATTGGTAAGGCACCCATCCAGAATTTGCACAGGCATGTAAAGAGATGAACAACATTAACAAGAAGTTCAAATATATCATATGAATACAATAAGACCATCTAACGTATTTCTAATAGGATTTACAGAGAAAAATAAAAAATAAAAAGAAGAAGAAAGCAACATTTGCATTTCCTAAGATTGAAGAAAAATTTGCTTCCAGGTTGGAAAATCAAAGTGGGTTTTCATCTTGATCAATAAAAACAATTAGAAAGTCCTGGCTGGTGGCTCAGTGGATAGGCACCAGCCTGCAAACCCAAAGGTTGCTGGTTCGATTCCCAGCCAGAGCACATAACCAGGTTGCAAGCCAGGTCTCCAGCCAGGTCCGTAGCTGGAGGCAGGTGAAAGGCAACCACACATTGATGCTTCTCTCCCTTTCTTCCTCCCTCCCTCCCCTTCTCTCTGAAAATAATGAATTAAAAAAAAATAATTAGAGAAAATTGTTCTTTCAAGCATACATTAATCTCATAAGTGTAAATCATTCTGTGCAAGTTCACAAAAAAAAAAAAAGGTATCTTGACAAATTCCAAAGACTCAACAACATACAGACCAGGTTCTTTGTATGTTCTTTGATAATAATATTTTAAAAGAAAGCAATGACAAAGAAACAGTCAAGAAATTTTTAATGTGTACCAAAGGCTTTGGATGGCCGCTGGGGGTCTGAAGCAGAGACCAGGTATTATGTTTTGGAAAGTTCTCTCTGGTGTGCAATGTAGCACGTGGAGGAAGGCTCTAAGAATGCAGGCCTGACTCAAGGTAGGAAAGGACCAGGGCAAGAATAACTGGAACCAAGAGAGATGGACGCAGAAGAAATGGAGAGGGGGGTGATGCATTTGAGAGGCATTTTAAGGAGCTAGAAACAGATAACTAAACTGCTTGGATTTGGTGTGGCTGCTGCAGCCTGTGAAGGAGCTTTTTCCATTTCCTCCCTCTTTCCCTGTTTTTCTCACTCCCTCACTTTCCTCCAGCTATCCGGAGGATAAATTATTGCAGCCCAGATGAGCTGCAGGTGCAGTTGCTAAGGGAAAGGATCTACAATTCAGTCTTCTGATTGGGTGACTAGGATAGGAGGTCTTTCATGTAGATGGCAACCACAGAAACCAGGGGGAGCTTCTGTGTTACCCCAGCTCAAAACACAAGACACTACCTCTCTTATTTCATGTAAGTGGGAGCTAAAACCATGAGCACAGATGAGGTTACCTGGGAAAGCATACAGAGTGAGAGGGTCCAGGACCTGGAAGCGCTCTGAGAAATGCTAACATTTAGGGTCTCAGCACTCTTGAAAGAGATCAAGAAGGATAACTAGAGATAAATGAACAGAACTGAGACTTCATAAGACAAGGAAAAACAAGTGGAAAAAAAAGAGATAATATAAACTGAAGCTGTTCTCTAGAGGGGTCACATTCTTTCCAAATGCAGGAAAGAACGTGACCACTAGATTTCCAACTGGGGAACTCTTTCTGAACTTGGAAAGAAGAGTTCCAGCAAAATGTCAAGAGTGGACATGGGAAGGGTGTGGATTGAGGAATGGGTGTAAAGTGAGAAAATATAAACAGTAATTGAGGTTATTCTTTCATGAAGAAGAGAGACGAGAGAGTAGCCTTAAGGTCCCCTGACCCAAAAGAACACCAAGGCTTTCAGATTTAAAAAAAAAAAAAAATGAATATAACTATGTGTTGAAAGAAGGGAAGGAAGGCTGGATCATTTCATTGAGATTTAGTTCCTGGTAGAATTGTGTTTCTGCAGATAAATTTGCATCTTTTAAAGGAACAGAAGACTTATACAACTCACCTCAGTCTCATTCTTTATCTTGGTATAAAAAGAGTTCTATTCCAATAGAGTCAATTATTTTTCAATTCATATGCCTACAAAGCATGCATTATGTAAGCTTCATTCATTCAGATTTTCTAACCCTTGTCTTATTCTTTATTGTGTTTCCAATGGAGTATCTTTAAAGCACTTACAAAGTGGGCAGCAGGATTCAAGCCAGGGAAAGGACAGGATGCTTTTCTGCATCTTATCATTCCCATCAAGAAACAATTTCTCAACAAATTAAGAGAATTCCTCTAAAACCCAACCACATGGAGTTGTAGGGATACAATATAAAGTCACCTGCCTGACACCCTCCATTACAGATTTTTCTGAGTGGTAAAGGAAGGGGCTACATCCTTTACATAAAGTCCTTTCCATTGAGAGTGATTAAATACATTCAATAAATGGACAATCTTTCAAGTCTGAAGAAGAGTTTTGGCTTCATGTTGGGTTTGGTTTTTGTTTGGTTATTTTGGGGTTTGGGGTGGGGTTTTTTTGTTTGTTTTTTGTTTGTTTTTGTTTTTGTTTTTGTTTTTTTGCCTGTTTGTATCAAAGCAACAAAACAAAGAATTCACCCATACAAAATGTTGCACTTGAATAATATTTATTCATGAATACAAGAGAGGTTTTGGTTAGAGATTTTAATGGGAAAAGCAGAAAAATACAGTATTTAACCACCCCATTTAGAGTCATGATACATTTCACTGATCTGGAGTTTCTGCCCTTTCCTGGGAAAAATGTTATAAATATAGTTGAAAGCATTTATCACCTAAGACGAACCATTTGGAAAAGAAAAGAGGAGAAAGTATTTGGAAGCCATAATTTTCTATCTCATTCACCCCTCGCATAAATAAGCAGCCCCAATCTTTACAAGAAATATTCAAGTTCATTTAAATTGCAAATCTGACCTTATTAAAATGGCTTTCTCAAAGAGCCATAAACAAATAGAGTGCGTCAGTAATACTGCCAAACAACAATGCATTCTCAACCAGTTCTGTAATGAGAGTAGAGAAGTAGAATTTTCACAGATCTGCATTACTAAGAGATGAAAGAACTAAACATGTTATGACAATAAGTTGAGGTGGGAAGAAGGTATCCATCTGGAAGTTTCCTTCAAAAAAAACTCTGAACACAATTACTCTTTGAAAGTCAATATAAGTTTTTATAAACAGCTTGAAAATGCTGTTACATTGTTTCCAAACTTATATGTTTCGAGTACTTTTTCCTACAGCTACCACATTCCCTCTTAAAGTTGAAAGTGCAGCCATTAAGATTTACTGTGTTCGGGTGAGAATAAAAATGAGCAATTAAGAATGAGCATGTATCTGCAGCTGGCTAGGAAGAGCTAGTAAATTTCAGACTTGAAAGCCAAACAGGTTGGTCTGCTGACTGGGTTTATGGAAAATCCATACCTGAAGGTATATTTAAATGAGTGGATTGTCAGCAAGCAAATGGTTTCCTTTTATTTAGGAAAGTGATCCAAGGTGCAGTAGGCCACACAAATCAGCTGTAGGCCACACAAATCAGATGGAGTTGAGGGGAAACTTGACTTGATTCTAGCTGAGTTTAGTAACTGTGGATTTATGGCCAAGTTCTTCCATGCATACCCAGAGAAAGTGATGTTATAAAAATAAGTAAATATAAATGAGGGTGTTGGAAACACGTGAAGCTCTCCACTAACTTGAATGAAATGAGAGCACCACCAAAAACATGCTCACTTCTTTAAGTTTCATGGTGTTCTATTTAGATGTTCTTTGGTTTATTCATTCATTCAACAAACGTTTCTAGAATGACGACTCTGTGTCAGACCCAGAACTAAGCGCCAAGGATGTCTCAGAAATGAAATGGACATGAGTCCTACCCCTCACAAAGTCTGGGAATCATTTCCTGTAACCTATTTAAGAAGGCAGGAAAAGTTTGACCTCATTTCATAAACATTTCTATCAGAAATGGTTGAAGTAACTTTTCTATTGTTTAAGCTATTACAATTGTCCCTTTGCCCTGCTCAGCCCAGCCTGCCTGCCCCGCTCCCCCAACTTCCATAGTCAATCCCCACAGCATTGTTTATATCCGTGGTCCTTCATACATGTTGACTCATTCTTTCACTTTCTTTCTAACAGCCCCCCTACCACCACTCCCTTCTTACAGCTGTCAGCCTGTTCCATGTTTCCTTGCCTCTGGTCCTATTTGTTCATTCATCTATTTTGTTCATTAGATGCCTCTTATAGGTGAGATCATATGGTGTTTGTCTTTCACTCACTGGCTTATTTCACTTAGCATAGTATTCTCCAGCTCCATCCATGCTGTCGCAAAAGGTAGGAATTCCTTTTTTTCCCGCTGCAAAGTATTCATGGTATAAACATACCACAGATCTTTAATCCACTCATCTACTGATGGGTACTTAAGCAGTTTCCAAATCTTGGCTATGTAAATAAAGCTGCTATGAACATTGGGGTGCATAAGTTCTTTTGAACTGGTATTTTTGGATTCCTAAGGTATATTGCCAGCAGTGAAATCACTGGGTCAAAAGGTAACTCCATTTTTAATTTTCTGAGGTAATTTCATACTGTTTTTCACAGTGGCTGCACTAGTTCACATTGCCACCAACAGAGTACTAGGATTACCTTTTCTTCACATCCTTGCCAGCACTTGTTGCTTGTTGATTTATTAATGAGAGCTATTTTGGCAGGTGTGAGGTGATATCTCATTGTGGTTTTAATTTGCATCTCTCTGATGGCTAGCGATGATAAGCATCTATTTTATATGTCTATGGAGACATATAGAATATGTCTGTATGTCTGTTTATCTGTAGGTCTGTATGTCTTCTTTGGAGAAGTATCTATCCAGGTCCTTTGCCCAAGAAATGGTTAAAGTAACTTCTGATGCTTAAATAAATTGTGTGCTTTTTGCTGTGCCTTCATGAGTTGATGAGGGTATGTTTGCATGTGTTTCAAAAGCAGTTCCCTTGGTGGATATTCTTTGAGATTTTAATGATTCCATGTCTCTCTCACAGAAAGCAGTCTGCACCTCACCCCGGCTGACATTTAACCCAAAGACATACATCTCTTCACTGCTTTTGTTCATGATCCTCAGTAAATAGTCCTGATCCCTGAAGCTTGCCATTTTCCAACCTCTACATTGTCCCGGAACGAGTGCGTAAGGCCAAAATTCCAGCATCAAGCTCAAACTTTACAGCACCACGTCCTGAGTGGACTTAGATGGGACCTTTAACCTCTCTGAGCCTCAGTTTCCTTATCTGAAGCAAAAAAAAAAAAAAAGTAACAACTCCTGGCTCCTGTGGTTGTTCAGGAAACGAGAAAATGCAGGGGAAAGTTTGCGTCAACTGTAGACCAGAGACGTTCTGCTGTATCTACCACTTTTACAAACTCGCGCAGTGACCATGATGACTACGTCATCTCTGATACTCCAACTGTGACAACAGAAACCATCAGAGCCCTTGCTTAAACAATGCAAGTTAGCCCAGAGGACCTTATCTTGAGCAGCCAGATATCCTCAAGCTGGTGAAACTGGTGACTGTGCCAGTCCCTTGGAAATTCCTGGGAGCCCTGCTGTCCAATGTTGCCCATCAGAACAGAAGCATGTAGGAGAGGAAATTTATTTTACTCCACCCATCTTAGGTTCTCAGCTGGAGCTCTATAGTAAAAGGTAGATTCACAAGAGAAAAACAAGTTTATTAACATATATGTTGCACACGTAACACATGGGATTACGCGAAGATGCGGAACTCAAGAAAGGTGGCTTGGAATTCGGGCTTATCCATTTCTCTTCAATAACTTGTAGAGGAAATGATAGCACAAACAAAAGTGAATTTAGGCTTTGGGTGGGTGGCAACCTATGGGAAAGTAAATATAATGGTAACTCATGGTAGATAAAGGCTCATTCATAAAGTTTGTTGTATAGATTCTGCTGATTCCACCTCCAGGCTGGCAGGGTCTAAAGTTGTCTCTGGCAATTAGCTGGTGTCCCTCCTGCTGGAGAAGGGCAGAGACACCTTTGCAGATGTATGGCCTGCTTTTAGGCAAATAGGGGAGGACAGGCAGCTTTCCTTGTATCTGCTTCTTCTCAGTTGCCTTCAGCTCAAAATAACCCTTATGCCAAAGCGGCATATTTTGGAATGACTTATTCTGATTTTCTCCAAGGACAATGGCTCTCTACAGATCACCCAACTGGATATATTTGGCTCCAGGGAGTAGCCTTGAACTAGGCTGAGTTTACAGCCCAGCAAGCGTATCGACCTGACAGGTGTATCTGCCGGACACCAACACATCTAAAGATACACCAACATTTTGAAATTCTCTAGGATTTTCGAAGTATCTACCTCCATTCATTCATTGGTGTGAATTGAGGTTTCGTTGTTTGAGCCTACTCAGTTTAATCATCAAATGTTAATGGAGTACCTTTCTGGAACCATGGTAAAGGAGTTAGATTTTATTGTAGGTGCGGCAGGGACCCACTCAGGAGTTAATGCACACACATTGCATTATTCTTAGTTCCTGCACAACACAAGATTTGAATAGAACAAGGCTACCAAAAGAGAAGTAGAAAACAGAGAAAGAAGCAAACGCCCAGGCTAATAGAGTTACTGAACTTAAGCATTTCATTTTGTTCTACATAAGCAATTCAGATAGAGGACTGTGTTTTAGTTCCTGTCATTTTTTTTCCTCTTTGTAACACCAGCAGAGAAAGTTCCAAATGACTAATGACTAAAATGGCCCCAGATTTCTCATTCAGAAAGAACCATTTTCTATGTTTGAAATGTAATGAGAAAAATATCCATCAATGCTAAGCGCTTGAGTGTGGCTATTCCCAACTAATAAATCACAAACTTTGGTCAATCTTTTGATTCCCAAGCCTGACCTGAGAGACTGTTATGCTCCCCCTTTTCCTACTCTGCCCCATCACTTTCCATACAGTTTCTGATTTTCCATACTGATTGCCCCACAGGCAACCAGACTATGGAGAAAGAATAAGTGTATATTGACCACCGTGACTCATGTTCTCTGCTCTTTATTTATATGATATATATATATATATATAACACTCATGGTGCTATTATTAATCAAATTACTACTAAATGATCACCACAATCCCAATTTAACATTTTTAATATCACTAAAAAATCCATCTTCTCAATCCAACCCAATAACATCAAGACTCAAGGGAACGAAAAGGCAAGTCACTATTAGAGACATTTAGGAAGCTATTTGAACAAAATTCCAAAAGTGGTCTGGCAATTGGCAAAAAAGTTAAGGAAAATTGCCTCTGCTATAGTTAGCTACAAATTTGTGGAAGAAAACACTAATTTGGGAAGGGAAAGAGGGTCTGGAGAAGGCAGCAAACCCGCCTTGGGCATCAGCTACCCTGGGGTGCACATCCCGTTGTCCCCACTCAGTCTATGCCTGTGCTGTTCCACCTACAGATTCCGGCTCGGGAAATACAATCAAGGGACTGGAACTGAGGGACAACAAGAGGAAACTTGATTTAAGCTTCGATTTTTCATGTAACACAGCTTGAAAATAACAAGCTGCATGACTCCCCCAGGGGATAATAAAGAACATGATGCATTTTTCTCTGAAGGCCTCAAAAAAGGGTCCCACCAGCACAGTGTATGGTTTTATGTTCTAGAAATTGTAAAGAAAACAGTCTTTTCACCCAAACCGCTACTTTTCTCTGGCTTATGTAACTTCCTAGAAATGCCCACTAAGCAACAGCTCCAGGATAAGGCCCTCCAGTCTGAAAAGCAGCTGGGACCGCAGGATTTATCACCTCCTGTGCACACTGTCAGGTGCCAGGCAAGGCTGAGCTTGTCGGAAGACAAGTTCTTCCTCAAGAAGTTAAGTCAGGGCGCAGATGCAGCCCCTACACACAGAACAGCGGACACCAAAAGAGATGAGCACAGAATCCAGTGATATAGAGTAGAAATAAACGTGGTCGGGCAGAAAGAGACAGCAGGAAGGCACCATGGGCCAGGAGAAGTGGGTGATGGACCTAGAAGAATGCACTGTGTTCTGTGTGGGGCAGCCACCAGCCACAGGATGGAGGCTCCCAACCCCTGCAGTGCACTGATTGGAAGAATCTATCTTAAGGCAAAAATAAAGCTGTGTATGAAGGTTTAGCTTATGCCTATTTTTATATATATAACATGAAAAGTTTGAAGCAACCTAAATGACCCCAAAAAGAAATCAGTTAAGAAAAGTATACTACGTTGATAGGATCTGGTACGAATTAGCTATTAAAACTAAGACAGATAATTATGCATTGGCATGAAAAGATGTTTATGATGTATTAAGTATGCTACAAAATTTTAGATATGACATGATTCTAATTTTGTAAAATAAAATGTGCATATCACTCACACACATACACACACACACACCACATAGTATTATGGGTCCTTAGGTATATATCTGTAATTGTAGATAAGGTTATCTCTGTGTGGTGGGATTAAAGGTGCATTTTTATTATCTCTGCTTTATCATTTTTATATGACACACATATTGCCTTAAATATTAGAAAAAAGTCCACTTTTTATTATTTTTTAATGTTAAAAAGCACACTCTCAGCCCTGGATGGTGTGGCTCAGTGAATTGGCACCAGCCTGCAAACCCAAGGGTCGTTCGTTCGATTCCCAGCCAGGGCACATAACCAGGTTGCAAGCCAGGTCTCCAGCCAGGTCTACGGCTGGAGGCAGATAAAAGGCAACCGTACATTGATGTTTCTCTCCCTTTCTTCCTCTTTCCTTGCCCTTCTCTCTAAAAATAATGAATAAAATATTTTAAATAAATAAATAAACCTTTTTAAAGGGAAAAAAGCATACTGTCGGTCGATTGTGGTGGATGAAACAAATCTAAGATCCCCAGCGATGGGTCCCCACTAGGGTCCATGGGAGCCACAGGTTGATGTCTGAGTGGAATTGAACTCCAGGCCCAAGCGCAGCAGCTGCGCAAAGAAATGCATTCTGATTCCCAGGGCACCCGCCTGGCCACTGCACCTGGGGGTGCTCCAAAGATGCCCTGGAAAATGAAGTTCAGAGCTGCCTGAGCCAGCAGCCTGTGTGGCTTCAAGTTATTACTTGGGAATCAAATTAAGATGAGAACGTGAGGGCAGGGTCCACCCACGCGTGAAGGATGCAAGGCTTTGCTGCTGCATTTTAAGAGCGCTCGAGCTGCACTACTTGCTCTGCAGGAACAAGGTGACG
>PVIW01001340.1:256561-274605 GCA_004026585.1 Noctilio leporinus | reverse complement strand
AAATGAAAATGGTTCGAGGCAATGGAGATGAGCCCGTATTAAGGAAGAAAGAGATCGCAGCCAAAGAGGGTCTGTGGAGTGAGGGGGTGGGGTGGGAGCAGGCCGTGGATGATGAAGCAGAGAGGATAGGCCGGCTCGGCGTGCCAAGTGGAAACTCATTCAGGGATTTCTTAATGCAAATGGCAAGCCAGCCGGGAAATGAAACGGAGCTCCCGCAGGCACCCGTTGTCGGGAAATGCAGAAACCCGAGTCCTGGCGGGACCCAGGAGAGGCAGGGAGAGGATGGGTGTCTTTATGGAATGGAGTCTACTTTGAGGGCTGGAAATGGGCACCAGGCCGACCTGGAGAAACTAAAGGACTCCTTTGAGCAATTTCCCACATACCTGCCTGCTGCGGGGCCCAGAGCCTTTAACCCACACCCGACATAGAAACCAACCCCATGGATCCCAACCCCCAGTGGGCATGTTGTGAGAGCTGCGGGCTTGCCCAGTTTTATGTGTCTGCCACCTATCTTTCCTTCTATTCAGAGAGAGGCTCTCTGGAGATAAACTGTCTGTCTCTAAAAGTCCCATCAAAGTCATGGACTCCACTCTGCCGGGTGCTTGTTGCTGAGACAGATGGGTGTGCACATGCTCTCCACACCGTATATCCCCAAGTTAAATACTTGATCCAAGATGTGGTTGGTGAAAGGAATAATGGTCACGCCCCTGCAGTAGTCCCTGGGACATTTATCTCCTTTGCTGGAGGGATTCCTGTACTTCTGCTGACACACAGCTTATGATACATTCCCTGACCCCCTCCAGAACCAGGCTCTCTCATAATCTCTATCTAGCCTTTGGGGTGAGCCTTCCTCTTTCCACCTCCCTGGCTCACGGGCTAAACTGCAGTAGCAGTGGTTTCAGGGGACTTCTGTGCCAGCCTGTCCTTAGCCTGGCCACCTGTCCCTCGTGACCTGTCACAACCTCCTTCTGTTACTGGAAGACAAGGATCAAGTCTTCTTCCACGGCCACATCTGTCCACCAAGCCCCGAGCCTGGCAGGGAGGAGATGCAGTAAGTACTCACTGAATGAATGAGCAATTGCGCAGATAAGCAGTTTCCTCTCAAAGCCATTTCTTTCCTCCTTGTGTCCATGTTTGGGGGAGAAGAAGATTCGGGGAGACAAGAGCTCAGATCTATTCTTGCACTGGTGGCCTTTTACCCTTCCTAAGTTGTAGGTTGAGTTCACCTTAGCCACCTTCTGTTATCCATCCATTCGGTATGTGATGTATATACTGGACAAGGCCTACCTTAGCACAGTGATTCCCAACCGCCCTGCCCTTTAGGGTCTATAATGTCATTCTAAACTGATGGCTTACCATACTCACAGAGCTTAAATATTAGCTCCCATTTATTTCACACCTGCTACTAACACCCAGCGACCCCCTTGGCTTTGGCTCTAACCTTGCCAACCATCGTGATCATTTTAGCCTCTGGTGGCCAGGGGTTAAGCTTTGCTCCCTGACCTCTATTACTTCAGGGTTCCTCATACTTGGAGCTCCTACATCAATTGCTTTCCCTAAAACCATGCAACACTATCATTCCCTTTTCCAGATGAGAAAACTAAGGTGCACAAACATTATAACACTCACTAGAGGGATTATTGTTAGTAAATATCTGAGCTGGGATTGAACTTGTATCTTCCCAAAATGCCAGAACACCATTGTAGCTCTGTAATACCTCCCTCTCTCTCTTAAAGCTTTTCTTTGTGATTCCTTTTATACATGGAAGAAAAAAACTAGGGAAAAATAGTATAGTAGCTGTCACTAAACAGAACAGTTGGTGGTGGGAGCTGAGCTAGTGTCCGAGGAAATAACAGCTCTGTGTGCTGAAGTTAGAGAAAAAATCACTTTGGGCAAGAGATGGAGCCAGTCTGTTTATAAACTAGTTTATTAACTCTGCACTTGGAGTTGCATTGTCAGGAGGACAGAGAAGGATCGCAAATTACTTGGGAAGGAAACAGATTTTACTGAGTCCCCAGGAAAGGTGTTTGACTGGTTGCATCTTCACACCCGCGCACACCAGTGAGGAGCTGACATTCCAAGATGTTGAGAGGCCTTCCTTTGCAAAAACTCTCCTAGCTGAACAACCTGTGAGTTACCTGCCATCAAAAAAGTATTTGAGGGAACAGTGTGGCATTTTATCCCCTTCAGAAGTGACCACCGTCCTGCCAGCAACTGAAAGCACTTCTCTGCTTTGTGTTAATTGAAGGAACAGGTGATTTGATCCACCTGCTACCAAAACAAGACTCCAACTGAACAACATGGTCAACCATGTGCAGGAACAAGGCCTGGCCTACAACTCCTATTGTGTTAGTTTGGGTTCTCCAAGGACTAGATGCCAAAATGGGATTAGACATGCATGAGATTTACTGGGGAAACTGCCAGGGAAAGGAAATGGAGAGGGAATTAGAGAAGGTGGGGAAAACCATTGGATCCCCGTGCACCTACGATCCCTGTGAAGGAGAGAAGGACGGGTTTGAAAAGGAAGTCTCAGACAGCAATGCAGTTCTAAAAAGTTCCCCCCAGACTGACAAGAAATCCTCGACCCAAAGTAGTTCCTCATTCATCCTCCTGCTGACCTGCAATGGCTGCGTTTGCCCAACTGTGTAGAGTAGTTTTGGCAAGATGATAAGGTCCACAAAACCTAAGGATTTACTATCTGGCCTTTTCCAGAAAATTTGCAGGCACTTCCTCTATAGTCTCTTATCACACCATGTAAATGAGGAGAAAAGATCTGCAACAGTGAACCACATGGCTCCCACCGAGGGGAGGGGGTGTAAGAGCCAGGCTTCCCCACTGCCGAAGCTCACAGGCAGGCGAGAGTAGCTGAAGTCCTGTGAGCAGTGCTTGCATCTCTTGGGTGTATTGTTAGGATCACCGATACTACTTCAATGGTTATTGCCACACCTTCAGCCCTACAGGGCCAGTCAGAAAAGAGGACAGAAGGAGGAGCACAAAGCTAAGGAGGAAAATGCACCAGGTAAGGGGAGAAGTTGCACTTCAGAAATGGGGGCAGATCCAGAGAAGCGCTTAGGAGTATAAAAAGGAAAGGTGGGCAATACAACATTTTTAATGGGTTGCTTGGAGCTTCTCTGAGAGATAACAGGTAACTCTGGCTTTGAAGGTACCACACAGTCAGCCAGGAATGCCGAATTCATTCCTGTACTTACTAGTCAGCAAAATCATTTTAACAACCCAATTTTCTCAATGGCAACCGCTATCAGAAGAGGGGATCCTGCCGTTCATTCTCACATCTCCCTCCATCTCCACAGCATGGTACCTTCAGATCCCAGGGTCGGTCTTCCTCACTAGTTCTACCTGCTCAACTTGTAAATTCAGCTCCTTCCCAAGGGCCTGCTCAGTGGTAGGCACTCAATACCTATTAGCAGAATGAATAAAGGATTTCTGTGACAATTAAATTAGATGTGTATGAAATTTGGTGTGAATAACCTGTCTTTTACATGGTATAAAAGCCCCAGGATTCAGTACATTTCATATTTCATATATGAAAGGCTCCGATCAGCTTGCCCCTTTTCTGGCTAGCTGTTGCAATTTCACAAGCTCGTCATGCTAAACTCCGAATTTCCACCTGCTGAAGTTTCATAAACCCCAGGGAAAAGAATAAAGTCAAAAGCAGTTTCCTTGATAAATTACCCTGGGTGTTTCCTTCAAAAGCTATTTGCTGACGATATAATCATGCAGAACAGACTCACATTCAGCTCCCATTCTCAGATACAACTTATTTCCTAGATAAAATTGGAAAAGGAAAACAGGAGTCTTCCTTTCATGCAATTCCTCACGGAGGACAAACATTCTCCCTTTTTTGTGGTTGTTTTTAATTTTTAACAAGAAAATGATGTTGAACATAATCAAAAGTTGTAACTGAGATGGTCTCATCTCAGCCCATCAAGGCTGAAAGAATTTGTGCAGACACTCCAAGTAATTTCAGAATAACTGCCATTGCAGACCCCTTGTGAACTACGGCAAACTTGTTTAAAATTCCCCTTTTCCTTCTCCCTCCTGCCTCCTTCTCCAGTTGCTGCTGCTCCCACGCCTGCACAGGTGAGGCCAGAGGTGTCTGGGTTTTCCTTGTTGTAAAGGCCACAGGAGATCCTGAGCTATGTAGGTGGCTCTTCTTCCCACTTCCCAGCTGGGAGACGTTAGGGAAGCTATGGAGCTTCTCCGAGCCATTTCCGAATCTGCAGAATGAGCACGGCAATGCCTACATGAGACATCTACGGAGTGTGCTTAATACATTGTACTAACTGGGGGCTTTGTATTGTCTTTGCAGATTGTATGAATGGTGTATAAACAGGCTCATGTGCTCTACTAACAGCTATCATTGATTGAGAGCTCAGGGGTATTCTAGGCACTATTTCAAGTATTTTCTCCATGCTTTCATGTTATCCTTGCAACGGCTCTAAGGGAGGAAGTTTTATAATCCCCCCTGGAAAGATGAGGATATGTGCCCAGCCTTGTATCACTTGCTCCACCGGTGAGCAACAGGGCTAGAACTGGAGCACTTGACCACTAGTCTGGCCTGTTCACCTTTGAAATAATTTTGTGGTTCATCCAAAACAACTTAGAAAGACACTAGCAACCAATGGGGAAGGAAAATGTTCTGACAGTATTAGCAGGTTAATTTTTTTCTTTATTTTTACAACCTTTGGCTCTGATTTCCAGGAAAATTAGATCCTCTCCTTAGATAATTTGGGCATACTTCCATAAATTTTCAATAAGGATTCATTTTTTTGTAAACAGAGAAAAAGGAATACAGATTATTTTGAATATTATAATGTAATTCAACTACATAAAATCCAAGCACCAAGAAAAGACAAAGGAAAAAAAAAAAAAAAAAGAAGACTGCCAGGAAATACTCCAAAAGGTTGATAATCATCATCTTTTAAAAGTGATTCCCACCCTACTTTCTATATTTTCCAAATCATCTGTATTTTCCTATGTAACACTTTTATGAAGGAAAAAGTATTTCATAAAATGAATTATTATATGCATTTTATCGGTTGATTACACAGAAACTAGTATTTCTCTTATTATCAGAACTCTATAGTGGAGGCCAATCGTGCTTGTTTAAATACTTCAAAGTTCCCTTAAACACATAAAAAGTTAACATTTTTCCTATTTAAATTCAACAACCTATTCTCTTCCACTTTTCATATGTGCTAGTTTTAGCCTGACATTTAGAAAGGGCCTAAAACCATTTCAGTAAATGGAATCCTGCCAAAAAATAAATAAAGTTTATTTTCCCTCTAGTCTCATGCCATTAGAAGTGTTTTGCCCTCTCCTGTGCAGGTGTTCTACAAAACTCTTGCATATGTTTACTAGCCGTGACCATTGTGCTAAAAACTATACAAATATCAGACTGAAAATAGGGACAAAAAAATTTTATTAAGTGTCATTCTGCATCAGACCTAAAAGCTGTCCAACTCATTGCAGTTGGAAGGCTTTGGACGATCATTTTCTAAAATGTGCCAAGCATGGCATTAGGTACTTTCTTGGACAGTTAATATTCCGAAAAGCCTGTTGTATTAGAATACACAGAACCAATAGAAAATAGATAGGCAAATATTTTAAGGAATTGGCTCATGCATTTGTGGAGGTACAAGTCCAAAATCTACAGGTTAGGCCAGCAGGCTGTTCAAAGCCCATTTGTTGGCAGAATTCTTTCCTGTTCAGCAAAGATTAGTCTTTGCTCTATTAAGGTTTTCAACTGATTGAATGAAGACCACCCACATTAGGGAAGGTATTATGTTTTACTCAACAATCCACTGATTTAAATGTTAATTTCATCAAAAAAGACCTTCATATAAACATCCAGAATAATGTTTGACCAAATACCTAGGCACCTAGGCACCATGGCCCAGCCAAGTTGACTCATGAAATCAACCATCACCAACCGGTGATGCCAGCCAAAGTTAAGAAATGAGGCTCAATGCATTTCCAATTCCCCTTACTGAATGCTTGTATAGTTGCCATTTATTCATATTTTCAAAACCCCTGTGCAATCTGTTTTTATTTCTAGGAATAAAAATTGTTGAATGTAAAATTTAAACACATGAAAAGAAAGTTGTCAATACTGAAATCTCATTAACAGATGGATTCTGCCCAAGATCAGTCAGAAAATTTTTTAAAGTCCTGAATTATTGGATATCCAAACATATGCAAGCTTATTAGGTACAGCTATATGTTTGAGCCAAAACAGAATCACCACAAATTAGCAAGTTGATTTTTTTCCAGATCTGCTTTCATAATCAGATTTAAGTGATCAGCATATAGCACATTGATTATTTATACGAAAATAGGCACCAAATGGACTTTCAAATAATGTATTCTCAGGAGAGGTTGAGCATATATCATGCAGCTTAGTTTTTGTTATTAATGAATGTAATTTTTCAAGCCTAGTGTGACTTAGAATAGATTCTACATTAGTGAGGTCCAAATTATTAATGTTCTTCTAAGAACAGAAAAGGCAGGTTTGTCTAACCATTTCACTGGGCATTTGGACTTCTTTTCTACTTAAGACACAATATTCCTGTTAGTGCGATTCCAGAGAAGAGGCCAGAAAATGTCCGTTTGTCTTGCACAGTGAGGAAAGCTCCTCTTAGTGTGGTCAATAGAATTCTTGAGGGCAGGAATATTTCAGAAGGACATGGAAGCAAATGTCTAATGCAAGACCTGAAAAAATGGTTGCTCTATCAGAGTGTGAGTCACATATAAGGCCAAGCTGTAAAACAATCTGCAGGTTGATTCAAGTGTAAGATTTTTGTAATCAGTTTGAGGAAAACAAAACAAGTTAAGATGGTTCATTAAATGAAGAGTAAAAAGTTATTTTAACAACAAAACTAGAGGGATGGGGTCTCCTTTCAAAGCAGTTTTCTAAAATACCCAAGTTCTTGCACAAACGTGACTTTGTTCATATATCGTTTGAAGTACTCCCTCTTTTATTACCTGAGAGACATTTAAACAAAAATATTTTGAAAAAATTTTAGTGCCTTTTACATACTACATGCCCAGTCTTCCTTCTCTGCGTCACTATGCTTCATGCTTTTCCGTGATAGCCAATTATTGTCAATTTTTAAAAATCCTTCAAATAGATAACATAAAATAATCACTTTCTCAATTTCAGCTAATCCAATTCTTTATCTTGAACTACATTGATTAATGATTAACCCATAACCTATT
Source organism: Noctilio leporinus (assembly GCA_004026585.1). Classification (NCBI taxonomy): domain Eukaryota; kingdom Metazoa; phylum Chordata; class Mammalia; order Chiroptera; family Noctilionidae; genus Noctilio; species Noctilio leporinus. Next base: position 267,366 of record PVIW01001340.1, on the reverse strand, counting down.
GCAGAGAGACTGGAATGCCATTCATAACTGCTCTGTAAACAAAAAGTGTGGTTTGAAGGCCCCTGCAATGAATTTGCTTCTGGTGGACCTCAAAGCTAAACAGCTACCCCCCCCCCCAAAGATTTTATTTATTTTTAGAGAGATGGAAAGGGATGAAGAAAGGAAGAAACATCAGTATGGGGTTGCTTCTTGTGTACCCCCAACTGGAGACCTTGCCTGCAACCCAGGCATGTGCCCTGACTGGGAATCCAACCAGCAACCCTTTGGTTCAAAGACAGGCATTTAAGCTACTGAGCCACATTAGCCAGGGCTAAACAGCTTTGAATGAATTGCATAGACATTTATAGTAGTTTAGAAAGGCTCCCCAAATTCAGAGGCAGGCATTTCCTGGGCACCCCCTTTGGGTGATGAGCAGAAAGAGGGCTGGGGTTTTGAACCGATGTTTTGACCCTGAGAAGCTTCAGTTACTCAAGCAATCGGAGCCTCAGAATCACCACTAGCAAAAACGGGGAGAAATCCAAACACCTTGCAGCCATATCCAGAGATAATGGGCTGAGCACAGCGCCTGTCACCTTGTAGGTGCCTCTTCAATATTAGAGAAGGAAAAACTGGGGCTGTAGAATTCAGGTAGTTTGGGAGAATGACTATTGGAAGAGACAGCAAAAGGAAGATAAATCATTTACTTCCCAGACTGATGCAGCTTTTTCAAAAAGAAGTTTGGCACATTTAGTTTTGGTGTTGATAAAGAGAAGACAAATATTCAAACCAACTACCGGTGAGGTCCGCTCAGCTGAGCTTGGTCCTTGAAGACCATGCTGACTCAGAAAGGTGTGGGCTTCTCCACAGTGTTTCTATACAAGAAGCAGAGAAGATGCACATGTTCTCCTAGGCAGGGGCCAGAGTGGTCTTGGAGGGTCCTTGCTGATGATACAGGCTCCTAATACCAATGCTCTTTCCACTTTTCTCCCATGGTACCCACCTTCCTGCTTGCCTTTTGTCACTCCAAGATGACCGCCAAAAATCCCTGGGCAGTCACAGTAACAGCCTGAAAGGGCTAGGAACATCAAAGGCCACCTGAATGTGGGCCTCCACTAATTGTGTGGACACATCTGCCAGGCGGAGCAAACCCCCAGGAGGGAGATACCTTGCACACCCTCTAATGCTGGACTGTTGTTGTGCAGCATTGGATCTGAAACCCATTTGATGTATTTCTGGCACCTACTCTGTGTGACACTTTCAAAGAAAGTGATGGCCAAATGCCACAAGGCTTCCTCAGAAATGCACTGCGGACCCAATACATGCCTAGATGATTTGACATTTCTTTGACATTTATTGGCTGCCCAGAGACTCATGGTATATGCAAGATAGGCCACTTGAATTTTAAACAGTCTCCTACTGACATAGTTTGGATCATTGTTTAAAAATACTTTTATCTATGCTCTATCCACCCCCAACTCCCAGTACAAGTGAAATGTATAAAATGAGTAGAGGAACTACACACACAGACATTGGCAGCTGCCTGAAGGTTGATGGAGACACACACCCACTTCCTCCCCAAGGGATCCGGCAGCAGAAGTGGACTCCTCCAGGAGTCTGCCCTCCCATCCTGTAAGAAGGAACCCATTGCACTAAAGGTTTAATGGTACCCAGTTCAGTAGGGGGGACTTTAAGAAACTGCATTAGCCAGTATATAAAGCCTCTCCTTTGACCCAGGTGGTGACTGTGATGGGAATGAGTAACCCTGCTTCAGGGCCCAGAGTCAAGTTTTCCCACTGGGACCACCTGCTCCAGTAGATAAGATAAAATCCCCAAGGAGAAGTGCCCAGCTGATGGTGCACATGCTTCTCTTGACATCTTGAACAAATATGCTACAGCCCATCAAAGAAGCCATATCTCAGCTCCAAATGGCTCAGCTTTCTACTGCAGCCTGTAAGAAATGCTATTTATAATTATAACCAGATTGCCCCCCACCACCACCACACCATGGAATCTGGTAATAAAGGTAATGTTCTTCTATAAAACTACAGTTTCATAAAATGATCAGAGCCTGGCCCAGTGTCCTAAACACTTACCTACCCCCTTAAAGTGTCGGATTAGATTAAAGTGCCATGGGGACATAACTGATGTAATGTTTCAAAATCATAAATGCAGGGGGAGGGATTTTAAAGCTGGATAATGGAGAGCACAGAGTAATGCAGTAAAAGTTGGCTCAAACGCTGTCTGTGATACTTGATTTATTGTTTTAATAAAATGCTGTAAAGGCCAGGCTTGAATATAGAGCAGTATTTTATTTATCTCGTAGTCATGGTCCTAACAATGGGTGTTTAACAACAGCTTTATACTGGAGATGGTGGCAGAGACAAATGAAGCTGGTTTCACAGGTACCCGAGGGCCCCTCTGAAAAATATAATTTCTCACCATCCAGCATGGCTCTGTAGTTTTGAGAACCTTTTCCAGCCCCACAAAGCTCAGCAGCTTGGACACAAGATGAAGACTCTGGTGAACAATTGCGGCCCAGAGGTCTGACCTTGAACTCCCAGTGCATGACGGGTCCTCCCTGAAGCCAGAAGTGAGAGAGGGCCACGGGGGGCAGGGGAAACAGTGCCCCATGTGCCTCATCTCCCTGAAAGCCTGGCTCTGCCCACTGGGGATATGCCAGGGAAAATGCCATGAGCCGTGGGACCAAAGTCTCTGTTCCAGGGCAGTTTTCAAGTTGTCCTCAGTTGGAAGAATTAATGCTTGGTACATTGGCTGATATCCTTCTTTCCCCAAAACATCAAAACCCACCACCCATGAGCTAGTTCCAACAGCTCACTGTCTATCTGTCCAGTGGCTGGGTCCGTCCCTGCTTCCCCAGCAGCATGGCACAGTGGCTAAGACAGACTCTGGGCTCAAACCCTGCTTGACTCCTACCAGTTTTGTGACATCATGCAAATCAGTGGAAACTCCTCACCTTTACAATGGGAATGACCCACCTCAGAGAGGGTTAAGCAAAATATCACATACAACCAGTAATGTTAGAACCAGAGTGGTTCGGGGGTTATAATCAAAGCAACACTTCCCTTTAAAATGCATTCACAAGGTGATTTATTGTCTTTGCATTTGGTAAAAGACTGTCTGAAGCATGACCCACAGCATATGGGCCTTAGATAATAAAAAGTCCACCAACTGCACTTCAAATACAGCCTCAATTAAAAATTGGAAGGTCCAAGTTGAGAAAATAATCATATTTGATTTTTCTTTGAATTTTCTCCTCTCTTTAAGCCACTGTCCATCCCACTGGGAACTCGGTCCTCTGAATGGACCTCTTGGGCATGTCTTTTTGTAATGATCCTAACCCAATAATCTGACCAGTCTGAGCCTCTGGTCCACTATAACATACCTTGACCTACTTCTTGACTTCCTCCTCCCTTACCTGTCCCTCCTCTCCCTCCCACCCACTCTCTCAGGTCAAGCTCAGTCTCACCATGCCCCCAAAATGCCAGCAAAATCATCCACTCTCCTGGTGGTTTTACTGAAGTCCCTTAGTGCAAAGGAGAAGAGGGAGGAATTTCAAAGAAATCCTCTTCACAAATGAACTTGCTCTACTCTGAAAATCTGCACTTGGTCTGGCATCGCTGGAATTTATAGCTATAGTATTCTGCTGCCTCTCCTGAAATTTCCAGTTTACTTCCTACCGCACTTGTGCAAAGCGGTTGGCACATGCCTGGCATACAGTAAGTACTTAACAAATGCATCTATCCATAGTAATCCCATGGATCATAAATTACAGCACTTAGCACAACATCAAGTTTGAAACATAGATCAGGGCACATCTCCGCTTGGCTAAGATCTCCCAATGGCTTCTCACAGCCTTAGGGTAACCCTCTCCATCACACACCCTGAGCCCCAGCCCATTTCCCAAAGGTCAGCTCCTAGCCTCCTCCTTCCCTCCGTTTCCTCCAGCCATTGTCTCCTTAACACCCCAGGCTCTTTTCCATCTCAGATCCTTTGCCCTCCTGCTCCCATCTGCCTACAAATTCCCCCAAGATCTGTTCTCACTCAGAACCAGCCCAAAGGGGCCCACCCTGGCCACTAAACTGGAGATTTCTCTCACCACAATCCCAGGCGCAAAAGAGCCCATACTTATGAGAAATCGGCATATTTTCTTTATGAATTTTACTATAATCTGAAACCATCTTCTTAACTTTGCTGTTTTCTAATATTATGGGCTGTTAGTGTTTCCCCAAAATTTCTATGTTTGAGCCCCAACCCCATGTGAAGCTGGGGCCTTTGGGAAGGAATTAGATTTAGCTGAGCACTTCAGGGTAGGGGCCCTATAGTGGGGTTAGTGGCCTTAAAAGAAAAAGACCAGTTCGGTTTTCTCTCTCTCTTGCTCTCTCTCGCTCTCTTTCTCTCCCTCTCCCTTCCACTCTCCCTCTCTCTCTCTCTCAATCTCTCTGTCACTAAAGACTTAGTAAGAAGATGGCCACCCACAAACTAGCAAGAGGTTTCTCACCAGAACCCAACAGTGCTGACCCCTGATCTCAGACTTCCAGCCTCCAGAACTGTGAGAAATCAGTGTCCACTGTTTAACACACCCACTACAGTACTTTGTTACAGCACCCAAACTGATCAGAACAGCTTATAATCTCTCCTTTCCTCCCTCAATGAGTGACACCCTTATCATTTCCATCTAGAAGAAAACAACTCCCTCTTCCCAGGTGCACCGTGATCTCCCAAGCCCATTAGATATGATAAGAGGATAATAATAACAACCCTGTAAGGAGCACTTATGTGAAAGGCAACTAGCCTTATAGGTACTGACCTATTTAACAAAACCTTACATGGTTTTTGGTAGCGTTATTAGGCTCATTTTCTCCTGAGGAAACTAAGGCACAAAAAGGTTCCATAAACCTGATCAGAGCCCTGGCTGCTGGTGGCTCAGTGGATAGGAGGCAGCCTGCAAACCCACAGGTTGTTGATTTGATTCCCAGCCAGGGCACATAACCAGGTTGCAGGCCAGCTCTCCAGCCAGGTCCACAGCTAAAGGCAGGTGAAAGGCAACCACACATGGATGCTTCTCTCCCTCTCTGCCTCCCTCCCTTCCCTTCCCTTCTCTCTGAAAATAATAAACTTTAAAAATAAAAATAATTTTAAAAAATTAAAACCCTGATCAGGCTTACATAGCTAGTAAATGGTGGAGTCAGAATTTGAACACGGACCACCTGGCCTCAGAAACCGAGCTGTCATCTGCCAAGCAGTTCACTGCCTCCTGCTTCCCATCACCCCTGCGAGCTGGGGGGAGGGGGGGGAGGGGTGTCTGCCCAGGGGAGATGGACTCGACCACCTCCCAGCACTCCACCCTCTCTCCGCCTTTCCAACTCCGGAGCACAGCTATGGGCTTAAGACCAAATTTTTATGCCAGTGCGCAGAGTGGTCTTAAATGCACAGATTTTTACCATTCAAATTCTTTTTGGCTTAATCATTTTATGATGTTTCTCTGAAAATGTTCTGTTAAACTCTGCTTGGCGCTAGCTTAAATGCCAGGTTACCAAATTACAAGACCTGTTCATCGCTTACTTGCGGTGTCACCCTCCTGTACGCTGCTCACCTACGGGACAGGAGGGGTATCTTGATCAGGTCAGTCAGTGAGAACTTCTCTCACCCTTTTCTTTCCTTGTCTTTTTTGTTTGTTTGTTTGCTTCCTGAGAGAAAGCAGACCAGCACTGGAGGAGTCAGGCTCTGATACATTTATCTCTGGGCTCTGTAAGAACAGTGGCAGTGACCATTTACTAAGATTTCTTGCAGAGAGGCGATGGAGCATAGTGGTTAAAGTATGGGCTTCATGGCCAGACATGCTTTGAACCCTCGCTTGAAACTTTGAGCAAGTTACAACTCTCAGTGCCTCCATCCCCCAATCTGAAAAAACAAAAAAAAATATGGGAATGCATTCATCTTTGAGCTTTCTGAAGATTAAATCACAGATTCTAAACATCACTCCTAAACAAGTTTTTGGCCAGTACAAGAACCACCCTCTATCATGGCCACACCCCCCCACCAAAATATCCATGTCCTAATCCCCAGAATCATGAGTGCTATTTCATATGGTAAATGTGCAGGTGTGATTAAGGATTTTGAGGGGGGAGATTACCCCCATTTCACAGGTGGGCTCACAGTAATTACAAGCATCCTTGTAAGAGAAAGGTTTGACTATGGAAATGGAAGATTTGATCATGGAAGCAAGAGGTTGGCGTGATGGGAGGGAGGAATGCAGGTGACCTCCAGGTGCTATGAAAGGCGAAGAAATGGATTTCCCCTGGACTCTTCAGAAGGAATTTGTCCTGCCAATACCTTGACTTTAACCCAATGAGACTGATTCCAGAATCCTGGCTTTCACAACCTTAAAATAATAAATCTGTGTTAAGCCACCAAGTTTGTAGTAATTTCTTAGAGCAGCAAAAGAAAACTAATACCAACCAGAACACCATCGTGGTTTCCACTGACACAGTGGTTCCCCAGCTCTGCACCTGCAATATGCTGATGCCTTGTAACCCAGACACTCAATAGCTAAAATTAGAGTGAATAAACTTTTTCTAGGAAAAAGAGAGCAATAATAATTATCAGATTTTTAAAACATAGTACCATTGTCTTACTCCATTTGGGTTGCTATGACAAAATACCACAGGATGCATGCTTATTTAAAAAGAAAGAAAGAAAGAACTGTATTTCTTATAGCTTTGGAGCTGGAAAGTTCAAGATCAAGCTTCCAGCATAGTTGCCTTCTGATGAGGGCCCCTTTCTGATTCTTGGACTGGCTCCTTCTCACTGTGTCCTCACATGGTGGAAGAAAAAAGCAATCTCTCCGGAGCCTCTTTTATTAGACATTAATCCCATTAATCTCATGATTTAAGCACCTCCAAAGGGCCCTACATACTAATAATGCCCTTCTTTGGGGGATTGGGCTATTAACATACAGATTTTGAGGAGACATATTCAACCCATAGCAACCAGCAAGCTTTTCCCTGTATAATTTCAACACATTTAATCCTCATAGTAATTCCCTTTCTACAGATGAGAAAACAGGTTTAAAGCAGTGAAGTGATTTTTCCAAAGTCATCAAGCTAATGAAGTCGCCAAATGGGAATTCCAACCCAGTTTGTATCTAAGAAGAAGCAGACTGAATTGAACATATAAAAATATGTAAAACTTAAGATTCTCTCTGTGGTTTTTCTTACACTTAAGTGAGGTCTACTGTGATTTGTCTGTTGGCATGTGCTAGCAGAGATCTACTCCAGAGAACTAGAAAAACATCAATGTCGAGCAAACTTGGAGTCATCAATGCTTACTTGAGTCAAATCACTTACTTGAAAACACTAGGTATTTGGAGTCATCAATGCTTACTTGAGTCAAATCACTTACTTGAAAACACTAGGTATTTGGGCTTGTAATTGTAATGTAATCTTATATTACAGAATGTGTCATTTAGGTATATTCAACATTTCTAAGCATTAGAAACTAAAAACAAATACAAAGTGACATTTGAGTTTGCCATTTGTATAGAAGTGCCTGTCATTCTTATCAGGGCCTGACAGCATGTTATTCTTACAACCACACCGTGATGCCGGTGACTTTTATTTTTCCCATTTTACAAAAGGGATGCTAAGCCTTGGAGATTTTAAATAACTTGCCTGAAGTCACCCAACTCATGCAGCAGAACCATAACTGGAACCAAGGGCTATCTAATTCCCAAATCCCGCTGTTCAGTGCGGCCCTGCTGAGAGGGAAGAAAACTTTCAAACTTCATCTTCCTTCCTTCCCAAAAAATGCCATGCAGAAGGACACTTCACCCCATCCTCAGTCCCTTATGACCCATTGCAGAGCAGCATAACACCAGCTCTGGGAGAGATGCGGAGAGAAGGCCAGCGGTGAAGTGAGAAGAGCCACTTACTTCACCAACTCACCTTTGGGGGTTCCGCAAAGGACATGGGACCTCTGGGTATGAGACCACCTGAGTGAGAACGTTTCATTCCATTGAGCCCAAGTCTGCTTGCAGGTGACCTCAACCCCTCCCCCTGGATCTCACTCTGGGGTCACACAGAACGAGCCCACTTCCTCTCCAGCCAATGGACCTTTGATGCCCCTCTAAGTTTTTGTTTGTTTCCGAGCTAACAAAACCCTCTGTTCCAGTCACTCTTGAGGCAACCAGGTTCTGCGTTAGGCTCTAACTAACTGGAGACTGGAGTTAGCCATCCATTGAAGCAGGATAGGTGTCTCAGGTCCTGGAGACAGAGACTGGCTAGAGATTTTTGTTTTGTTTTTTCTTTCTTTCCCGCAGTTGCTGTTCAAGACGGTGCAATGTAATATTTAGTTCCTCATGGCTTCGCGCTCTTCTTGGTCAAGGGAGTGACAATTTAAATAAAGGGCATGTGTGGCCCCCACGGGGGAGGAATGCTGCTCCTGACACAGAGCGGTGGCCTACACCCCACCACCACTCAACCCCATGGGCACGACCAGGAACCTGCTTCAATGGTGTGGGGAGGGTCCCTTTATTTACACTCGCCCCCCACCCCCGCCGGGGTAGGAACATCTCCACCTCATCTACGCCATTGAGGGGAGGCCCCGTGTGCCTGGAGAGAAGCCAGCAGGCACAATTTCTGGGCAAGGACCTTCTTGTCCCAGGAATGCTATAAATAGCCCTGGGGGAAGGACCCTGAACACAGACAACAACCACGCTTAGTTAACCCAAATTGTTCCCAGGAAAAAGGAAAAGTTATTCCCTTCAAGTGAGGGTCTTCAGACCGCCCCCCCACACACACAAAAAAAACTGACCCTTAAACTTCTGTAGCAATTTCCAGGGTTACCATCCTGGTTCTCCTCTAGATAATTCCATTTAGGATGGGCTAAGTCACCAAGCAATAAAATGGAGTTGGCGGAAAATAAATGAGTCATGGCACATTCTCCTCCGAGGAAGAGGGCACAGCAGAAAGACCTCACTGCGTTCCCCAAGCCAGTCCCCTATGCATGTGGGCTAAGAGGGCCTAGGCTTGATGTGGATTTTACCAAAATAAAAACAACTTATTTAAGTACTCATTGCCCCACGATGAAAAGTGCCAGGCTGCCAGCAACATGCGAGACTCCTGCCAAGCAATCCTGGACTTGGTGACCATTCGCTCTGGGTTCCGGCAACCTTGTGACTCTGGTCCCGCTACCATTTCTGACCAGGAGGTGGGAGCTCTGGGGTCCAAGTAGAATCAAGAAGCTGGGGCTCAAGTCCTGCCTCTGCTTATCTTCACCAACCCCTTACCCTCCCAGCTTTAGTTACCACAGCTGTGAAATCCTTGTTCTCACGACAACACTTACCCCCGGGGTTACGGTGGGAAATGATGAGGAACCGCTGTGGTCACAGGCGTTCACTGAGGGGTGTGACGAAGGTACGGCTCAGTTCCTCTCCTCGGCCCTTTCCATTCCCTCCATGGACTGCTTCCCTCCCCCCACCCCATATCAAATTTAGGGCAAGTCTCATGATTCTTCTGGACATGTTAAGTGACCCCAAAAGTCTTGGCTGGGTAATTCATATCTTCTGACCCAAAGGAATACTAAAATTGTTAACTTCTTTGTCCTCACTCACAGCCTCTCCATCCATATTCACAGCCCACTGCACAGCCTGGCTGCCTGCCTGGAAGAAGATGGCGTTCAGCTTCTCTGTCCCCACCTTGCACATTCGTCCCTGCTCCTCAGCTTGTTAATCATGGTTTCTGACCCTTCTGGACCAGAGTGTGAGGAAGGGGGAGGAGAAAATGTATCTTGTCTTTGGGGTGGCCTAGCATGAGGCCCTCAGCTTCCCTCCTGGGGCTCTTCCCTGAGATGCTGGGACACACCTGTCCTCTCCCCTTAGCTGAGAGTTTGTCTCCTGCAGCTCAACAACTGGGGAAAATGCCTGTCTTCCAGGTGACACACTTCTGGGTCCTTCTTCAGCCCCCCAACAATGCAGAGCCCTGCCCATCCCTGGTGGGCAATCCTTCGCCCTGCTGGTGGCCACCTGGGCCAGGATCTAAGGCAGCGCCCCGCTCAGGCATGGCCTCCTCTGCCCCCTGAGACCCACTTCCTTTGCCTGGAGAAATGCTCTGAGTGCAGGGGACCCCAAGGCAGCAGCCATCTCTCCTTCACCCCATTCACTGGACAATAGCAGCCAGTCCCTCACACTCAGGAACCTGAGGGGGAGAGGAGCTCCAGTGCATGGCGCCCACCAAGGCACCAAGTCACCGAGTCGCCGGAGACACACACTGCGTACGCTGTCTGCAGAGATCCCTTACGGGTCTCTCTCTGGACCCGAACCACCCTGCCCTTCTCCCTTACGGAAGCCACCAACTCACCCTGCCCACAGCTCTGTCCACAGCCCCCTTCCCGTCTCCTGCTCTTTGTCCATCTTTCCACCACCTTCGAGGACGGAAGCGAAGGGTCAGGAGCTCATCAGGACCCAAGTATTTTCACCTCCTTTTGCAAGTGTTGCCTGTGGTTTTGCACCTCATCTTGGACTGTAGCCTCTGTTAACCTCATACACAGCTGAAACTAGGGCTGGTAGACCTTCCCTTTAATGCACAGCTGAAACTAGGGCTGGTAGACCTTCCTCTTAATGCACAGCTGAAACTAGGGCTGGTAGACCTTCCCTTTAATGCACAGCTGAAACTAGGGCTGGTAGACCTTCCCTTTAATGCACAGCTGAAACTAGGGCTGGTAGACCTTCCCTTTAATGCACAGCTGAAACTAGGGCTGGTAGACCTTCCCTTTAATGCACAGCTGAAACTAGGGCTGGTAGACCTTCC
>PVIW01001340.1:0-256461 GCA_004026585.1 Noctilio leporinus | reverse complement strand
GCTGAAACTAGGGCTGGTAGACCTTCCTTTTAATGCCTGGTCACAACAGGTGCAAAAACAGTAATAATGGCAGCCCATAAGGATCGGTTTCGGTCACTGAGATGTGCCAGGCACTATTGCATCCTCACTACAAGCTTGTGAGGAAGCTGCGATGCTCGTCTGTTTGACAAATGAAGAAACTGAGGTTCACCAAGGGTCTGTGACTTGGCTGCGATCACAGTTCATAAGGGGCAATGGAAATGGGGTTGTTAGAAAGCAGGTGGTCTGATTCAGAAGCCAGTGCTCTGACTCCTGTCCTTGCTCTAGAATACTTATTTATAGTGTTATTGTAGTTATAAAAACACAATAATTTTTATGATTCCATTCTATCGGTATGGCTTTAGGCCGCTTCTATAAGATACATTAAACACTCTAAAATGATTTAAACCGAGGCTGGGGACCAGGAGGTGATAGAGTGTTACAGTGGCCATTAAAATGTCTTAAACACTAAGGTGCCTAAAATTGGAATATTTAACTGTGTTAAGATCACCAAATTAAATTGGCTGTTTTCCCAAGCATGGTCTCCAGTAATTGCCACTTGATTGAATAGTGAACCAAAGGGACTGAATTGTAGGCAACACACATGACAGTCAAGCCCCTCCTCCCCCAGCAGGTACATGGAGTTTTACTGATTGCTCAGAAAATAGAAATCCCAGCTCTGCTTGGGATTTAAATAAATATCAGAAATATTTCCAATGGTGTCCCCACTGGTTTTTTTTTTTTTCAAAGCTTTTATTTATTTCTTTTTAAAGCGAGGGAAAGGGAGGGAGGAAGAGATGGAGAGACACATCCATGGGTGGTTTTCTCTTGCACACCCCACTGGGGACCTGGCGCGCAACCCAGGCATGTGCCTTCACTGGGAATTGAACCAGTGACCATTTGGCTCTCAGGCGGGCATTCAATCCACCGAGCCACAGCAGCCAGGGCTCCCCATTATTTAAAAGAAGTTAAAAAGAAACTTTTCCACTGAAGCATTACATGGATGAAAAGGATAATAACATTAGCATTGGTCAGAGCACTTCACAAGAATGTCTTCCTTCAACCTTCTCAGCAAGTCTCTGAGTAAATCCATAACAATTCTCGAGATATAGCAGGTGCATAGGTTAGTCACCGTCATGGGCAGAAAAGTCTTCCCCTTGTCCCAAAGATGCCCACATCCTAATCCCTGGAACTTGCGAGTCCATGACCTGACATGGCAGAAAGACTTCATAGATGAGATGGAATTCAGGATCTTGACATGGAGAAATGATACTATGTTATCCAGGTGATAATCGCAAGAACCCTTAAGATCACAGTGGAGTCACTGGGTACTGGAAAGATGGAAGAGGGCGGAGGTCAATGTCAAATTCGAAGTGAGATGTGAAGATATCACATTGCAAAAGGGGATGGGTGGAATACAACAACAATAAAATTAAATAAATTTAAAAAATACCACATTGCTGGTGTTGAACATGTTGGAAGGGGCGCCAGCGTAGGGATGCAGGCGGCTTCTACAAGATGGAAAAGGCAAGAAACTGAGCCTCCCCGGGGAACCCCCAGCAGCAGCACAGCCCTGTTGACCCAGTATCTGTAAATGTGATCTTCGTTGGAAATAAGGGCTTTGCAGATGATCAAGTTAAAATGAAGTCATTAGGGTGGGTCTTAATCCAGTGTAATTGGTGTCCTTATAAAGGGGGAATTCAGACGCAGGTATGCACAGGCAGAAGACGCTGTGAAGGGACACAGGGAGGAGAGAAGACAGCCATCTTCAAGCCCAGGAAGCACGAGGCTCCCAGAAGCTAGGAGAGCTGCTGGGAACAGATCCATTGTGCCTTCAGAGGATGCGTGGCCCTGCCATTACCTTGATTTTGAACTCTGGCCTCCAGACCTGTGGGACAGTGAAACTGGGTTGTCCTAAGCCTCCCAGTCTGTGTGCTTATTTTGCCATGAGCAGCTGCCTCATGGCCCCGACTCTGCGGTCTCAGGTGGACACCTTCTCCTCCTCTAACATGAAGGAGGCTACTTGCAATAGCATCACCTTGCATTTTCCCCTCAGTTTGTATTTTGTAGAACATTGCTCACCCTAAATAAATATTAACCCATTTGATGATTGCACCATGGCCGTGTAAGCGAGACAAGGACTGTGTCCGGGGCGGCTGGGCAGTGGCAGCCCAGGTGCGGTGCCTTCCGACACCAGGCTTAGCCTGCCTGCGGCCAAATCCAGCCCCTGTCACTCAGGAAACTTGCCAACCTTCCCTGGGCCTCTGTTTCCTCATCTGCATAACAGGAATAATAATCATGGTTCCTGCCCCATCAGGTTCTTAAGGAGGTTAAATTGGATAACGCATGTGATGTTCTTCGCCCAGTCCAAGATAAACCTGCAGAAAACCCTATTACAGATAGGAAAACTGAAACTCAGAGGAACTTAACTGATTGATCAAAACACATCTGTTTCCTAACGTGCAAAACCAGGACGAAAATCCCAGCCTCCTAAACACTACGGCAGAACAATTTTCACTACAATATCCAGCCTTTCTATTGCCTTTCATGCTCTTATTCTTTGGGTTTAAATCCATCTGAACCTCTTTGCCCTTTAAACAACTCTAAATCTAATTCCTTTTCCCATGTCCACCCCACTCAGTCAATAAATATCAGTGGCTAGAAACCACTGAGGCTTCTTGTCCCAATTCTTTGATGAGACCCTTTAGCCCAAGAAGTCAAGTCATCTTATTGCCCAACAGCAAAGGGGTTCTCTCAAGACAATGCCATTCCCAGATAAAACACCCGGAACATAAAAATATAAAAGCAGAATCTGAAGACAACAGCCACTTCTACCACCAGTCACCAAACTGCTGGCCCCGCTGCCCCCCAGCCTGCCCTGTTTGTTTCTGGGTCACCTTTGCTTGGTGAAGCAGAACTTGAGAGTTCCTCCCGGTGTTTGTAAATAAACTCCCGGCCACACAGGTTGAAAAACTACCCTGGAACCTCGCTTCCACCTTCCTGAATTTTCTGCATGTATCCAACCATCTCAGAAAATGGTTCTCCTTAAAATTATGGGATGCAGAATGAAAAACCCATCAGGACTTAATGACCATATTTCAGCATCGTACCGCTTAAAGGCACTTGGCTTTTTCAGCACTTTTGCAATTGTGCAAACTGGAAACCGATCAAAAGGGTAAAGCGAGAGTTTCTTTCTTTTTTTTTTTTTCAACTGCCACAAACCATCCATCAAAGTGCAACTATTGACAGGGACCCGGGAAAAGGACTGAAGAGCCATGAGTGAGAACTGGAGAATATTAAAGAAGCCAATCCCTGAGTCCTATAAAACACAATTAACTGAATTTCATCAGGGCTTCCAAAAAAAAAAACAAAAATACACAAAGAATCAATATTAGGCATAAAACCCAAAAGTGGGTTGTTATCTCTAAACCAGAGAAAACATTTCATTAGGCTGAAGGATTTTACACTCCCGTTGGGAAAATTGCTTTTTCCTGACACCCCTCCTTCGCTAACTACAGAAACTCAGTTGTAGAGTCAATCATGAAAATCACTTAGCAAATGTCAAAAGGTGCTGTCGCTTTCTAAATACATTTGTTTCTTTATGGAAAATTCAAAGTCCTGGAAACTTTGGCACTTTTCCCCCGTCCTGACTCACACCCTGCCATCATTTTTGCTGTTCTCACTTTGTGCCGTGCTCTTTCCCGATTTGTCTGCTTGTTTTTGTTGTTGTTGGAAACAGAAAGCCCGTTTTATGAGGTTCCGGGCAACAGCTTTCCCGGGGACATTGTAAATGTTCTTCGCCAGGCGCTGCGCAGGCGACGGCCTACTGCCCAGGCTAGGAACAGGGTTACCCTCAAGTTCCACTTGCCGCAGCAAGGAGGGCCTTTTCCAGGCCCATCCATCGCACCCGCTGCTACGGCTTTCCCACATTTCGTCTTTGCTCACTTTGTACTCCACCCAGTAACAGAGCTGGTTGGGTTTTTGGTGCTGCCAACCACGTACCTGTAACAGGGTGCAGAGCTGGGGTCCCCTGAGAATAGGAGAAAACCCCACAACCCTTCATTGGGGGAAGGAGGAAATGGATGATAGGGTGTTTAAATACTGCGCATAACAACAGCAAGTTGAAAGCAGTACCTTTCCTGAAGGGAGAGGACTGCTGCCCAGGGTGAAAGGGTGTAAGAAGGAGCCAGGCAGCCCGGAAGGGTGCGCACTGGAGTTGGAGTAAGAAAGGAGAAGGTGGCGGCAGAGCAGATGGAGTTGTGCTGGGTGGGACCTGCCTAACCAAGCACGTATTCATGGGAGATGCTTGGGGCTGAACCAGGACTGCTGAGCTGCAGACTTCCGCTTCTCAGTACTCTCTTGGGTCTTGTGCCTCCCTGGATGCCACCAGGATCCAGTGTAACCTGGTGCAACGTTTCCCTGAACATGGAGACTGAGGACAGCGTGCCCCAGGTCCTGAGGGGCAGAGCTGCTGCAAGAGGGTGGCACCTCTGGAAGCCACTAGAGCACTTTCCAGAGGGGACAGGGTCTTAACTCTTCTTCTAGCTTAAGAAGAGATAAGAATACAGGGAACTTCTGGGCATGGTTTGTTTTGGCTTTTGGAGAGCAAGGGCAGTGCGGGGTCCCATGGGAAGGGAGGGCTCTCAGCAAGCGTGCTCTCGTGCCCACCCTGAGATTGGAATCCTATAAATGAAAACCTGCTTCCCTCCACACTAATGCTGGGTCATGCGCCAAGGTGCCATGTGGCGGAGCCCCGGTTTGCTTGGTTACATAGCGACAAAACACGGCCTCCCCTGCCACCACTTACTAAAACACAGGACGGGCAGGTGCACACAGGCCCCAGAGCAGAACTTGAAGATCAGGCACCCACGTAGCCAATGCAGTTGCTGAGAGAACCATCTGAAGACCCCAAGTCATAAATTATTGACCTGGAAAGAGCCTGGATACCAATGTCAGGGCTTCTAGTAAAATGGCCATTTACGGGGACCTCCAAGGTGGACTTGACATGTTTTATTGTTTTACTTCTGAATTCTCTTGCCACTGGCTAGCAATGGGAACTGGGGCAGATTGCTGTGTTTTCGGGCATAGCGCTGTTAAATGCACATGTGACAGATTTTAATACACTTGATCGACCATCCAGCACCTTGAAAACGAAAGAAGTGTTTTGCCTAAGACAATGACCTAGTCTATTCATTAACCAGTCTGTACAGGGATGTGTTCCTTTATTTTGCTAACTAAATTCACCAAACTGCCCGTACACTTCCAACTGACTTTGCCTTGGCCCTGTGGCTATGTCCTAAAGATGACAGATGGCGGTGACAGCAGACAGCTGCAGCACGGCCCTGGCCCCCCTCAGACACGTCTGGCACGATCTGCTCCTGATAATCCCTAAATCTGGAAAACCACCTCTGATACTTCTGGGTTCAAACCCCTGATCACTCAGCTACTTCCAAAAGACCTTTCCGTAACCCACAGAATAAAGATCTAAATCTTAAAAGGACTAATGAGCAAGGAGGTGCTTTGTACTAAAGTGTGTGCTTTACGCGTGTGCCATGGTCCCGTCTGCCAGCACCACGCAACCCCCCGTGGAAGGCTCCCTCCGCAATGCCAACAGCTCACACACAGCCTGGCGCTCGGTAGAAACATAACGATTTAGCACATCGCATCCACGAGCCAATCGAAAATCAGCCTGTGGTTCATATTAACTCGTGGTAGAAAAAGAAGCAAATGGCTCCATCACACACAACCTAGGGAAAATCCTGACAGACCAGGAATTAGCGGGATCGCAGCTGTGTGGCTAATGTTGTCGACTAAAGCCATTTAGTAAATAAACATCCCTGCCCTTTGAAGAATGTCGTTTTAGCCAGGCAAAGCTGGAATTAGCCAAGAAAGATGGGGGGAAGCCAGCAAAGGACTTTTAGCCACAATATTAAACCTGCTTAAATCACACATGGTGTTAAGTAATGATAGTTAAGGATTACGGTAACAATGGCCATATGACACTTTACCTAATAATAGTAAGAAGTAAATATTAGATATATATATTTCTATAATTTAGAATGCTTTAACAGCATATTCATATACATAAAACCTTTTGAGTTCCAACCTCAGTTCAGTATTAAAAAACCCGTTTTATGCCAAAGCCAATGATGCTTTAGCCATAGTCATGCTGCCATCTAGTGGACACGGTTTGGAACTGACGTTCTCCTGGAAATTGTCAAGAAAGGGTTAGAAGTTCTAAGGTTCCTGTACGTTTTTTCTTTCTTTCTTTCTTTCTTTTTTTTTTTAGAAGATTAATTTTTGGAATTCCTCTATAGGTTTCTCTGTGTGCATAATGGAATAATTTTACACTACCCCCTTCTCCTCCCTTAGTAGAAAAATATTTTCAAATATGCCAGCCACGCTCAGTGAGCCTGAATTGAATTTCTCTTTATCTCTTTGTCTAAAAGCAAAAAGCTTCTCACAAGAGAAAATGTGTGCCCCTGGAAAGATGAGCCACCAGGCCAGCAACTGCCTGCCTTGTGTTTCACTCCATGGTGTGTCTGAGGAAGCAGACCTCAAACAGAAACACCCGCAGATTCCTTCTCTTTATTGTTGTTGCTGGTTTTGTCCTAAGTAAGACATCCATGAACACTGTTGCGTGATGAACAGGCTATTGGGAAGGGGACCTTTTACTGTAGCCCTTTGACATGCATCTCGGCAGAACTGGGGCTGCTCCAGGGTGGGTAAAGGAGCTACAGGGCCTGAATGAGTCACTTGCTGTCTTAGACCTGGTTCTCCCCCTGCCATCTGAGCAGCAACATTAGATGATATTTAAAATACCTCCTCCCTCTATTAAGTGAGATGATATGGTATTTATCTTTTGCCACCGGGCTTGTTTCACTAAACATAATCTCTAGTTCCATCCATGTTGTCACAAAAAGTAGGAATTCCTTCTTTCTTTCTGCTGCATAGGACTCCATTGTGCAAATGTACCACAGTTTTGTTTTGTTTTTAAATTTTGTTTTTGTTTTTTTTAATTATATCCAGAGAGAGAGAGGAATGGAGAGGGGCAGACAGATAGAGAAACATCAATGTATAGTTGCCCTTCACCTGCCTCCAGCCATGGACCTGGCTGGAGACCTGGCTTGCAACCTTGTTATGTGCCCTGTCTGGGAATTGAACCAGCAACCTTTGGGTTCACAGGCTGGTGCCTTATCCTCTGCGTACCATGGTTTTTTGATCCATTCACCTACTGATGGGCACTTAGGCTGCTTCCAGCACTTAGTTATTGTAAATAAAAACAGACAAGCAGAATAGAAGGGAGACATGGGGAAAAAAAGATCAGAATGACAATGACAGAGGTGAGGGGGGAAGAGGAGATGAGGGGTAAGGTTTAGTTGAGTTGCTAATGTGAGAGACCCATGGACATGGGCAGTAAGATGGGGATCGACTATGGGAGAGGTGGGGGGGGGGGGGCAGGGGAGATCAATGGGAAAAAAGTGAAACAATTGTAATACAACAACAACGCATTCAGATGCATCTATTTTTGTGAGCTCACCACCCTAGGATCTGGGCCAGTATACTATGTTAAGATTACAAACATGAAAGAATCACGGGATTCCCCCCAGGGGAAAGCCAGCCCTCACCATGACCTGGAAACACTTGAAAAGTTGCTTCTATCTACCCAGTGGGTAGAATTGACAGGTGGATTCACAGTTGTGTCTGAGCACATGGACCTTAACTTCAGGTGCACCTTGGGGCCTTCTGCAGAGCCTTCACCCAGATTTCATTGGTAGGGGAGCTTCTGCGGCCTGGGATGCTCTTAAAGTTCTCGTGTTGACTGTAATTTGCAATAAAGCTTGAGAACTACTGCACTAGAGAAAATGAAACACAGGGCTTTTGGATAATGAAATGAGTCTTTCCAGGAAAGGGCCAGAGGCCAAGGCACCTGTTCCGGTCACCTGGCTTCTTGTCACTTTCCACCTGGAGAACTGTGGCTCACTCCAGCTTCCTGTAAACACCACCACTCAGGCCCTGCTGCTTGGTTCCATGCCTTGTTTGCATGCACTGTGGTAACTCATTCTTTGCCAGAGGAGGATAAATAAAAGCTAAGGGAATATTAAATTCTCCTTGCTCAAGGCTTTTTGAGTACTATAGATGGTTTAAAGAGAAACAGGAATTTAGAAGCCATCTATTCCAATTCCTTGATTTGACAGGAAAAGATGTAAACCAGGAAAGATCAAGAGGTGGTTATGAGTTATAAGCCAGGCTCTGCTCCCACTTTTAAGTACATTATTTCATAAGTGTTCATACAACCCAACAAGAAGGTCATTTTACACCTATGTTGACATTGCATGTAACTAAGCCAATGAAAGAAACTTTGGCCATGCACTTGAAGCCAGGCTTATCCAGTTCCTCTACCATGTCAAGTCCTGGGCCTCAAGCTCAGAGATGGCCACGTCAGACCGGGAGCCACACAGCCCTCCCTCCATGATGGCTCATCACCTGCCACTGCCCATGTGACAGATCTGGACGACATACTATAAAGCAATTCATCTGCCATCTCTGCTTAGAAACCTGCTTTAGAAAATCCTTCCCATTTCTCATCCCTAAATTCCTACAGCATCATATTTCCCAAGCCAGAATGAAATCATACAATCTGACAAGAAGACAGATCTTGGAAAGTTGGACTGAGTTGGGAAAATGTAGAAAGTATGGTTTTCTCTGATGACTTCACATGCACAGTGGTTTCTGTGCATACATGGCAGGCTCAGGGAGGAAAACATGTAACCTGTAAAGTACATAGAAGAAAGTAAAACCCTCTATTCTGACCTCCCAGAAATAATCACCATTGTTATTCCTTTGTTTTCAGTTGCTTTTAGGAATACTTTTTATTGTCTTTGCAAAGCTGTAACATCATATAAATACTCTTTAAGGTGCTGCCTTTTAGAAATTCAACATTATATCAGGAGCAGTTTTCACTAAATATTCCTGCAAGCATGGTTTTCTTTTCTAAGGCTTTAATTCCACACGATGGGTGTGTGGTTTCTTTATCCATTCTACTATCGGTTATCATTTAAATAATTTCCAACCTTTCACTGGGATAAAGACCCATCTAATAACATCCTTACATGCATATATTTGTACCTAGAGCTCTATGGTGTTATATATACAAATATACAAATATATAACACCACAATATATTGTTTTATATACTACCTATTATACACACAATAACAATATATAAATGTATATATGTGTATTTGTATATATACATAGACACATACGTAGAATCACAATATACTGTAATATGTGAAGTCTGTCCCGAAAGGATCAGCCAAGGAAACTCTTCAATTATATTGACATTGGCTCGATACTTTCGGGACAGGCCTCATAGAGGTATCCGCCCATGCGGTAAGCCAAACATAATCTTTTTGTTATTTGACTTAACCTATAGATTTTCCTAACCTTGCACGCGAACTGAGCAATGCAAGTCCGGAACAGCGATGAAAATTCTGCGGCCCGGTCCTTGCTTGGGACTGGCAGCTGGGACGGCTTCCCTGAGCGGGTGCCGAAGGGCCGGTTCTCCACGGCCCCCCAGCGCACCCAGGGGTGCTCGGACGGCGGCCGGCTTCGGCGCGCGCGGCCGCTGCGGTGCCCGAGGGGCCGCGGAGGCGGACGCACCCGAGAGCGCAGGCGGCGGCGGCAGGGCCTGCAGCGGCTCCCGGCCCGCGCGGGACCGCTACTCCCCGGCGGAGCCCAGCCTCCGCCTCCGGCCACCCTGCCCTGCGCCGCTGGCCTCCCCGGCCCAAGGCCGTTCCCGGCTCCCAGAGGCACCCAGATGGGTGTCGCTTAAGGTCTCACAGCTGTCCGTTCTGGGCAACTTACGCCACTTCTCTATGCCTGAGCTTCTCCACCCGTTTATCCGGGAGGTTACAGACTTCACGGAGCAAAGGGTACTTTATAGGATTGAGGGGCTCCCAGGGAGAGAGCAGCAGAAGCCCAAGGTGACACCAAAGGCCGGCTCCCGGATCGCCCTGCTGGAAGGGACAGCTGCCTGTCCCGGTCCGCCCCTTCCTGCTGAGCTGAGCGGGTGGGTCCCAAATGTGCCACAAGGCCCCCTCTGCCTTCTTCCTCAGACGATGCTGGCCAGCCCAGCGGCTCCTCTCCTTTGAGGTGCTGCAACCTCCCCCACCGTGGGGCTAGGTCCCCTGAAGCACCCCGGACCCTGACCCTCCACCTCCAAGTGCTTCAGCTACAAGGCTCCCTCCCAGCCCCAAGCAAAAGGACCCAACTCTTCCAGTTCTCCGAATCTAGGCCTCCTTCCTTGGCTCCTTCTCCAAAAGATACCCATCTGTCCAAGGTATGGAAAAACCAGAAGCCGTCAAAGTGACAAAAAAAAAAAAACAGGGACTGTGACATCCACAACCTCAACCAAATGGTCTGCGTTTGCTAAAACTTCCAGGCATGGAAGCCATACAAAAATATGGGCGGTTCGTTTTGTGACTGGAGAATAATGCCGTAAACACTGATTGCAAGGCTGTCAGGATGGGCCTACCCGTGGTAAGGGATTCCAGAGAGAGGACACCCTTTTGTCATCGTTCGTAAGAATTATGAATGAATTCGTTTAAAATTTTCCCTTCCATTGTGATCATGCCTACTTATAGCAAATAAAACTCGGTTTAAGAGGCAGGATGAGCAGAACTTCTTTTAAATTTCCATCTTAAATGGCTGAAATAAATAGGACTTCTGACTATAAAATAGCAGCGTTGGGTTAAATGCTGCAGGCTTGTAGAATAATAGCGATCACTTAAGGAGCACTTGGTACAGGTCGGGCTGGAGCTCCTCTTTCAAGCCTTAGCTCATCTAACTGAATAACAGTACTCAAGGGAATTAATTAAACGAGTTTTGCATTTCAGGAGGCTGCAACCCGAAGAGGAGAAGGGTTGTGCCCAAAATCGAACAAGAGGCAAAGGTTTGTTTGGTTCTGAAAACCCAGCATGGATGTGCTTTTCTCTTGCACTGCGTTATTCACTGCTAACACGGCCAAGCTCCAAAGGGGGATTAGCAGCATAAAGGTTTGGTCAGTTTTCACACGGCAAGCATGCCCAACCCCTTTATTTGGGTCATTTATACTCGTGGAAGGTGCTTAAAAGCAGATGACACTTTCCCCTGGGCCTATCTCTAACACGCACTTAATGGGCTATGGGTAACCTATGTGATATTTATGAATATGGACTTTTACAGCATCCTAGAAAGCTGTGATGGCTTCACTGTGAATGTGAAATTTGCCCTGCCTTTCTTTTCCCTCTGAAAATGAAATCTGGGGGGCTCCTTGCTCATGCACTTCTTATCTGATGAACAGTTGACAGGAACTCAGGAGCAGACACGCAGGAGTGAAGCCACAGAGGAGCAGGGGACAGGGGCTGTGGCCCCACTCCGGAGAGGACTTGCGACATTACGTACTAATTCTGCAAAGTCCTTCAGGACTTCAGAAAAACACCATACTCACGCTTTGTCATCAGAACGTTCCGTAGCTTGCACAAAAATCTACTTCATCTCACACAACCGATGTCCTGAAGTTCTATGTCAACCAAGTGGCTGGTAGTGAATTATACTTTTAATGCCCGGAATAAATATTGACAGAGCCCTACATCCCAAACTGCTCACTGTGAAATATCACCCCTTCACCCCTAAAATTTTGCCTGCTAAAATTAGGTGAAAGAACCTTTGATAAAAGAGGAGATGGAAAGTAGTCCAAAGATGTTAACTCCAAGGGAATATAAAGATGGAGGAACAACCCAGAATATTTGCTTTATTGAGAGTAGAGGGCAGTTACAGTCAGATTAAGGGCTGTTCAGCTTCAGGAGTTACTTTACCGAGAGTGATCGGAACCCCATAGTGTCACCCCTATAATCTAGACAAGATTGAACGTGACTCCTATTTCATTTCAAACACCCACAAGACTTCTGGGTAGTTATGCCTTTTCACCACCCTTGATTCAGAGTCCTGCTTCTTCTGCCTTTGTTAAATTTCTGCATTATTCCTTCATTCAACCAACCCCTGCTCTGTGCTGTGGCAACCTTCATAGGAAAATCTCAGTTCCTTCCATCTGCACAAATCTCTCTGTCTCTCTGTCTCTCACACACACACACACACGCACACATACACACCCATGCACACATGCGTATACAGGCACACAAGCACACCAGTTAGAAAAGGCATACACTTGTGTGCATAACACATTTGACTAAAAATTTCAGCAAACTGGGAGGCAGGGGAGGCAACCCTATACGTACAGCCCTTCATGCCAAATACTTGTCACCTCTGGGCATAAAACTCCTTTGAACTCCTTATCAAGGTGGGCACTGAGATGGCTACTTTTGTGTGTCCACCTGACAGGGCCACAGATGCCCAGATGTCTAGTCACAGATAATTTGGAAGTGTACCTATGAGTGGGCTTCCCACAGAGATTGGCACTTGAATTGGTCGACAGAATAAAGCAGGTGGCCCTCCCCAGGGCAATGGGCACTGTCTAATCTGTTGAGAGCCTGAATATAAAAAAAAAAAATCGTGGAGGGAGATTGAATTCACCCAGCCTGACTGCCTGAACTGGGATGTCAATCTTTCCGCCTTCAGTGTTCCTGGTTCTTCAGATCTGGGCTGGAATCCAGCTTGCAGACAATAGATGATGAGATTTCTCTGTCTCCATAATGATGCCAACCAGTTCCTTATGATAAAGCTCTTTCTGCCTATACTCATGCACATACATCCATATCCCATTGGCTCTATATCTCTGGAGGACACTGATTAATAGGAAAGAGGCATCTCATCCTGGACCGGCTTCAGGTGCCCTCTCCAGCTCCTTCCTCTCTCCTCCTCCTTCCCAAGTCCTAATATCTGTGCACAGTGCTGTCAAAATTCCTTGGGTTGTCTTGACTTGTCAAGATACTTTTCTAAAATAGCTCTATTCCTGGGAACATTTCTGGTAGCAGATGTTAAAATAAGACATCCTTCTACCACCTACATGCTTCTTTTTTCTTCTCCTCCTCCTTTGTGTGTGTGTGTGTGACCTACTACCTGGTACCTGAGGCATCACACAAATGTGGCAGTACAGACTTGATAAAGCCCAGTAACAAAAAAGAATCATGAAGTCAGTCTAGAGCAATCCCATCTCGATGGGTATACCACCAGTCTAAAAAATATAGCTGGCCTGTCCTCTGCTAAATACAGGGCTCATCCGTGTAGTTCTCAACTCAGGACCCAAATCATCCAGAGAACCCCTCAATTCCACGGCCGCCAGGGACAGCTGGTCATCCGTCAGCCACAAGATTTGAAGCCTAGAAGACAAATACTCAATAATCAAGAAGACTGTTGGAGGAGGTACCAAGTGCATGATTCCATGTCAAAGAAGAGGCCTGTCCAAGACAACCTGGTGGCAACCAGGGAGAGCCGTGCATGGAGCAGTAGCTGGAGTGTCGCTTCTAAGCCTCTGTCATGCCAGGCACCCAAATTGAATCGAGCGGGAAAAACTAGAACACAGATGCGAACAGGTGTGAGCTCAGAGTGCCAGGTGTCCTCTTTGTTGTGACAGGAAAAGGGAAGAGAAAGGAGGGGACCAGTTTCCTAGATCCATGACCTTAAACCGCAAGCCAATTTTAGTCAAGGATACTCAGAAAGATGCACAAGAAAAGCCTGCCCCGGGGTTCCTCCTGTGTCCAGTCCTCTCCAGTCCCGACGCTGGTCCCTCTCACCTCCCTGCCCACCCACACGAGGACCCCACGTGCATCGAGACACACACACACTCCCCACTCATGAAACACCATCCTGCTGCTGTGCCTCCATGTGAAAGCCGGTGTGCCCACCTCAGGGGCAGCTGCATTCTCGCCCCGAGAGGAAAACTACTTGGTGAGGAGAGTCCATCCTGCCCCGGAGGATAGGAAAAAAGGGTGGGGTGGTAAGTGATACGCCTGTATTGTTGTCAGAAAATTGTTGTCTTTGTTCCAGAACTCATTCTCTGACTCTGCTGGCTTCTCCCCTCTCCCTTCCCCTCCCTTCCCCCTCCCTCTCCTTATTCTTGTTCTTTTTCCAGGACAAAGAGTTCCCAGCGACCAGGGAGGTACGATTTCCCTGCCAAGTTCCATCACCACAGGAAGCAGAGCAGGGTTGGAGAAGCATCCTCAGCCGCAGCAGTGGCCCCGCCAGCAGCACTGGGCTGCCCCCGACCCCACCCCTCTGACCCCTGCCCTTGGCCCTGAGCCTACCCTGTGCCTCTCTCCAGCCACGCTGGCCACTCATTCCACTTTCTTGACTGATTCTCCTCTCCCTGGTCTCTACCCCTGAATCTCCTAACACCAGACTGCCCCACGGCTCAATCCTTGGGCCTGTCCCTCCTTAGCTGATCTCACCCCCACTGCAAAGACTGTCTACATGCCAGCATCTCTCAGATCTGTAACACCAGACGCCTCCCCTTCATCTCCAACTCTGGTATCCACAGGGCTGTTCAGCCTCTTGACCTGGATGCCTGACAAGCACTGCAAACTTGATGTGTCCTGAGCAGAACTTTTGGTCATCTGCCCCAAACCTGTTGCTCCTTCTCTCCCACTTGGCCGGTGGGAAGGCCATTCTTCCAACTGCTCAGACTGAAATCTTAGAATCATCCTTGAACTTTCCTCTTCTGTGTAGACCATCAGCAAAGCCTACTGGTTAGACCTTCTACATCTATCTAGAATGCAACCACATCTTTCCCCATCACTCTCACCTGGTACAGGACACCATCTCAATCACCATGGTAATAACTGCCCAACCGGTCTCCCAGTTTCTATCCAACATGCTCCCCGGGGGCTGGGGGTCCAATCAGACCATTTCTCTGCACAAACCTCCCAAGGATGGGAGTCATAGTCATCATGAGGTCCTTCATGATCTGCCTCTGCTGTTCCTCGTGTCTTATTTATAACCTTAGCTCCTAGTCATACCCGCCATTTTATATGTCCACATTGTTGTCTGGAACAGGAGTCATCAAATGACAATATACAGGCCAGCCATCTGTTTTGTGAATAAAGTTCTACTGGAGGCATCATGTCTGTATATTACTATCTTGTTTATGAACTGCCTTGGTGCAACAATGGCAGAGTTGAGTAGTGTCCAAGAGACCTACGGACTGCAAGCCTAAAATATTTACCGAATGACCATTTACATTCTTAGAGCTGGTTCTTGCTTTAAGAATGTAAACTCCATGGCAACAAAGACTTTGTAAATCCGCAACAACTATTTGTTAAATAAATAATAAACAAGGTTAAGTGCAAAGTAGTGATTGGGTTTCTAACAAAGGTAACATAAAATGAATCCAAATGAGCATTGTCCTACAAAAGACAGTAATTGTAATAATTGGTCTCTAGGAATAGATTCAAAAGTTTTTTGATGCTGCAGATTGTTTCTTCCTCCTAAGAGAGGAGTCTTGAGTTTACTTTCAGGGAAGACTATGTTTTGGTTTAGGAAAATATTTATTAGCAGATTCCCACCTGTCACCCTGCGGAAGACCTATGCTCAGTGAAGTCACCCTGACTGGAACACCCTTCAGGTGTTCCAGAACATTTCATTTATTAATGCAAACAGGGTGTGTTTCAGCAGAGGTGTGGGCTTTACATTAAGGCAAGATGAATAAAAACCCCTCTTCTGGTCAGATGTCCAGGGAAGTCAGTCCTGCACCCTGAGGGAGGAAGATGCTTGGAGCCTTCCCAGGCTGCATGAGGAGCTGTCCTAGTGCTTGGTGGCTGGTCAGAAGGTAGGCAGGGATGTGGCTCTGAGACGGACTGTCCATGAACAGGTGTTAGCCTGGTTGTTGGTGAGAACTGACAAGCAATGGTGGTTTGGTTACTCTCATGTGCCCCTGGGGGGAGGATGAGCCTGGTCCAAGCTGACATGGGAGAGCAAAGGGAAGAGGACAGTCTTTGCTCCCCTGAAGCCAGAACGGGGTGCTAGAGAGGGACACCAGCACAGGGAGTCATACCCACAGGAAAGCCACCCTGGAAGCCAGCAGAGGAGTGTGGGCACATCTGTGTGTTCGCCAGGAGGCTAGAGCATAAGAGAGAGAACTGGGTACAGTTCTCCTGAGCACTGTTGAGAACAGCCTCTCCCACAACTCCCAAAATCCCCTTGGGGAAGGGACTCCTCCGGTCAACATAGTGCAGAACATTACAATGTGGGTTTGTTTGGGTTTTTGGTTTTGTTTTGTTTTTGTAATGCCTGGTTGCCTTTCACCTGCCTCCAGCTGGGAGCTGGAGACCTGGCTTACAACCTGGGTATGTGCCCTGACTGGGTATCAAACCAGCGACCCTTGGGTTCCCAGGCTGGTGCTCAATCCACTGAGCCACACCAGCCAGGAAAACAATGTGGATTTTTAAAAAGAAAATGCGATCTTATTTTGAATCACAGCCTAGTGAGACCAAAACATTTAGCTTACAATAATATCGACAAGTTAAAGGTTTAATAACCACCATTAAGTGTTCATTAAATCATTCCTTTGTTAAATATTGATTGAGCCCTGACCCATGTGACTCAGTTGGCTAGAGCATAGTCTCCTAACTAAAAGGTGATGGATCAATTCCCAGTCAGGGCACATACCTGGGTTGTGGGTTCAACCCCTGGTCCAGGCACATACAGGAACGCAACCAATCAATGCTTCTCTCAATCGCTGACCCCCAGAGAATCATCACTTGCTTACAAATGTACTCAAAGAAGCTGATTCACTGGTACTATAAATATGGACTGGACATCTTTTCCCCAGCAACTGCCCTGTCCACAAAAACCTGCTCTGCAATGCCTCCCTGCTGAAGAGAAGGGGCTGTTAATACCATCTCAACTCAATTAGTAGAACATAGTTTAAGTTCAGTTCTTAAAGACCCATTCTTCTTTTCAGTTCTTCAAACTCACACACAAGCTAAAGCCTCTTTCTGTTGGTGGCCCTGACTGGGCAGAAGTCATCTCCACAGGGCAGGGTTCAAAATGGACTCTCAGGAGCACATTTGTGGATTTTTGTGAGGATGAATGGTCATCAGGGCCTCCTCCTATGGGATGTCCCACTGTATCTATCTATCCTGAACCTACCACCCTCAGTACTCCCAAGGGGGGCAGCAGGGGTCCCTCTCTCAGGAGGGAGACCTAGAAGACAGCCAGCCACCCCTTCTGGGGCACGTCCAAGAACCACAGGATGCTCATGTGTCCCTGCCATGTCCACAGGGGTACAGGTACTTCACTGGGGCTGCCTCTGGGCCCCACCTTCCCCCTCCAGTCCCTGTCCCCACACCCCACCAGCATCGGAGGTCATGGGGAGGAGACACTGGGACCACAGGTTCCCAAGCTAGTGGGAAGAGAGATGGGTCAGGCTCCCTCAGTGGTTTTGGGAGACTCCTATTTCTTATTTTGGGGAGGACAACAAAAGGAAAAATCTGTCTTCACCAACGATGCCCACAAATAGCCACCCCCCCCCCACCAAGAGGCTCCTTCTCCCCCTTGTCTCCAGCCCTCTTCCATCAGGGGAGAGTTGGGGCAACAGCAATGGGGCCACTTCTCTAGCTGGCATCTCTCAAAAATCCCTGCAGAGAGAGGCTGAAACCGTATGGCTGGAAGTTCTCTGAACTTGGGACATGGGGTCCTTAGCAACATGGGTCTCCGCTGTGGGGCTTCATAGGCAATTCTCAAAAGAGATGACCACACACCACACCAGACTCCAGCCTGCTAAGCCTGTGACCCCACTTTAACAGCTCCAGGCCGAACTGGGCAAGAGAATTAAAACTCAAAAGCGTTGCGATGAAGGACGGGTGAAGCCCAAGGGAGGCCTCTCCTCCCATCCCTGATTGGAGCTCTCAGAGGTCTGTGACAGCTCAGTGATGAAACAGGACAACTCATCTGTCAGCAGCTGAACCACATGGTCACAACAAACAGAGCAGGCAGCACTAACAGGGACACCAGACAGGGAGGCCTGCTCTCTGTCCTTAGTACCAGCCACCCTGTACATTCAATATTTATTGAGTCCCAGAGTAGGACAAGCACTTAGGAATCTCGTGTGGACAGCACCCCCACCATCCAAGCCTTGAGCGGCAGCCTCAGGAAAGAGATGGACCTAAAAACAAACCCCTCACACAGGGGACAGGAGCAGCCACAGAGGCAGATGACCCCCAATCCCCAACAGAACCAGGAAACCTGAGACGTAACATTTGTCCTGATTTTTGAAGAATAACTAAACCCAAAGGAAAATGTTAGAGGAAAAGAGGAGAAACATCATCAGCTCTTCAAAGATTATAATGGGGTGGGTCTGCTCTGTCTTCACACCTCTAGTCCCCTAGGGTTCCTGACACCTCTATCATAGATGATAAAGTAACACCACTTTCCAAAATGGTCCAGGACAGTGATCTCAATCTATCGGAAGGGTTAAGACTTTCTTGAAGTTGATTCTGATCTAGAATTAAAATCAGCTGGCAGAAGTTGTCGAAAGGCAGATTTGGAGCTCGATGAAGACATCTTTAGGCGAGAGGGACAGTTCATGAGTTGGGTTGGGCAGAAGCGAAGCCATCGGACATCACAGCAGCGGAAGTGGGGGCTCCCTGCTCTCCTGCCTCCAGATAACCGCCTCCAAATAACTCAAAACTTTGCTGAATCCATGTGGAAGAGGTCACCTCTCTGGATGCCCCGTTTCCCACGTGTTTATTCAACAATCATCTCCAGAGTCCACAGGTCATCAGACCAGGAAACATCTGCTGTCTATAAAAAGAGCTGATATGCCCCATCCTTCATTAGTTGTCTGACCCTGTGGCGAAAGGACTGGAATCCTTGCTCTGGGAATTTGGGGGACGGAGGGAAGAGCATTGCTGTCAAAAACATAAAAATTATAAGCTTATTTTTGTGCTCCTCAGGATACAGGGAGGCACTTTCTTCTCTCCAAGCCACTTTTTTAAACTTTCCACTGTGGTTGCCATGGTGATCTGAGCGGGTGCCCGACTCCCGCTTGGAGGCCCCCCACTCCTGCTGTGGCCCAGTGTGTTTCCAAGCGTGGCTGACACAGCGTCTCTTCAGGGACCCTGGGGCCCTGTCTACCAGTAGTGAGCTGTGTCTTAGTTTAATCAAAATGATAAAAGAGGGTTTAAACCCTCCTTCTGTTGCCTTAGTAACTTTTTAAAAATGCTACATGGCACATTATACACACACACACACACACACACACACACAAATGTAAGCCAGTGCCAATTAAGTAAAATCACCTGAAATCCGGTTCAAAGAGAACCTCATCTGATACCTAACACACACTCTGGGAAACTTGATTGTTGCCTCTGTCGTTTATGTATGTGTGCTCCCAAGTATACTGCTTTTTTACACCAAATAGATTATAATGGATTTTATCTTTTGAAACCTTCATTTAGCACTTAAAATGCCATGCCATGGTCATTGATTGTGTGCAACAAACATAATAGCAGCGAGTATTCATTGAGAGGCAAAAAGGAGGCATCGTATTAGCTCATAAAATCCTCATAAAACCACAGTCAAGAAGGTTATTATCTGTTATTATGCCTATTTTGCTGCTATTATCTTCATTGTACAAATGGCAAGATGGATTATGTCCCAAGATCACGCAGCTAATAAGTGGCGGAACGATAGTTCAAACTCAGGCGCTGTGTTTTCCCAAAGCCTGAGCAGTTAATCACCACAGTCCCATCCCCGAGCAATGCTGCTCTCCGGCAAAGGTGGTATTGAGTAAATATACCACCATTTGTATACCACCATTTGTTTCCTCAGTCCCCTTTCAATGGGCACTTAAAGGGTGTGCAATACTTTGCCATGAAGAGCAATACTCTGATGTTTGGATGTGCCCCTTGTTAACCTCATGAGCTCATCCTCGTTTTTGGTAGATGCCCCCAGGAGCAGGACCACTGAATCAGGGAGTCTACTCTGCCCATTCCAAGGGCATTCTGACTTTCTACTGGCGGGATGGGGCCTCTTCCCATCATGTCCTTGACAGTATTATCATTGATGATTCCCGTTGCAGTTCCTCGTTTTTAACGACCTCTTGCTTTTCTTCTTTTTAGTGTCCTGTCTTCTCGATTGCCTGTTTTTAAAATCAGGGCACTTATTTTCTTTTCCCTGGTTAGCACCTCACAGCTTTTTGTGCATTCCAGGGTGCAAGACTGTGGGCAAGAGAGGAAGGAGATTGGCTCCTTTAGCACCTGCCTTAATCTCCTCTCGTTGCAAGAGAGCTAAAAAAACACACACTTTCAAGACTCTCTTGCAGCTACGATTTCAAATGGATGTAATTCTACCACTGGGACATGCTGGCAGGGATTTGTGCGAGAAAATGAGTTGACATTCAGGCACATATGGTATTCACATTTGTTGCTGTGGTGTCACTGGCTTCAGTGGGATTCATGAGCCAATGGTTCTGGTGGCAGCTTCCTATTCTTGGTGCGCAGCAGTGGCCCTGGGACCCAGTGATCAGCAGAGGAGACAGCAGCTTTCGTGGCAGCTTCCTGAGTGAACCCCAGCAGCAGTGGCCCTGCCAGCCCAGCTACGGGGTCTCCTCCTTCAGCCCTTCCAAGGATTCAGTAACCACTTAATGCCTTGTACTAAATCTCTTCTCATTTCACGAGCCAGAGCAGATTCTGTCATTTGTAACTGAACCCCAAATGTTGAACCATACAAGGCACTCATGAATATTTATCCAAGTTAGCCATTTGACCTTCAGTATCATTTCCACTGTTTCTTTCATTTAGACTTTTTATAGTCATAGTTTAGAACTTTTTTTCTTGTCTGTAGCATCCGTTAAAATTTCTTCCAGAGCAAACTGAAAAACGCAACCTTTTCTTTCAATATAATTATTGCTTACTGTTTGCAGTTTGTATACGTGTAAGGGGGTGGGGGGAAATAAGAAAACTTCCACAACCATTTAGTCCCACTAATTTGTATTATTTTTGTTGTTGTTAAAAGATTTTATTCAGTATATTTTTAGAGAGAAGGGCAGGGAGAGAGGAAGAAAGGGAGAGAAGCGTCAATGTATGGTTGTCTTTTTTTTTACCTGCCTCCAGCTACAGACCTGGCTGGAGACCTGGCTTGCAACCTGCCCTGACTGGGAATCAAACCAGCGACCTTTGGGTTCATTGGCTGGCGCCAATGGTCCCACTAATTTTTAAATGCCATGTATGGACACTTGAACATGGACTTTATCCCATGCAGGAGTTAGCACACTTTTTCTGTAAAGGAACAGACAGTAAATGTGTTTGGCTTTTGTGGTCACCCAGTCTCTGCTGCAACCACTCAGCTTTCCTGGTGCACCATGGAAGTTGCCATAGATAATATGTAAATGATGGGCAGGCCTTTAACTGGCCCCTTAGTTAAATGGGGTTTGCTGACCCCATTCTACAGTCTCCATTTGTTTATTCCTGGTCCATGACCATGTTCGCCACTTAACTACAACTTTTAGTCCTTTCCCACGACACTTCCATACAAACTTTATCTGGTCTATTCTTCAATATCTAATCATCTGGAGGAACTTTAAAATGATAATTTTTCAAGTTAAGAAAAGCTTTTTAGAATTATAATTGGAGCATAACTTTTAATAAATTTAGAAGACATGCCAATTTTATAAAATTATCTTCCGATCTCCATTTATTCAAGTTTCCTGGTATCAGGAACTTTCTTCCTAGAGAGGCAGTAGAGAGATGCTAAACCCAGCTCTATCACTTGCTGGCAGTGTGACCTTGGGTAAGTCACTTCCCTGTGCTTTTTATTTTCTCATCAGTAAAGCTGGAATAGTAGTATCTCTTTTGGAGAGTTTTGAGAGGATTGAATATAAAAAGCAATGTTCAGTTGGTGCTCTAAGCTTCTTGTTCCATCTCTCAAATCATAGTGTTCATCGCTGTAGGATGCCCATCTAATTTGCAAACCTGATTCTAGTGTTTCACCTTTAAGAATAATGAAAAATAACTTATGGAAATTTCCCTAATATGATCTATTACTATTTTACTGTTTTGTTTATCGACATATATTGACTTTTACCAAATGCTTTTGCCACACGCATTGATATCAGCTCAGTTTCCCCTCCCTCCTTTACCCATCAAAATAGAGATTTATGCTAGCAGATTTCCCCTAGTGATGCCTCTTTGATTTTTTTAAAAGATTCTATTTATCATTTTTAGAGAGAGGAGAAGGGAGAGAGGCAGAGAGGGAGAGAGACATCAGTGTATCGTTACCTTTCACCTGCTTGCAGCTAAGGATCTGGCTGGCTTGCAACCTGGTTATGTGCGCTGGCTGGGAATCGAACCAGCAACCTTTCGGTTCACAGGCCGGCACCTTATCCACTGTGCTATCAGCCAGGGCTTGATTTCTTAAAATGAACCTCACTTGGCCATGGTGCTACCCTTTCCCACATTGCTAGGTTCTGTTGCTTATACTTTAGGTCGGACTTTGATGTCAGTGTCCATAGGAAAGATTATAGTGCTTAGCTGACTGTTTTTAAGTGCTACCCTCACCCATTACTTTATAGCAATGTTGTATCTGCTTCATAAAGTCAGAAGCTTTACTTCTTATTCCCTGTCCTAGAACACCTGTAAACAGCACCCAAAACCACCTGATCTGCAATCATTTAAAGTTACCCAACTGTTTTATAACAAATGGCTCAATTTCTTCAATGAGAACTGTTCATTTTCCTTTTCTTTTTTGGTTCCTCTTGAGTCATTTTATTAAAATCTTTTCCTCAGAAAAGCACTCATTTAGCACTACATCTGTATTTGCTAGAGGATAATCTATCCTCAGATTTACTGGTTATAGAAAAACCATAAAACTTCCCTAGTTCGTAGTTGTTTGCTTTTCATTATTTCTTCATTAGGTTTATTATTTTTCATTAAAAATCAAAATAGGCCCTTGTTATCTACTCCTCATTCCACTTCTCATAGAAGCCCTCCCCTCGGTACCCTCACTTACCCGGGTCAAACGCACAGCAATGCCATCTCATATAGCAGAAGCCCTAGTGCTACCTGAGTCAGGACACAGGAAGGTGGGCAAAGGTAACCCAGGGTTGCTGGGGCGAGAGCCTTGTGAGGCTACAGGAACGACTCTCAGCCCTGACTATACATCAAATCACCTGCCATGCTTCTAAATTAAATGCCGATGCCTGGACCCCTCCCCAAGCCAATTAAATCAGATCCTTGAGAGTGGAACCTGGGCATCAGCATTATAGGGCTCCTGAGATGATTCTAGTGTGCATCCATGGTTGAGGAGGCTCTAGAAATATGGATGGAGTGGGGGAAACCCTTCCAAAGGATGTGGCCACATGGCCTGTAACCCACATGCAACACTCAGAGACTTGAGCCCAGGCTAGTCCCAGGGTAGCATTGGGGGTTCTGCTCCAGACACAATGGTTTAGGTCTCTGCAGGGATACGAGAAACATGATCAAATCCTCACCATCGAAGACAGGCTTCTGGCATTAGAAAATGCCTCCAGCAAAAACAAAACAACAAAAAAAACACAAAACTTCTCTCCGCTGGAGGTGGCAGGGCAGTGCCTGAGGCACAGAGACCCCGGAGTCCAAGGCCGGAGCCTGGTGCTCCTCTGCTCCTGCACAAACTCAGTTTCCTTTGAAAAGGATTTAGCATCACGGAATGAAACCCTGGGACTATGAGGTCAAGGTCTCTCATTCATGATCAAGATGCAGCAACACCATAGGGCGGCATTTTCTAATTGTGTGTGTGGCTCAGAAGAGAGTCTCTTGATATCTCAAACATGACAGGCAGACACTTTATGGAAGAATTACTCTCCACTGAGCTTCACCCCTCCCCAATTCCCCCACAAGAGCCAATCATCTTTGGCCAACCCAACAGGTCCATTTTTTCCTGTTTTAGTCTTCCTTTTCTTTCTTTTTTTTTTTTTGGTATGGCTAAGTAACTTATCTTTAGTTCGGTACAACATGTCTGCTAGTCAGGCTTTTAAAATTGAATCTTAGGGTAGTTTTATACATTTCAATGACAATCAATGGCAACCCCCAAACCTCCAGCTTCCCTGGTAATTCAGGATGGAGTCAGACAGGCTAGCCCATGTCCCAGCACTCATTATATTTGTATCCTTGGGCACATTTTCAAGTTTTGGTTTCAAATATGACCTACCT
This sequence comes from Noctilio leporinus, assembly GCA_004026585.1. Taxonomy (NCBI): domain Eukaryota; kingdom Metazoa; phylum Chordata; class Mammalia; order Chiroptera; family Noctilionidae; genus Noctilio; species Noctilio leporinus. The sequence continues at coordinate 232,315 of PVIW01001340.1, read as the reverse complement.
CATGGGACTGTTATGAGAATGGAATGAGATAACTCACGAAAAGCACTTAACGCCGTGTCTGTCACCTCGTAAACACCACATCCACTCACCCAACAGCCGTTCATTCGCTGTGTTACGTATTATGCATCACGGGCCGTGCCAGGCACCGAGGACACCCGGAGTGTAAAATCAGACTCGATCCCAGCTTCCATGCAACTTACCAACTAATTCTCAGTAGATGTCGGCTATTATTGTTTCAAGATGCTAGGAACTGGAATGAGCCTTCCACCACTAAAAACAAATAGTGTAAGTGGCATGGGAAGAATTTGCAACCTTTTACTTGAACTTGCTGATTCCCAAACGGCAGTTATTTGTACAGTTCAAGTTTCACAGAAAGCAGTAACATAGCACCGAAGGACTGAGTAACTTTCTGACTTGATTAAACTGGAAATGCCAGAGATTAGGGGTGTGAGGCCAACAAGCTGGGGTCACTGGCTTTCTGCTCCCCAGCAGCCTTCCCAGAGCATTATGTCTGCTGAAGTCACTGTCACCTCCACGGGGTTTGGTTTCTACCTCCACCAGATGACGTCTACCAACCCGCCAGCTCCAACACTTTCAGTGTGTGGAGTTTTTCTGCTTTTCGTCTCCTTCCCTAAAAGCCATGACGATTCCGGTCTGCCAGCTTTAATGCAGTATTACTGAACATGCAAAATGCCTTTCCACAGATTGAGATGTTAAATAATTTGAAAACGGGCACCCTATGACAGAGGCTGATCTTACTCCAAAACGCACTGGCCTTTTCCTCCTTCATCTCATACCCGCAACTTTATTTCAAGTGTCCAGGAGCTAGAAGACCTCATTTCCCAGCTTCTCTGGTGACTCTGGCTAGAAGTTTACTAAATTTCAGTTAATGACACATAAATTGGTCTTCCCAGCACATCTTCTTAAGTAAGATAGGTCAGGCCCTTTTCCCCTCATGAACAGCAATAAAAAATGGAGTAGGTGTTAAGTAAAGTACTACTGAACCATGCAAAAGAGGGTTCAAAAGTCAATTTTTTTAAACAAACTTGTTACTTACACATCACCATAATAACCCAACAAGCCAGATGCACTCTCTGCAGAGGATTAAGTTAACGACCCGTATGCCATTTACCCTACTGGGGGGAAGTCGCCACAGTTAGACTGATTGTAAGTTTTGCATCCAGCATTCTCAACACAGTGTCTGCCGCATCGTAAACACTGCATCACAAGTGTTTATGATCATTGAAGATTTCCCATGCACTCTTGTCCTCTATGAGAAAAAGAGTTCAAAATCCCAAGTTCTAAGTTACATTTTTATGAGAAAATGTAACGCGATACTCCAAATAGGAGATTTTATCTCCTTTCATTTAGGAATTCCAAACGGCACTCCCAAGATGAAGGCATCTGTGTTGGTCGGGTTTCTCCAGAGAAACTGGACCACCAGGATGTACACACACAGATCTATTTCAAGGAACTGGTTCATGCAGCTGTGCAGGCTGAGCAAGTTCACGTCTGCAGGGTAGGCTGGCAGCTGGGGGCCCAGGCAAGGGCTGTCCTGTGGGTCCAAAGGCAGTCCCCGGACAGAACACCTCTGCTTCCAGAAAAGCCATTGTTTTTTAAAATTACCGCCCTTAACTAATTGGATGAGCCCCACCTCCATTATGGAGGGTAATTTGCTTTACACAAAGTTTCCTTTTAAATGGATTTAAATGTTACTCTCTTCTGTTAAAAAAATACCTTCACAGAGACATCTATAATAACATTTAACAAGTGCTCACTTCCGCAGCACATATACTAACGTTTAACCAAACATGTGGGTGCCATGGCCTTGTCAAGTTAACACATAAAATTAACCATCACAGTGTCCTAGACAGTTTTACTTGCAGACCCTTAATTACTTGCATAAATAACCAGAGTCTGTGTAAATCTGTCATAGAGGATGTGTGGGAAGAGACTCGGAGGTTCTGTGCTTGGACCGACAGAGGTGGGCTATTCCTGGAAAACTGAACTCCAACTCACTTGCAATGAATTCTCAACTTGCTTGGGATTGTTACCACTTACACCCAGCAGGTAGCCAGGTACATATCTAGAGTCTCCAAACCAACTGGAAAGAGCGAGAGGACAGAACCACCCCGAACCCTTCCATTCGTAAACAACCTGACCCTATTCCCATCCCACCAGGGTTAGAAGCAGCTGAGGAACCCTGTAAACCTCCAGGGCCAGCAGCTGGGCGAGCCCACCTGGGAGGATACCACTGTGTCCCCCATAGTGAAGAGCCATCAATACACAGGTAAGTTTTAGCATCATTTACTTAAAGAAAATTGTATCCTCTGCCTGAGTCTGTCAGGGTCTTCCAGTTGAGTGACTGACAGCCTGTTTGTTACCAAAGCAGCAAATCCACTGCAGCAAAATCACAGGTGCCAATGTCGACAATGATTCCCAAAGCACACAGCACCACCTTGCATGTAAAATCTTTAATTGGGGCCTAAAAACCTTTCCCACATTTTGTTAAATACGTACCACACATTTCAAAAACATTCATCAGTGCAACCTGTTGAACAGATACAGGAAATAGTAAACTGCATTTTCAGTGTAATCTTCAAATGCCTTAATTCTGTCTTGTTTCCTTCTCTCAGTGACTGTAAAAACTACAAATACCCTGTTGGAACAAAATCACTTCAAATGTCTTCATCAACAGTCCCTCATAATCCCTTCAAGGCGTTTGCATTTTTTTAAAGATTTTATTTATTATTTTTAGAGAGAGGAGAAGGGAGAGAGGCAGAGAGGGAGAGAGACATCAATGTATGGTGGCCTTTCACCTGCCTCCAGCTACGGACCTGGCTGGAGACCTGCCTTGCAACCTGGCTACATTGCCCTGGCTGGGAACTGAATGAACGACATTTGGGTTCAAAGGCTGGTGCCTTATCCACTGTGCCACCAGCCAGGGCTGCATTTTTCTTAATTGAGTAACAATCACCAATTGTATGGAGCATCAAGTTCAGCTTTATTGGAGAAGGAAGGAGAAGGGAGAAGGTAAAAAGTGGGGAGAGGAGGTGAAGAAAAAGAAGAAACAAAAGAGAGATGAAGAGGAGGAGACGGAAAAGGATGAGATGAAAGGGGGGAGAAAGAGAAGCAAATTAAACCTGAATAGAAAAAAATAAAGGTATAGGCAGTGATAGAAACAGAAAACAAAGGCACAATAGAGGCCCTGGCTAGTGGCACAGTGGATCAGGTGCTGGCCTGCGAACCTGACGGTCACTGGTTCGATTCCCAGTCAGGGCACATAACCAGGTTGCAAGCCAGGTCTCCAGCCAGATCCATAGCTGGAGGCAGGTGAAAGGCAACCATACATGTGTGTCTCTCTCCGTCTCTCCTTTCCCATCTCTGAAAATAATAAAATCTTTTTAAAAAATAGAAAAAAATCTAGGAAACCAAAGCCGGTTCTTTAAAAGATCAATAAAATTGACAAAACTCTATACTAATAAAGATTAAAAGCACAAATTGGGCCACATCAGCCCCCAGCCTCTCTTCTCTGAACTGCTGTGTTACGGCGGATGGGTCCTATAAGCATTTTGTAATGGGGAATCGTAACAGTGGGAAAGTGTAACCCACCCCACCATTCTTTTGATATTGTTCCCATAAAGTTGCCTCTGACTCATGTAGCTTGTAGATAAACAGCATGTTTGTGTAATTCTGGAAACTAACCTTAAGGAGATATAGACTCTGCCCCTAAGGCACCCCAGCTCTGGGAGATTTACTGTCTTTCAACTGTAAAACCAAGACAACAGACACCTGATGATCGTTTGGTCAGCTTGAAGTCCTTACTGGAACCTTACTGGAACAGACTGTGCTGATCTGCACACAGGAAACGTTCCAATCCCCTTCCCTCAATCTTTGTTCTGCTCTCCCTCCTTAACAATGTGATATACCACCTTAATAAAATAAAGCAGAAAAATCATGTAACTATCCAAAAAAACTGGAAATAGAAGGTAACTTTCCTTAGATAAAGGGAACCTCTATGCGCACACAAACACACACACACACACAAACACACACACAACCTTTATAGCTAACATCACCCTTAATGGTGAAAGACATTTTGTCCCTAAGATCAGGAATAAGGTGAAGATGTTCACTCTAACCACTTCTTCCCCACACTGTACTGGCCCGTAACCAGTACAATAAAGCAACACCAGAAATAAACCAGACACATAGGAAATGAATGAGTCAAACTATCTGTATCTACAGATGGCATTATTTTATATGTAGAAATCTGAAAGAATTTACAAAAAAGGGGGGCGGGTCTGTCTAATAAAGCTAGGAGAATTTAGCAATGCAGTAAGATTGCAGGTCAGCATAAGAGAGGCAACTGTATTTTGATGTATACAAAACAAAAAACAGCAAAAGGAAACTAAAAAAAAAAAAAAACACCATTTACTGTGGCATTAAAAGAACATTAAAAATTAAGGACAAATTTAATAATATATATACAGGATCTGTACACAAAACACTTTAGAAATTGTGGAGAGAAATTATGGAAAACAAAAGTGTGGAAATGTAACAGGCTTATAGATTGAAAGGTCAATATTATTAAGACATCTATTCTTCCTAAAATAATCTGTAATTTCATTGTAATACAACCAAAATTCCAGAAAGCTCTTTATAGAAATACAATGGTGAGTCTGAATTTTATACAAAAATGTAAAAGGACCCAGGTTAGCCCAAGCAATTCTGAAGAACAGAGTTGGAGGATTTAGACTGAGTTCAAATTTTATTATAGAGCAACAGTAATGAAGACAATGTGGTATTTGCCTAAGGATATACAGATCAACAGAACAGAATTAAGTTTATTTCTGGATGTGCACATTTGACAAAGAATGGTCTTTTCAATGAAAGATGCTGGAAAAATTGAATATCCAATAAAGGAAAAATGAAACAAAAATATCTCATTATATACAAAAATTAATGCAAAGTGGATCACAAGACCTGAAAGCTAAAGTTAAAAATATAACACTTCTGAAAAAAAGGCATAGGGGAAAAAATCCTTGTAAACTTGGGAAAGACACAAGTTTTGTCTCTTTTAGGACACAAAGAAAACACCTACCATAGAAGGAAAAAGTGATAAATTGGACTTCCAAATTGAAATTTTACACTCTTGTAAAGATACAGACTTGGAAAACACTATTTATAAACTATATCTCTGATATTAAAGAAAAAGAAGGATGCATCTGGACTATATAAAAGAAACTTATAACTCAATAGGCAGACAACACAATTTTTGAAATGAGCAAAATTTCTGAACAGAGATTTCACAAAAGAAAATATACAAAGGGCAAATAAGCCCACCAAAAGATGCTCAACATCTAGTATGCCTACAACACACCCATAACAAGAGGTGAAGTTATAAAGAACAACCATATGAAGCATTGACAAGAATATGGAACTGAAACTCAAACACTGCTGATGAGAGTATACAATCATATGATCATTTTGAAAACAGTTTACCAATTTCTTACAAAGTTAAATATACACCTCCCAAAAGATGCAGCAATTTCATTCCTTAGAATTTACTCAGAAAAAAATAATAAAAACACACGTCCACACACAGACTTGTATACAAATGTCCAAAACCGCTTTATTTGTAATTTATAAAACAGGGAGGGCCGACCGGCACGGATATACAACAGAATGCTCTTTGAAATACGGAGCAAACCACTGATGTACACAGCAACATAATCGAACCAAAAAAGGATTTTCAGAATGATATCAACCATGCACACAATGCCACTTTTGAAGTGTTTGGGAACAAAGAAAACTTACCAGTCATGAAAGAAATGAGATCCGTGGCTGCCCGGGACCGGCAGGAGAGGATTTGACTGCATAGGTGTGTAAGGGAGCTTTCCAAGGTGATGAAAGTGGTGACATTCTGTGTGGGGCGTTGGTTACATGGATGCATCCTTTTATCAAGACTCACAGAACACAGAACTGTATACTTAAAATGAGAACACTTTATTGTATGTAAATTATACCTTGGTATCGTTTATTTTTTTAAATATGTAGGGATTAAACTGGGAGTCACTTAGACCTGGTTTTAATTTAAAAATTGTCTCTGTAATCTGATTTATTCTAACATTTAGTTTCTTGTATTTAATAGTAACACAAAATTTCATGTCAGTTGAGCCTATATTAAACAATTACAAATTCCAAAGTCAAAGAATTAGTTCATTGAAGCTTTACGCTTTCATTATAAAGAATTCCAGAAGTTACTTTATCCACATAAGTAATGGAGTTGTTTTTAGGAGATATGCTAATTCTTAAATATAAATTATACTGCACAACAAATATGCTCAGCTTTACTTGAACATAAAATACATTGGTAGTTTAATGAAATAAATGCATTTAATCACAGAAATATTAGAGGATGATTCAATTCTAAGAACTAGTAAATAGCTACATGTTCCTCTTCTGCATACAAGCAGATAAAAGAATTCATTAGCTCTTTTTGTCTGTTACCAGTGACACATGAGAAGATAGACCAGGAAAAGCACAATGAAATGAGACATGAAAATTTGCTTCAATTTCATCTTTAGACTCACAGCATTGGCTATATGGGATTTTTCTTCCTCCTTCTAGGAGGGTATGACTAAAAGTTGGATCCAAAAGAATAAAACACACACACATACAGATAACCCAGTTAGTCTGCTAGTATTCATTATTGCAGAAATAGCTTTAGAGGTAGTTTATTAATGAGACATTTTTCAAGTTATCCCATTCATTATATCTATAATTAATTCAAAAGCATCATCGTAAAAAGAAAAAGAAAAAATACACTTCAAATGTATTTTTAGAATAACACACTGAAGTGGTTTTAAAAAAGCAGCATTTCCAGTGTTCTTCAGCTTCTCAGTATGGCAGCATGATCTTAAGACAAGGACGTCACTCGCTGAGACACACATCAGATTCAGAAACGCATCCCTGTGACAGTCAAGTCACGGCCACCTTGCATGATCACTTTGCAAGTAAGAATAATAGCCTCAGCATTAACACCAAGGCTCCAAGGCCTGGACCACCTAGCCGCTCCTAAGGATGAGACCAACGTACCGTCTGAATAGTAGAGCACGTTCCAGGTAGTGTTAAAGATTCATCTGCTTCCCTTGGAATTCGTTTAAAAAATAAAAACTTTCCACAGGATCAAGCAAAAATATCTTTTCTCATTTACTTTTCATTATTTTTAGCCTCCAAAGGCTCCTATGTTGGTCCATCAAAACAGGAACTGGCTCTGAGCCGAAACCAAAAAGAAAGAAGCTCTGAAGAGGGACCTACGGTGCTCGTTGAGTATTTCAGGGTGTGGCTTCCACGTGGAAGTTGTCAAACTGGGCAAAGTCAAAGGCGTGCGTCCCAATCGCAGCCCAGCCGTTCTTCGGGAAATTCACCTGGATGTCCGTCCAGACGGGCTTGCCATTCAACAAGCCGGAGGCAGAGCGACCCTGGGCAGAGAGAAAGGCATCCCTCGAGACATCTGAAGATGATTTTCTGATGTCTGTTTCTTAATAACATGTGGCTCACCAACTTAATGGAGCGTAGACCCTTCTCACTTAAGACTCACCACCAGGAAACAATTCCATGAGTTGGAGCAGAGTTTGAATGATTTTCCTGAAGGGAATTCTTATCTACCTATGTAAGTAAGTTTCCAAGGCACAGGAATATCCCAATATTTCCTTGGCTGCCCCAAACTGTTGTAAAATCAACAGAAATGTGAACCTTTTCGTAACATCATAATTTTAGACAAGAACCCACTAAAATAAAACACACGTGTTATTTATAAGTGATTGCATGTTCACAGATCACGACTAACAGCTACCAAGTTCTTCAGGCATGACTGTTGGAGCCAAAATGTCCATTTATTTAAGTCCTTTTTATCGCCATGCAGAGAACATCACTTCAAAGTCATAGGCAGAGCCCACCCCTTACATTAGAAAAATAGTAACTAAAACCAGTGACAGCAGGGTGGGGACTGAAGAGGGGAAACCTCCTGAGAAATGACTTCCTGCTCACAGACAGAGAAAGAACAGGTCTATCCCCGTCACACGGCTGCCATTCCTACTTAGCTAAGTGCCTGCCACACGCTGAATAGTAGATTGCCCTTATTAGTATAGCACCTTTATGAGCATATATTCACAGCATGCAATTACAACTAACCATTTCAAACCAGCTCATTTTAATAGATGGAGAGCTAAAGGTCAAAGCACAAGACCAAGAACTAAAGTGAAATCTGTTTTTAACTCATATAATGCAATGGATTTTAATTTAGCTTTTTCGTTTCCTAGATGGAAACACTGAGACTTAATATTAAAAACCAAAGCCATGGATTTACCAGCAAAGCCAGGGACTGAATCCTAGTCATCAACATACATCCCTGTCACTACACACACACACGGCTTCCCCCAGCTCTAAAAGTGCTGTTGAACATCTTCTGCCTCTTAGCGAACACTGAATATTAGCACTGAGCCAAGGGGCTCACATACACAAGTCATATTAAGCACAAAACTCGATGGCACCCCATCTCCTCTTCTCCCCCCAGCCCCTCATGCCCCAGGGATCAGCCACCCTGGCCGCCTGGCTGCTCCTCACACAACGTTTGTCCCAGAAACACCTTCAGCTCAAACATCACCCACACCAAGAGGTCTCGCCTGACCTCTCTATCCAGAATATCCGGACAGGGAAGCTACTTTATCTCATTATCTTTTTTTCTTCATAATTCTATTTATTGATTTAGCTACAAGTTTATTGTCAGTCACTATTTTTATAAATAAACCTTCACTGGAACACAGCTACACCCATTCATTTATCTACTGTCCACGGCTTTTACAAGAACGGAGTTGAGCAGCTGCACCACAGGCCACATGGCTCACAAAGTGCAAATGCTTCCTGTCTGGCCCTGTACAGAAAAGCTTGCCACCAATGTCCTAGGAGAATGCAGATGCTGAGAGCAGGACCCTCATCTGTCCTGTTCACTGCTGTATCCCTAGAAAAGTTTACATAGTAAGTACTTAATAAAAATGTGCTGAATAAAGGAATAAAAAATATTTACCTTAAAGCAACCTTAGAGAAGTTATCCCCATTTTACAGATAAAAAAACAAAAAAGCTGAAATAACTTGCTAGAAGTCTCAGTAAGTATCAGCAAGGTATTAGGAATACTGGTCTGCCTGGTTCCATGTACATCTACTCTTAAGAACATTAACTTGATCCATTAAGTGCTTCCCACATATCAGGTACTGCACCGAATTTCCCCATATATCACCCGATTCAATCTTCATAAGAAGGGTGTGTATTTATGATATTATGGATGGGCAAACAGAAGATAAGCAACACAAAATACTTGAAAATTAACATAACAGGACTCAAAGTCCCTTGTCCTAAACACTACATAATGCTGATGGAAAAGCAGGTAGGTGCTGAGAAGAAATCAAAAATGGCCAACGTTAAAATGAAAAAATCCTCATACGAGCAGCCATAAGTTGGAAAACAAAGGTCACAGAAGATGTTTTGCTTTTTGTTTTTCATTTACACAGTGAATATTTACATGTCAGATGCTGTTTAATGCACTTGGAACTTAGGATGCACAAGGAAGACATGGTCCCCGCTGTTACGGAGCTTACACTCGAGTGGAAGGAACACACACACACACACACACACTCACACAGTAAGAGCTAAGCTATGAGTGGCACGTGAAGAACTAAACCAGGGTGATGTGATGTGGGTACCAAGAAGACTACTTTAGCCCGGAGAGCTGGGGCACTCGCGGAGAACTGTGCAGAGCTGAGATGAGAGGGAGGAGCAGGATGCCCGCAGCCGATGGAGCAAAGCAATGGGGCAAAATCCTTTGCCATCCAATACCAAGACCAGAGCTAATTTCTATAAGGAATAATCACAGTGTCATAAAAGAGATACCAGAAGCAGCAGCTACAATTGTTCAGAGGCCAGAGCAGAGGAGCAGAACACAAAATGGGAGTCAGCTTTTTGCATAAGCCCTTTTGATTTTTTAATCATATGCAAAATACCTAAAAATTAAGAAAATTTATTTTTAAGTCCCCTCATAAATTTTAAAAATTCATAAAACTATGAAAAATAAGTATTACAAGAAATGTCTGGGAACTAAAAAAATAAAACTGAAGGATGTAGTGGGAGATCTTAATACATATTGAGATGCCACATACTCTTGTTCCAATGTTCTTGATGGGTAAGTACATTATTCTTTAAAAATTGTATTTTTACCCAAATTGATGTATGAATTCAGTGTAATACTGGCAGTATTTTTCATAGAATTTAAACAGATTATTTAAAATTCAAATAGAAGAGGATATATCTAGAAGAGTAGATGACCCTGAAACAAAAAATAACGCGGGACTTGCCCCATGGGATGATAGCCCCTCCTTCAGTCCGCGGAGGCCAGGCGCTCTCCAAGGTGCTGGACAGCCAGCAGGGACTCCAACAGGAAGAGGCCAGTCTTGACAGGAGCTATGTCCCAGTGAACCAAGTGGGACTCACACATGTACACCATCAACAGACTGTGTACAATGTCAGAGGTCATAAGAGCTTTGCAGAAAAACAAGACAAAGGAAGAAGTGCTATTTTATATAAGGTGGTCAAGAAAGAACTCTGAAGGAAGTAAGGGAGTAAACCATGTGACCAAAGGTTTTAGAAATTTAAAGTGTGCTATTGGATAATAATAGACAAACAGCACAATATAAAGAATAGAGAAATGTTTACAAACAAGCCTATGTACATGTGATGATTTATTACATAAAAAAGTAGCCTTAAATTATAAGCAAAGGACAGTCTATGCAGTAAATGATGATAGCTATCCATTTGTTTTTGGTTTTTTTAAATTATATCAAGCTCTTCTCCTTATAATGCACAAATAAGTTCCAGATGGAACTTCCTAAACATTGTTTAGTTTGGGGGAAAAAATGTTGCTAACCTAAATAAAAGGGAAGACCTTCTTAAACAAAACAAAACATAAAAGCAATGAGTGAAATATTTGACAATACCAAAATTTTATATTTCTATTCATGAAACATACCATAAGCAAAATTAAAACACAAGTCATGAGAGAACAGAAGAAAATATTTGTAACTCATATAACAGACAATAGGATACTACTCAGAATATATAATAAATTCATATAGATTCATCAGAAAAAGATAACATAACAGGGAAATAAGAAAAGAATTCAATGAGTAACTTAAAAAAAAAATACAAATGGTCAATAAACATAAAATGTACAACCTCCCTAACTAGCAAGGAAATATAAATCATGTCTATGTTTGAAAATAATCTTTAAAACTTAATAGAATCAAATATTATTATAACTGCGATAAAAGACAATACAGTTTGGCTAGCAGTAAGACAGTATCTGTTAAAATTTAAAATCCATTTCCACTTCTAAATATCTGGCTAAACAAACAACAGAACATGTGCACCGCAGGAGGCATGGAAGAGATCCTGCCTCTCCATCTACAAGTGAAGTTGTCCCTACTGCCTCAGTTTACCATAAAGGAAAGAACTGGGAACAAAGTTAGGCCCAACAAATGCAGCACTGTTAAGTAAACTACACCCAAACCACACGGTCAATACATGCTGATACTGCCTGAAAAGTTAGTATTGTCGTTTTGGTGGTTGGGTAAGGGAAGAGAACACATTCAAAGAGTTATTTGATTTCCATTTTCAAGCCCTAGTATAACCTGAACAAAATTATGCCATGGCCATCTTGACAGAGAGCAGTATATTATACAGAGACATTTCTTCACATAGGATCCATTAGAAGCATGTCAATCAACAGCTCATGATCAACCAGTTATTCTGACAAACATTCTTAGATTTCATGGTACTACTATTAACCTAGTCTCTTCTCTGACAAACACATTCCTGGAAACCCATTTCTAAGATATTGTGCTTACAGTAGAAAACCAAATTATATTCAACCATCAAAAACATATTTTTGACGTTGGTTATACCTATAAGCTCCAACTGACATCTTCATTCAAGCAAACTTGAAAAAACAGTTCAATTATTGGGGTGATAAAGTCAACAGCAGATGGTTCTCCTGTGGGTTGGCCTTAACACATACTATCATTCTAGGGAAAGTGGTTTGCTGGTACCAAGGCAGATTCTCTGCTTACTTGCATTATTTACCACAGTTTCTCCCTCTCATTTGTTAACAGAAAAAGCTAGAAAGGGGCAAGAAAAGAACATCTTACCTCCATCATTCTGATCAGCAATACTTACCTTAATAGTTAAAGTGAGTGTATACCATTCTTGTGCTGTGACTGCAATTTGTCCGAAAGCATATAACATCCATCCGGCTATAACACAAGAGGATTATCTAAATCACAGAATTACATTCCTGACACTATTCTACATCGAATAAGAACTCTTAAGGTGAATGAGAAAAGTCCAGCTATTTTCCAATTATTAGCTGAATTAGGAAAGAGGATTACTGCATTTGAAGCATATCAATACCTTGCTTTATATTTCCATAAGCACCATGGCAACAGTCTTGCTTTTATTTACAACATTCCCAGAACATTCTCTCCCTACTACTACCCTTTCACCCCAGTCTATGCTGATCCTACCCTGACAGCCAGCTCAACTCGATAATACCCAAAAAAGCTTTGTATAATTTTCTGTTTTACTCAGTTGTGCCTCTCTCTCACGTGTGATGGAATAAGTCACTTACCCAGATCACCTGTAACTCTGTAGGTTCCATTTGCAAAAATCCAGAAGAAAATTCCTCTGGCACTTCTAATGAAGATGCCACCTTTATTCACTCTCCCGGCAATGAACACGCCTCCCTTGTAAGGGGTCTCCATGTAGACATCGCACCTGATGGTGAGGTTGGACCTGCAGAGTAGAACAGCGGGTCAGTGCTTTTCATCATGCCGTTCTGAGCGCAGCACAAACTCGCCATTTCACAGATACATGATTCCAAATGTTTATGTGAGGTGAGGATGTGATTTGTTAAATTTGTGCTTGTAGCAGGAATGGGCTTCAAGAATCCTCATTGATAAGGTTTTAAGTTTTACATGACTAAAGCCAAGTCATTTCATTGCCACTTTTGAGGACTTACTGGGAAATGGAATTTCCTGTTCTTAAGTTTCCTAAGAGTATACAAGTATTTCTTGTCTCTCTCTAATCACACAACTTCTCATCCTAAGAAGATATATTTCTAAAAAGTCACTTTTATCTAGGAATACATAAATGACAAGTTTCCACACAATTCTGAGTGAAAGGGTTTATGACATTTCCCTCAGCGGAGGCCATGGCAGCAGTCTCTGGGAGAACATAAACAACTTCAGGGCTCAGTTTTACACTCAACCCTAGTAAGATGTAACAACTCCAGGTGGATGATCTAAAATTATGTCTCTGCAAAGACAGGGTCAACTCTACATTGACTCTACCTCAAGGGTTTCCAAACTTGAGCAGCACTTAAATCACCTGGATGGCCTGTTAAAATCAGTAAATCAAGGGTGGGCCCTTGAATCTGCTAACAGATCTCCTGGCAATGCTGATGCTGCTGGTCTGGGAATTGCAACTGGAGACCCATCTTCCCTACAGCACCTCTGTTTACGCAGAGGCAGTGAAACCCGGTTCCAGGATCACTGAGGGGCAGGAGTGCATCAGAGGGAAGAGTCAGCCCACCAGGAACCACCAGCACACTTGGGCCAAATGGTGAGCTCCCCCAGGCTCTTCACTACACAATGATAGGACCACCTTAAAGCAACACCATCTCTGAAAATCACTCACCTCCATGCAGAATCTAACTGCAAATGAGAAAGAAAGCCTGAATGCAACCAAGTAATAAAGCAAGCAATTCATCTAAAATAAAAACAAAGAGATGGGGAGCAGCTTAGACAAGAACCTAGTATAAAGGAACCATGGACATGGACAACAGGTGGGATTGACTTTGGGGGGAATGGGTGGGTGGGTGGGGGGACAGAGGGGAGCAAAAAGGGGATGGATGTAATACAACAACAATAAAATTAAAAAAAATAAAAATAAAAAAAAAAATAAATAAAAACAAAGAACACCCAAATACATATATTGAAAATGGGGGGGGGGGGGGGGGGGGGGGGGGGATGGATCTAGAATTGTATGTATTTACATTCTAGGAGTTTCTTCTTACAGTAAAATCTGCATAGCGGAATTTCACTATATAAATGAAAATATTCAAAAAGAAGCAGCTATAACATATACACAACAATAAGGAAAACTCTCATTTAATCCTCTACTGAGAACTGGGCACGGTCCAGGAAAATCAAAGGCTAAGCAACTGAAGCCAGGTTTCTCCTGCAGGTCCTGGTACAGCACAGGGAGCTTTTCTCTCTGCAGATTGTCACCAGCGTGAAACCCCTAAGGATCCACACATTCCTTACAGCCCTGCCCTTTCCTGGTTCACCAGAAGTTTGAAGGCACCACAGCCACTGTCAGCACAGCAAAACCATTCTGCTCAGAGTCAGACGAGAGCAGATTGAACGCTTTCCTTTAAGTCACATTCCAGAACAAGTGATTCCTACATCAGAGACTGCCTGCAGGTGCACAGATGACGAATGAAGTAGAGCGACAATGCGGTTTCGTCTCACCCAGCCATCACCTCGCGAGAGCGCTGAGAGAACGAGCACCAGCCAGCGTCTTCAGCAAATTTGGTCAAGGAATGCAGCGTTCACACATGCAGCAGAAGGTAGCTTTGTGATTGTCTTCAGATCCCAACCAAAGCTTCACAACACCGTGGAAAATCTAAGTAGCTTTGGGAAAGTCTGCTTGAATGGCTGTGCTGGCCCTTACCTGCGTGTAACTGCGATAGAGACAGTTCAACCACAAACGCAGTTCTGAGCCCTGGTGGCCCCTTGCGCACACTGAGAGCAGAGTCACTGAAACAGACCTCAAAGAAAGCTCACTAATGGTCCCTTTCTAAGAGGCTGTGAGGCGGGCTCCAAAGAGCACGGGCTACAGAACCAGAGACCTCTCACCCTGGATGGCCTCTCACCCTGTTCTGGAATTTACGAGTGTGAAATCAAAGCCTCAGTTTCCCAAATTGCAGGCAGGGAAGGATGACACCTGTCGTAAGGTGACTGTGGGGACGTCAAGCTAGGATTTAGTGTCACCTGCTGTCAGGGTTCCAGAAGCCCTGCATAGCTGAGCATTTCTCAAGGCCTATAGCAGGGCCTGGGACTGGAATTGTGATTTACGACAGAACACAGGCAATACAGAAGGGATAAAGATTTTCTGCAGCATTTCACTGATATAAACAATTCAAGGTTCTTTTCAGAACTATATTCCCTTCCTTGTCCAATTTCTAAACTACAGATATGACTGTTTGGTGCCTTAGCTTTAACGGTTACTATCACTGACCCTAGAATGCTTGTGTTTTATGTTTCACAGTGGAATTGTACTAGCTCAAAGAAAAATTAGAAAGAAAAAATAAATAAAATACCAGAACAAGTATAGTAGCCAGTATATGGAATTCCATAACTGACCTAAAGGAGAAGTTTTGGTTTGGTCCTATTTCCAGTGAAGAATAAATACAACTTGTCCCTTTACCAGATACCTAAAGAAACGAGTTAAATTGACTATCCAACTAAAAGCTAATTTTGCTATTTACTGTCACTTAGAGATTTTCTCAAAGGCTAAAACAGCGTAATTCTAGGATGGATCCAGCAGGTGGCAGCACCAGGTAACAAATCAACTCTCCAGGAACTCAAAAGGAAAAAAGCACTCAAGTTATCAAGTCTATAAATAAACGTAAAATTATTATTGGGTCCAAACCTCATTTTTTATATTAAAAATCATCTGCTCCTGTAATAAGTACGATTAAACTGGGCAAACCTGAGGGAAGGAAGGTGACACAGCAAAACAGTTTGCTACTTTGTGGCCACCATGCTATTCAACAACTATCACATAGCTATTGGGCTTCTGGACAAGGAGGACCATGGCCAAGTCCTGTTCCAGAATGGACCCAACATTACAAGGTTACTTCAGTCAGACCTACGTGAAGATCATGGTTTTACACACCATTTGTAATCTCCAATAACAGTGATCGTGTTGGACGCATCGGCGGCCCAAGTTATGGGTCGCTGGTTGAGAACCTGGCGCAGCGTGTAGCGGTGCTCCCCGGGGTCCTCCATGTTCATGAAGTACTCGAATACGCCAGTCTGGTCGGCAAAGTTCGGGGCTTCACTGAAAAACGGGTAATCTGTGCAGAAGATAATGGATTCTGTTTAATATCAAATCCTTACAGAATATTTTCTCTCTGAGATTTGATGGTACATTTGAAAACTTGTGGCAAAGTTTTAAACAAGGAAGTGAAAGTTATAACCAAAGTTTAGGGTTTAGGTTGATAAAGAGATATTAGTTTTTATATCTTCATTATTGAATGTCAATATGATCGGTTTGACATTCAGACTTGACATATTTGATTCATGCAACTGCTTGAGAGGAAAAATCGTGAATTCTGGAGTAAGACAGGCCTGCACTCAACTTTTAGCTCCGTCTGTCCCGCTGGGCAAGGTGCTTAAATGCCCTGTTTCCTGGGCTTCCTCATTTCACAGTGGGGAAGAGGACATGAGAATAAATGAAACAATGTAAATAACGTGTGTGCATAAGCCAACCCCTACTGGCGAAAAGTCTCTAGTAGCATTTAGTTGTCTTCAACTTCATCCAAAACAATTTTCTTAGATTGTTGTGACAGCTGTCATATCAGCATGCATTTTTTAAAAACTTATCAAAATTGGTGAATTTCTGTGTAGCCATTTTAATATTGAAGATGGAAGATCATAAACAACATTTTGGTATACTACGCTTTATTATTTTTAAAAAGGTAAAAATACAATTCAAAATACAAAAAGATTTGTGCAGTGTATGGAGAAGATGCTGTGACTGAATGAATGTGTCCAAAGTGATTTGCGAAGTTTCGTGCTGGAGATTTCTTGCTGAATGATGCTCCATGGTCAGGTAGACCAATTGAAGTTGATAGCGATCAAACCGAGACATGAATTGAGAACAATCACCATTATACCTCATGAGAAATAGATGACATGCTCAAAATAGCCAAATCAAGCATAGAAAATCATTCGCAACAGCTTGGTATGTTCATTGATTTGATGTTCAAGTTCCACATTAGTTAAGCAAATGAACAAAACACCTTTTTGACCATATTCCCTCATGTGATTCTCTCCTTGAATATAATGAAAACAGTGTTTTTAAAACAACTGTGCTGGGCAATGAAAAGTGAATACTTTACAATAATGTAGAACTGAAGAGATCATGGAGCAAGGGAAATGAACCACCACCAACCACACCAAAGGCCAGTCTTCATCCAAAGAAGGTGATGCTGTGTATATGGTGGGGTTGGAAGGGTCCTCTATTATGAGTTCCTTCCGGGAAACCAAACAACTAATTCCAATTTCAGTTAGATCAAATGAGAGCAGTACTCAATGAAGAGCATGTGAAATCAATCAACAGAGAACGCATACTCTTCCATCAGGATAATGCTAGAGCTCATGCTTCTTTGGTGGCCAAGCAAAAGTTGAACAGCTTGGCTGGGAAGTTCTGATTCATCCGCCATATTCACCAGACATTGAACCTTCAGATTTCCATTTATTTCAGTTTTACAAAATTCTCTTAATGGAAAAAATTTCAATTCCCTGGAAGACTACAAAAGGCACCTGGAACAGTTGTTTGCTCAAAAAGATAAAAAGTTTTGGAAGATGGAATCATCAAGTTGCCTGAAAGATGGCAGAAGGTAGTGGAACAAAATGATGAATATGCTGTTCAATAAAGTTATTGGTGAAAATGAAAAAAAGTATCTTTTATTTTTACTTTAAAACCAAATGAAGTTTTTGGCCAACCCAATGTTTTTATTTTCGATATCTGTCAGACAAGATTCTGTCACTGGTCACAGTCATCAGCTGAAAGAACATTAGAAAAGGTTTCCTATATGCCAAACACAGAATTTAGAAATTACACTTTTTTTTCTATTTCTAAAAGGCAACAAAAATCTGAGCCTAAGCTGTCAATCTCTCCTTAGTTTTAGTAAATTTTAGTCTTACAATGGTGAAGGCTTTAGAGTGTAATTTTAGACATAATATCCTACAGCTGTTTCTCACTTCATGATTTTTCCAAGTGTTTTCCCATTCATCACATCCTCGGAGATGCCAAGAACCCTACAGAGAACTCTGAAGCCTGGCCTATAGTTTTTAATTTCAGTTTTTAGTTTATTTTGTAGCCCACAAAGCATTACATTTTAGAGCTGAAGGCTTGGAACTGCCTCTCAGTCCTCAGGCCGCAGGAGAAGCAGTGCTGGTGTTGGTGGTTCTCCAGGCTCATTGGCTAGGCTGCCTCCCACACACCCTTCCCCAGCTGCTGCAGAGGGCTAAGCCACAGATCCCAGATGCTGCAGGCCATCTCAGAGGGTGGCAGGGAAACAGGGCACCAAGCTCCTGTGTTGGGGGTGGGTCCTTGTTGTGTGCGATACCCAAACAATTGAAAAGACTCCAGTATGCAGTGCAGAGGGCCTGGCGCTCCGGTCAACCAGGGATGCCTTCCCAGGAGAGGAGCGGAGCCACGCAGCCCTGGCCACCGGGCGGGGTGGTAGGGGTCTCCGGCCACCGTGGCACTGGCCCTGCAGCAACAGGAGGCTGAGTCTCTCTCCCAGTGCCGGTCTCCTTCCCCTCTTCTCTCCTACAGCCGTAGCTTATAGGAGCAGAGGACAGAGACACCTGGCCCTGGCCCTGAGTCCCACAATGCTACTTAAGGTTTCCTGATTTCCTACAGCTTTACAACAGATCTTCCCGGAAAACCAGGAAAACACACACCCGCAAGTCCCGGGCACCCTGGAGGGCGGGTAACAGGCTGGACCACCCAAGGACAGCACAACTGCCCACAGCACTCAGCCCACTGACACTGTGGGAATACAGACATTAAAGTACCTTAAACTCCACACAAAACGACAATGGCTTTCATGAATTATGGATAACAGGGCAGTAGCAGTGTTATACATCTTAAGTTTCACCAAAAACAAGTCAGAATTCTAACTTTTCTCCTGACTACGACCATGTTTTTGCTGGCACTGAGAAAAACACAAGCTCTTCCAGGTGAGACCCACCTTGAAGCAACACAAAAAGTGCGCCTCCTTGACCACACAGATTTAGAGTGAAACGAATGAGCCTTTCACGCTCCAGTTTGACAGGTGGACTCTCTCCATCCACTACGCTCAACAGGGAACCAGGTTAAGTTGCCGCGAGGGTAACTCACCAACATTGAAGTCATCCTTATAGCTGCGTGGGAAGGGCTGGGACTTGGGCGGTGGCGGGTAGCTGCCTTTGGTGCCCGTGGTGAGGGTGGTGAGCGTCAATATCTCGTCCTCCTGCAGCTCCAGCGTGAAGCTGCCGTTGCTGTTGAGCAGCTGACAGAGAAAACAGCGGTCAAGGCCAGGAGCTTGGGCTGAGCTCCTTAGAGCAAAATAGCTTTCTTTAAAATAAGCTTCAAGGTGAGCCAAGCTCATCTGTTAGAACATCTTAACCACTTGTAAAGGACACACCCCATATCAAAGCCCTCGGGAAAATGTTTGTTACTTTGAAGACTTGGTTAAGATGATACTTTATAGAAAGCATTTTTAAAAGAATTTCACTACATGCAGAGACTAGATGATCCCAAAGATCACTTCTATGTGTCTATTTCATTAGACTGTAGGTTCCTTAAAGGTCGTATATGCTCAACACACGTAACTAAAAGAGCTGCTTATTTACTTTTTACTAAGGTAGACAAATTCATAAAATCTCATTGTTGGTGCAGGTGTTACAGAAAATATTTTACTATTGGAAAAAAAAGCCCTATTCATTATCTGTTCAATATATATTTCAATTAGTAAGTTACATTTATATAACATGACCTTAGCAATTATAGCTAAATCTCTAAGCCACAATCTTGTCATCTATAAAATCAGAAAAAAAAGATGAATGCTTCATGGGGCTGCTGAGATGATTAAATGATGTAACATTTCTGAAACACTATTAGCCCAGAGTATGACCTAGAGGAAGTACTTCCTGTGTCACGCCTGTTTTATGCTAAATATGGACCTCTGCAGACAGTGTCATCTTCTGCACAGTTATCGTAAGCATTCCATGTATGCCTGGTGTATGAAATGTGAGCAGTTTTTTTCTACTTTGAACTAAAGAGGTTTATATCATATTTTTAATAATCAATTGTTGGCCAGATCTATAAAATATCTAACAGCATATTCTGGCTCAAAAATAACATTTTTCCTATGGGAAAAAAACAATTTCATTGTGCTATTTCTAGCAATTTGTTGAACAAAAACATAGACTGTTCTTTTTCTGGAATTTAATATTTAATGAGTGTGTTCGATCATTAAGAGTGACTAGTGAATTCACAGGATATTAATAATTACCAGAAAATGTAGCAGATTTTCTGCTACATTTTCTATCCCACAGTAGGCACGTGGGATAGAAAGCTAAGTAAGGCCCAGCCCAGTCCCCCAGGTGTCCAGGGTAGTGAAGAAGCGTTTAACCAGATGGACACAAGCTCCTTGTGACAGTGAGCTAAGGCTGGTGGGAAAAGCCCCAGGGAAGGGGCACTGAGCTGAGACTTGAAGGATGACAGGTGTAGGTGGAGAGGCCTTCTAGAAGGAAGAAAAAGCACATGCAAAGTCACACAGTAAGTGTATTAGGATGCCATGCTCTGAGAGGTGCAAGATGTGTAGTCTGTGAGGCCACTTCATAGGACATGCATCCAGAAAGGAGGGCAGCCTCTTTCCTCTTGAGATGGTAACGAGGGTCACAGGCTCCACTATGGGATATGAACTTACAGGAACATCACTGAGGCACACTGAGCAACAGGTTAACAAAAATCAGCTCTGCCTTTTAGACATATCACTCTGGGAGTAGTGGGGGTTGGAGGGGCCTGGAGAGAGTCAGACTGGTGGCTGGAAAAACAGGAGTCAGTTTCCAAACCCCAGGGTGAGATGATGGGGAACTGAAGGAGCAGGAGTAGTGGGGATGGAATGAGGAGGAAGGTGACACGGGTGGAGGACAGAACCAGCTGTCCTTGATCACTGCCGGTGTATAGAGAGTGAGTGGAAAAGGCAATTTCAAAAAGACTCAAATGTCTGACTGGGGCAACCAAGGCAATGGTGGTTACCATTCACCAAGACAAACTAAATACCCAAAGAATAAACACACCTATAAAACACAAACTGCTCTAAAGAGGGTTTCTATTTGAAAAAAAAAATGTCGGGGACAACTATCTCTATTATGTTTCAGCCATAAGTTCACTTGTAAAATTAAAAATTCTTAATTCGTTAATCAAATTTCTACTCCCTTTTACTGTTGCAATGCTCAAAACATAGGAATATATTTTAAAACTACCCATAGAGAATCCTGTTGTTTAAAAAGAAATCTTTCGGAGGACATTCCAAGTTTGGTATACCACACTTGCAGCTCTGGTATTTCACTCTGAGGAGAAAACACACAAAAAAGCCCAGGTGAGTGGTTCATCATACCCTTTCGGAAGGTTTACAAAATCAGTACCATCAAGAATGAAGCACTGACAATGTGCATTCTTTTTCTATTACCAGAAGGCCCACTCAAACCTTTAAATAGTAACATTCTGAAAGTAGAGAGGCATTATTCAAGCAAATACTTTATTTCCCATAAATCTAGCCTGAGAACCCAAAGGTCGCTGGTTCGATTCCCAGGTCTCCAGCCAGGTACGTGGCTGGTTGCACGTAAAAGGCAACAACACATGGATGTTTCTCTCCCTTTCTTCCTCCCTCCCAATCCTTCTCTCTAAAAATAATTAATAAAATCTTTTTTTAAAAATTCTTATGTGATGAGAAGTCAGAAAGGGCACTGTATTTTCTATATTCGAATCTAACAATAGGTAGAAATAGCCAGAACTTGGTGTCTCTTTTTCCTACCAAGTACTATAAAGATCAATGCTTTAAAGTTCCCTGGGGTACATAATTGATGCTGCCAATAATAACAGCTTTCTTGCAAGTGACTTTTGTTAAGTGTTCTTCAAAACCATAGAGAGTTTGACCTAGTGGCCTGTGTAGCGTTTGCCTAAAACCATTCAGCAGATAGAAGAAACCACCACATTAATTCCATTCATATGCAAACACTAGTAACTGTAACATACAACTTTATTTAAGGCCCGCTAGCCTGTGATAAAAAATAAAAATTCTCAAAATCAAAACCGAAATAGAAGTCCTACATATTGACTTACAAAAGACCCCTGAAGCACGAAGGTAGCAAACTGGTGGGACACGCTGAAGTACGGAAGCAGGGGACGTATACACTTGGAATGTTTATGGGTCTAAGGAGAAAAGAAAAATCATCTAAATTATCCAAAAGATGGCAAGTTATCTTAAGAAAAAAGATTAAACATTTGACCCCAAGATTAACAGAAACTGCATACGTGGCTTGACACCTATGAGTTAATTTCAAAATTTTAAAGCCTTTTTCTGATATAACCTTTATGGAATGGCCACGGCCCATGATTAGTGAGAGGAAAGCTCACTGGCATTTTGACTGAATCAGACTTTCAATTCACAGCTAAATTCTAGTCATTTTATAGCACAATTGTTCATTTTTATGTTACTATTTTCCAAGTAAAATACATCAAATGAAAGCAAATGCTTGGGATGTTTTTACTGAAAAAGTATCTCATCTAAATATAGCCTTCAAATACACAACTAACATCAGCTAAATACATCTAACAAATCATTAATTCTCGGATGGCCAACATCCTATTTTACTAAATAGTCACTCCTATGGGCTCAAATCCAACACAGTATGAGACATAATCCCTACCTGCAGGTATTCAGCAATCACAAAGCATTCCTACTATAAGATTCTGGGACAGGCCTTGTGGACAGTAAAAACATTACAAGTATTATTAGAGATTCCAATACCCCATCCTCAGTAACTGATATACAGTTAGAACAGAATCAACAAGGAAACAGGTGGTTTAAACACTACCAAGTAACTTGCCTGCATTGACATCTATAGATCCCTTCATCCAGCAACAGCAAAGTGCACATTTTCAAGTGCCCATTTACCGTGATATATCCAGGGCAATAAAAGAAGTCTTAATAAATTCAGAAGGATTAAAGTCACACAAAGTATATTCTCTACAACAGAATTAAATCAGAAAAGAATAACAGAAAAAAACCTCCAGAAAAATTCTGAGGTATTTAAAAACAAAATATCAAATTTCCAAATAATCCATGGCACAAAAGAAAAAAAATAAAAAAAGGAAATTAGAAAATAACTTGAGCTCTACAAAAATAAAAACGACATATCAAGGTTGGTGGGCTGCACTAAAATAGTACTCAGGAGAAACCGTATAGCACTAAACAGCTGGATTAGAAAACAAGAAAGGATTTGAGACTTCAACTTCCAATTTAAGACAGTAGGAAAAGAGAAACAAAGCAAGCAGAAGAAGGAAAATAACAAAAATCAAAGGAGAAATCAATTAAACAAAACCCAGAAAAACAGAAAAAATAATCAAGAAACCAAAAGTTCAGTCTTTGAGAAGATCAGTAAAACTGATAAACTTCAAAATATTAAACATAGTTACCAACTGACCCAGTAATTCCCTTCTTATATATACCCATGAAAAAGGAAAACACATGTCCAGAGAAAAATTATACACAAATATTAACACTATTCCAAGTGTCCACAAGTTAGAAACAACCCAAAACATAAATCAACTGAAAATGAATAAACAAATGTACTATATCCATACAATGAAATATTATACAGACATAAAAACAGTTAATATGAATACATTAAGTGAAGGGAGCCAGACACAAAAACCTACAGCTTATATAGTTTAATTTATTTGAAATGTCAAGAGCAGGCAAATCCACAGAGATAAAAATACAGTAGTGATTGTCAGGGATAGGGGAAGACTAGTAAGTGACTACAAATGAGTATGGATGCGTGTGGGGTGACTTTTTGGAATGATGAAAAAAATGAGATAATTGTCCAACTCCGTGAATAAAAGAAAAACCAGTGAATTGTATTCTTTTAAGGGTAACTTTTGCAGTATGTAAATTAAATTCCAATTTAAAATTCAATGTAAAGCCTTGGCTGGCAGCACAGTGGATAAGGTGCTGGCCTGCGAACCCAGAAGTTGCTGTCAATTCCCATCCAGGGCACATAACCAGGTTGCAAGCCAGGTCTCCAGCCAGGTCTGTGGCTGGAGACAGCTGAAAGGCAACCATACACTGATGTTAAAAAAAGTTTAATTAAAAACAATTAAAAATTAAAATTAAAAATAAATAAAAATTCAATGTAACTCATTACTTTAGTAAACATCTAAAAGAAAAAGAAAAAAGAATACAATGTTTTCAATAAATGCAGAAAAACACTGACAAAATCCAACATCCATTCCAGATGTTTTTAAAATGCTAGGAATAGAAGGGAACTTCAGTCTCATAAAGGGCATGCATGGAAGACATCATACTTAATGGCAAAAGACTAAATGCTTTTCTCCTAGGATTAAGGACAAGACAGAAGTATCTGTTGTCACTACTTCCATTCAGCATTGTAGCAGCAATTCTAGCCAGTCCAATCAGATAAGAATAAGAAACTGAAGATAGCCAGATTGAACAAGGAGATGTAAAATTATTTTTATTTGCAGATCATCTACAAAGAAAATCCAATGGAATCTATAAAAAAGCTACTAGAATATGTGAGTTTAGCAAGGATGCAAAAAACAAGATCAATATATAAAAAATTATATACTAGCTACTAAGAATTAAAATTTTTAAAAATACTACTTACAATAGAATTAAAATGTAAAACACTTAGCTAAAATTTTGACAAAAGATATGAAAGACCTGTACACTAAAACTACAAAATATTGTTGAAAATTTTAAAGAAAAACCTAAATAAATCTGAGCATATGCCTAGTTAATGGGTTGAAAGATGTTGTTCAGACACCAATTCTCCCAAACTGATCTACAGATTCAAGGCAATACAAATCAAAACTGAGCAGGATTTTTTTAATAGATATTGAGGAGCTGTTCTGAAATGTGCATGGAAATGCAAATTTCCTACGCTAGCCAAAACAACTTTGAAAAAGAACAAAGTGGGAGGAATAAGACTACCTAGTTCTAGAAAATACACACAGAGGTGGGCAAAAGTAGGTTTATAGTTGTAATACTATAAGCCTATTATATGTATAATCATCAAAAGCTGGTTTAAAAGCTGATTTAATCCCCCCAGTAAACAACAGAGAATTACCATAGTCTCAATGATGATGGTGAGGTTACCTAAACCATCAGTCAAAGCTACGTAGCTTCCTCCTTTCTCCAAGTGGCCAACTGTCTTCAGGTAGTACCAACCGGGTTGAGCAAACTGAGTAGTGTGAGCTACAGAAAAGCAAAGAAAGATCCAAATAAGATAAAGATGGTAATAACAGGGTTTCTTTTAAACAAACGAACAAAAAGCTGTCTACTGATTTGCGTCTGATTAAATCTAACAAGCTGTTTTTATTTTGAGAGAAACCACTTGCCAATGCTGTGTTCCAACTTTGAAATAATTAGTCCGGTTAAATGCTACAACAGTGGGAAGATTCTTACAATGACTAATAAAAATAAATGAACCACACTCTGTGAGTTCAAGAATATTGATTGTATTTTACCAGGAGTAAAATCAAGTTATCCCCTCCCAACCTTTGTTCATCCCTATTTAATCCATCCCAATGGTTACAAAAATAAGATAAAAAAATTAATAATGCATTTTAAAAACTAAGCTCTATGGTTTCAATCAAGATTATTTCCCACAATTATATCTATTGGGCACCTCCAAAGCTAGCTCTGAACATTAAAACTCTATATCCCAATCCCACACCACCCAAAAAAGCAATCTCAACATTGGCCAACCAGGACATATTCCAAGGTAGCCTAATGATTATTTTTAATTAAAGTTACTGGAGAAACAGCAGTGCAAGAAGGACAGTCTGGCTCTCCTCTCCGTCCCCCTGAAAGCAGGAAGCAAATCTCCCAGGTCAAAGGTACCTTACCTGCACCAGGAGGTATGACACATCCTTATTGCCAGAAACAGGAAATTTGGAGCAGAGAAAGCTATGGAAGCAAATAGCTTAGTTTCTTCACTAATTAGCACGCAGGCCTATTTTGTTGTCTGGTCAGTGCTTCACAAATTTAGTGCTTCTTTGTCTAAAAGTTTTCTCAACAGCCTGCTTTGGTCATTTCTTAGGTCCCATATCTATGAAACTTCCAGGTGTACAAACTTAAATTGGTTTTTATTTTCGGTTATTTTAATCTGTCTTGTGTTTATTTAATTATTAGACAGCCAAAAGGAAAAACAAAAACAAAAAGAACATGAAAATTAAGGAAAAATTTCCACCCCTCCCGACAGTCCCTTCTAAGTATTTTCCGTTTTTGTCTCTTAGGAATTTAGAGAGTGAGAGATGATACGTGAACCATACCTGTTACCCAGATAGGAGATTCTACCACGTAGTGCCCGCTCCACGGTTCCTGAGCGGTCATCAACCCACTTCGCTCATATGGCAACTGTTCGTAGTAACTAGCCACCAAATTCCAAGCGATGGTCCTAAAAGACATGTTTGATAAAAGAGAAACATCAAAATAGCTTGTGATAAAAATGTAAATGTCTAGAAGCCTACATAGTAAAAAGACCTACACATAATTTATATAAAAATATATAAATAATCGGAAAACGACCACCTGAAACAAGAAAATATAAGTTGACTAAGTTCATTCACATTTTGAAAAATCCATTGTCAGATGCCTCTGAATATTGTCAATGGTGAACTGCATGATAAAAAAATACAAATGTATATAAGGTGCACAATTTTTACTGAGTAATGATATGACTGGAAGATGGACCATGCCCTACCACTACCAGACAAGGCACGAAGGTGAGTCAAACACAAATAAAGGCTTTATCCATACCTGCTTTCGTGGGATAGCCCAGCCTTCTTAATGTCCCAGTTAGCGTGATGTACAAGGTCTGTCCCAAAAATACTGGCCACACAAACTGTTTTAATTATATTGACATTGGCTCAATACTTTCTGGACAGACCTCATAATTTTATGCGGTTCTGAGCAACTGCAAAGTTTTGAAATTGAGACTGACTGCCTGGATTCAAATCATGGTTCTACCCCTTAACCTCTCTGGGCCTCAGTTTCCTCACCTGTCAAATGAGGATAAAAACTGCACCTAGTTCATTTGACTGTTGTGAGAATTAAATGTACAGATGCACATGAAGAATACAGACAAGGTCTGGACTGTAGCGTTGCTATGGTTCTGCTCCATCTACAAGTACTAATTACGTCAGCTTGCTGGTCTGTATTTTGGTCCATCCTTTCGGATGCCCACAGAAAGTGCTGACCCCTAAAATTGTGACTCTGTGGCTCTCAAGAAAATCCAAGGGCAAAAGGGAAGCTCTGCACTCCGGACCTTAGTACTGCTGAGCTCCTCAGAGCTATTTTAAAAAAACAAACAAACACAGAGCTTATCCACAGGATTTTAGTTTTCCAATCAGGTCCTTACCCATAATAAAATGACAAACTGACATTCTTAGAAAGTCAAAGCCTTCTAATTCTATCAACACAAAGTAGAAAGAATAGTCCCACTTTTCAAAAATCCTTACTACCAGTGAAGATTCGGAACTTGCATGATTTTTACTCATGGATTACAAGATGCATGCTATCTTCTCTGGCTAGTGCTACACATACTGATGAAACTACCTGAGAGCACTCTGTAATATATACAAATGCCTTGAAAACCTAGAGACCTCCGACCCCAGACACAGATTCCATTTCTAAGAATACACCCTGAGGAAATAACTGTAGGTGTCTATAAAGATACCTGTATACAACTGACCATTTCAGTGTGTACTGTGCTGTTATCTAAAACAGAAACAATGTCCATGCCTAGGAAGAGAGAATATTCAATGAGGTATAAGTATATTTGCTGTATCAGTTTCCCAAATTTCCGTGCATCAGAACCAGCTGGGCACTGACTAGCCCACCAGAGTCCCAGCTGCCTTCCCTGGAGATTCAGGTTCAGGTCTGGGCAGCTGCCAAGGAATCAGTACAAGTAAGTGCCCAGGTGCTTCTTGAGACAAGGCAAGTTTGGGAAATCCTGCCTTATGTAAAAGAACATGTATAAACATTAAAGATGGTGAAGTCAAAGTATACTTAATATGAGGAAAGCTGCACAATACCTTGTCAAGTGAAAGCAGCTTATGAACTGAACATTATATAGTATGGTCTCGATTCTGTATTAAAAGTTTGTGTATAGGATTTAAATGGGAAGAGAAATACCAAAATTTTTAAGAACAGTTCTTTCTGGATGGCAAAAATGAGTGTTTTTGGTTCCTACTTTGTATTGATATGCAGTAACTAAATTTTCTACAATAACCAGGCATGACTCCTAACACCAAATTAACTTAATAAAACCAAAGGCTCCATGATAAGCATCTTTTCTTTCAAAAAGAGAAGAAAAAGAACAAAGAAAGCTGTCAGAATAATATGACGGTTTATATTAACATCACAAAAGTATGTATGGGCTTGCTTTTGTTCTATTTAGTTCTGTTTTAGAAAGCTAAATTGGCCCTGGCTGGTGTAGCTCAGTGGATTGGCACCAGCCTTCAAACCCAAAGGTTGCTGGTTCGTATTCCCAGTCAGGGCACATAACCAGGTTGCAAGATAGATCTCCAGCCAGGTCTGTAGCTGGAGGCAGGTGAAAGGCAACCATGCATGGATGTTTCTCTCCCTCTCTGCCTCTCTCCCTTCCTCTCTGGAAATAATAAATAAAATCTTTTTTAAAAAAACCATAAATGACATTTTTGGACACAATTAGGAAAACTTGAATATAGACTAGGTATTAGAAATATTTTTTGAAGGTTCTTATACTCTTATATATCAAAATGATATTGTGAACATGTAGGAAAATATCTTAGTTTGGCAGTGACATGTTAAAATAGATATACTCTGTTAAAAATCATAAAAGTGCATGAATTTTACTATATTTAAATTATATCTCAATAAGCCTGAATTTATTTAATATAGGCTATACTCAAATATAGAAAAATAAATAGATGTAGCCTATATAGAGCTATACTGTAGGTATAGATCAAACCTTGTAACAAGGCAAAATGTTTACAATCATTTCATCTAAGTTGTGAGAATATCAAAGTGCATCATACATTCTTCTACTTTTTTAGGAAAAAAAGGACTTTTTTAGAAAATTTTCAAGGTAAAAACCTTTAAAAGTTGTTGATAACTTACGAAGTCATGTAGCCATTGACATAATTCTGGTTCATGATGCGACCCCAGCAGCCAGCACCCACGTCATTATTTAAAGTGCTGAAATCTTCGGAAGACCAAAGCTTTTTCTTAGTCAGCTTTGCGTTCTTCACTGTACGGGTCCCAGGGTAATGAGCTCTAGGGAAAAATGGGCGGGAGGAAATGGGAAAAGGTCACAACGTGGCATTATGTACCCTTGTTGAGTAAATAAAAATGTCTTTGTCTTCTCCAACATGTTCTATTTTTCAACAATGGGCAGCTTGCAGGTAGATGTCAGGTTGATTGTAAGCTTCTGCTTCCTATCCCTATGTCTCAGGATGCTCTTAAGATGAGATAAGCCTATACCCACACACAAAATGGGAGGGAAGCTGAATGGGAAATTTGTTTAAACCATGAAATGTACGGAAGCCTGTTGATAGATGGAGGCGGCAGAGGAAGCCACAGCGTGGAACCATCAAGAGATGAATAAGGTGGAGACAGGACTCAGACTTCCAGGGCAAGTGCAGGGTTTGGGACCCTCGGAAGGAAGGAGTAAGAAGGAAAGAAAAATAAAGCCAATGAGTCGATTATGTAGAGTGGTACTTCCTCCCTTGCTCCCACCCCGTGTAGACAGAGAAAGACAGCCATCGTTTGGCGTTTACTCCCAAACATAACAAAAAACAATGAAAACCCACAAAGACTTCTTTCTTGAATAAACTACCTTGGGAAAACTGTAAGTTATAGGCCCAGAGCAGCGGCGGCTCTCACACTGCGTGCCGCTGCGGGGCAGCGGGGACAGGGTCTGCCATGGTGCCTAGGGCGGGCATCTAGGAGCAAAGGCCTGAAATGCTGCTAAACGTCCACAGGGTACAGGGCAGCCCCACCGCAAAGAGTCATCCACTGAAATGTCAAAACTGCAGAGGCTGAGAAACCCTGCCCCAGGGTAATGAACACCTTCCCTTGTTCTAGCATTTGAAAGGAGCCAATCAGTTGACGTATAAATGTATATTTATTATTCCAAGAGTAAAATACTGCCACGATGACTGTGGAAACTATTGAGGATTGAATGAAAACAATTAAGAAATTTCAAATGTAAAACAGAAAAGAGATTGACAGTGAATATGTAGTAAGAGAGCATATTAGCTAAATACAAGGTGATAGAAGTTAACTAAACCTACTGTGGTGATCATCTCAGAATAGATGTAAAGCAAGCCATCATGCTTAAACTTATATAGTAATGCATGACAATTATCTCTGTCAAACTGGAACAATAAATAAGATGGGAAAAATAAATACTGATGAAACACAGTAAGGCAAAGGTCCAGAAGGCTAAAAGGCAGACTGGACTAAGGTGCAGGCTCAAAGCCATACTGCTAAGGAGACATAACAAATGTCACGGTCCATGATCACACCATACCAAGTACATAAGTGGTCATGAGAGAACACCCAACCACAGGAAGCCTGAGAGTTAGGAACTAATTTCATCATACTGCCTTTTGTAACTTCTAAAATTTCAATACTATTTGGACCCTTAATCTAAACAAAGCCATGTTTTATTATTGCAAACACTTAACACAATTTTTAAAAACCATCAATACCTTTCATGGTCATAGTAAAATCCCAAATTCATACATTTCATAGAATGAAATATCAGTTTTAAAGGCTTTAGTTAAGCAAACCCAAGAAAGCTACTTTCTGAAAATGTAACCAAATGAGGAGGAAAACACAAAAGCAAGGCACAGTTAAAATTCAGAGCAAATAAGCAGACGCTTAGCCTTCAGAGTAAAACATTCCTTACCCTATAACATCAATCACCTTCAGTAGCTCCGAGTCCAGCAGCATAGTAGCAGAAATGGGTTCCCAGAGATTATCACTCGCTATGATTTTTACGTGCTGAAGACCATGATAGTTCAGCATTCTTCTTAAAACCTGTAGGAGAAATAGAACATAAGAAAGGCTACATGAGTTTTTAACTGTTGAATTACAACTAAGGTCGTTAATGTATCTTCAAAAACCAGTAGCCTGGACAACAGTGTCAAAATTAGTTCTCAGCAGAAATGTGCTTCATATGGAAAATAAAAGCATTATTATCAAGATAACCTGCTTCATGGGACTGTAAAAAAGCAAAGAGATTAAAATGTTTTAGAGGGGGTTTCCCTCTACCTTCAAAATTATGTTGAACCATAAAAACTTTAGGTGGGTGGAAAGTAAAAAATAAACAAATAAATCATAATAGTACTACCCAGAAATAATCATTATTATTTTAAAATGCATTCTTTCATGACACTTTTTTACAGGAAACATAAAATTAGAATCAGATTAAATATGCCAATTCGTAAAATGCTTTAAACTATAATTATTTTGAGTATTTTCTAGTGTCTTTAAATATCTGCCATTACTGAAAATATTAGTTCTCAGAATTTTCTAGTACTCAAAGTATCAAGTAGGAATAGTAAATATTCCACTGTTACCTTCAAGTCTTTCTTTCAGCTGTATGGCCAGGATAAGTAATAAAAATCTACCTGTAGAACTTTCTACCGAGGAAAACTAAAAGTAACAAGCTGAATTCTACCAGGACGTAAATCAACAAAGCACAGGGTGCCCGCTCTGGTGCTCAGTACTGTCCAGAGACTCACATATCCCTTTCCATCCACCACCCTCAGATTCTACCTGGGATTTTCCAGACACAGTTTAAAAACCACTTCACTGAAAACCCAAGGTATATCTTTAATAGACCATAAATAGCAAAAACAAAAGAAACAATAGCCCTGCCACTTTTATATAAATCACTTGTTCATATTATATTGATTTCTACTCTCAAAAACAAATCCATACCATTTCCAGGGGCCATCTCACTACGTATATTCATAAAGCTTATTAAACCAGAACACCCACACTCATCTGCCATTACTCAATTCTTTAAATAGGCACTTCAACAAACAGGACACAGACTCCAATGAAATGCTGCTATAAAATGGCAATTAAACACTACAAGGTTTTATATCCTGAGATATTTTACGACAGGTAAACTAAAGGTTGAGAGAAAAGGAAATGGTCTAAATTGTCTAAAATAGCAGTTTTTCAAACCAGGTACGTTGAATTGGAATGCAATAGAATTGGAACAGACTCGTAAAAAATAGTAATATATAGTCAATATATATATAATAAAATGTGGGCTTATAGGAAATTATATCTGCTTTAATCAGGAATATAAAGATTATTAAGATTTTGCTTACATTTTGTATCACAACTAGCAAAACAAATAACTGTGCTATAAATAAATAGTGTTTACTGTAAAGTTCCATGAAACCATAAATGATTCACTAATAATTTAAAGATTAAAAGATTTTTAAGTTGTACAGACCTTGATATAATTGCTGTCAAATGACCTCTCATTCCAAATCTGCAAAACAAAAAGTCATAAACTCTGAACTAAAAGTTTTTAAGTGTCAGAACATAGACATTATCATTAAATGCCATTTCTCTCACCACCTTTCCTATCACCTGAAAAGCCATTTTTCTCACTTTATGGGGTGGCCTGTTATAGAATACACTGATATTTATAAAGCATCATCACTTTTAAAATTCAAATACTAATTTTAAAAAGCTTAAAATATTCACAGGGTATTTTCAAAAATCAATTATCCAACAGATTTCAAAAAAATGGAACATCTGAACTTTCAACAAATATTGACAAGCTAATGAGTGCCCAAAACTTCACAGGCACTGGAAACATATCAGACAGGGACTGCCGTGACAATTCCTAGAAGGTTCCTACAGGCACACCTGAAAGCCAAGTTTCCTAAGTACTCCACACAGGAGCAGTTTTGCTAGTACACAAGAGAATCACAATGACGTGCTACATCACACAAGTGAACTCTTGATAACAACAGAAGGAACAGCCATGCATCTCTTGTGTTTAGGATCATGCAGCATGGAAATTTAAGGTTGAAAGAGAACCCCCACAACTTTCATTCTGCAGCTGAGAACCATTTATAAGAGAGATGGGCTTGGAGTCCAGGTGTTACAACTCCTTTTACTCCAGTGATGTAGGAAAGAAGCCAAAGATGCTCCTCACCATAGCATGTAATTATCAAGAGTTTAAAAAAGATATCAATTGCCTATTATTCACCAGCAAGAGTTCCTAAGTGTGACTTTAATAGGATACTATTAGACCCAAACCTACATTTAGTCTCACTATGGCTTACAAATACCTTAACATTTTGTCAAACGCAAACTAATTTTCAGTCGTAATTTGGGGATGGATAATAAGAGCAAATATACTCGTGCTTCTGGAGTATAGATGTTGGCACATACTCCTGTCCCATATCAACCCGTGATTCTGCAGTTTATCTGGTCCAGTATCTACTCCGCTCACTGAACTCCTCAAGAGCTTATTAATTCTGGTGTGCCCGGGACATCAGATTCAGGGTACCTGCAACACAGCAGGAACTAAACAATCGCCTGTTGACCGCATGAAAACTTTTAGTCAGATTGGACAGATGGCATATTAATAAACAAAAGTGCATGGAGACCCACTATGTGTGTGGTATGAGGCTCTGAAGGGTCCAGTACAGACTGAGGCAGGCCAACTGCCAGACAGGATATCATGTGTTACATTTTTTTAATCATTCAGTAACAGTTTAGGACAAGGGTAGGCAGATTTCAACCGGCCTGCCAAATCTGACACAACATTTGTATTTTTATAGCCTGAGAGTTATAAATGGTTTTTTCAGTTTTAAATGGTTACATAATTACCTACATAATATCCTTAACACTATGTTTTGACCTATAAAACTTAAATATTTATTCTCTGGTTTCTTAAGGAGATTCACCACCCCCTGGTTTAGAACAGAAGCCCCCATGGAACAAAATGAGATTAATCATTAAATAGTATGGTAAACATCATATTGTTATAAAAACTAGAGAAACTAGGGAAAGCTTTGAAAAAGGAGAATTTGAGCTTGGGTGACAACCAAAACAAACATTAAAAAATAGTTCAAAAAAAAGTGAACAGTACACTTTTCAAACGTGGAAAGAATATGGATGGGCAAAGAGGAGGAATTAAAGGGTCACAGGTAGTTAATTTATGTTACTATCAGACAGTCAACGTGGCACTTGAAAAAATTATAAATAAATGTTCCTACATTAAGCATGCTTTAAAAATATCGCTAACCCCAATATAATCAATATCCAAATCGTGATGTTGCTTGGCGCCCACAATCCAGCTCACGACGTAGTAGGCGGTCAGCGGCAGGTTGACGTATGGCCAGTTGAAGCCTTTTCCCAGCCATCCCGGGAAGGACCAGGGCAACCCTGCAGGGAGGCAGAGTGGGTGTAAGAATGCGGGCGCGCTTGGAAACAAAGGAAAAGACACCAAACAGAACACAGGCAAAGCAAAAAGCCAACACGGACCTGGCTAAATGTGCCATGCACAGATTCTCAAAATCCCTTCACCACTATCATTTCTTACTGATCCCTGGAGTCAGATTCAGTAACTCCAAATGCTCTTTCAAGAAAAAGAAATAAAAACAAATGGCAACAAAAACAGACACCTCTCCCAGCGACACTTACCAAAGGCAAGAAAAACATGCCATTTCACTTCAAATCCCTACCACCTACTACAGCAGATGCTCAACATTCCATTTCTCTTTTCCAAGGTCAAATCAAAGAGTTCTGAAAGGCTCGTGCATAACTACTCTTACAAAGTATAACAATACAAAGTCTTTATTACAGCTACGTACAATATAAAAGTAGGTAATGAAATGTAGCAAAACTAAATTATAGTTTGTCCTTATAGCAATATAAATGCCAATGACTCAATAGGAAAAATAAACATACCCTTGTTAAAAGATGTGTATTAAATAATCCACATTTTCCAATACCTCACTATTATTTAATTCTAAATCTTAGTTCTAAATCGTAATTCTGTGACTAATATATTAAAATTAACTCAATTGTTAAGTTTCCTGTTTATATGTTACCAACTTTTTCCACTAAAAAATTCAAAATCAAAATGACAAAATGAATAATGGAGCATTTTACAACAACG
Organism: Noctilio leporinus; assembly: GCA_004026585.1. NCBI lineage: Eukaryota > Metazoa > Chordata > Mammalia > Chiroptera > Noctilionidae > Noctilio > Noctilio leporinus. The sequence continues at coordinate 196,897 of PVIW01001340.1, read as the reverse complement.
AAATGCCAAATGCCTTCTGCAGGTCCACCTCACGTAAGTCTCTATTACATGGGTTCTGAAGGCCAGATTTTCTACATTTAAATGAGAGTTGACCTTGCAGACAGCCCAAAGGGCAAGTGCAGGCTGAAGACAAGGGTGCTTTTTACTGCTCCAAACATTTCTGGAATCTCTTACAAAATTCCATTTACAAACACACTGACTCCTCATTAATTTAATGTAAGTATTGAAACCTCATTAATCTCACTGAACTTAGTTTGAAACTCAGTCCGTTTCAAAAACTCAAGTTCATTTCAAATGATGAAAGTATGTCATCACTGTGTATTCTGAAGTATTTGACAAGTATGCACATCGCTCCAGGAGAACTGTGAAACGAATATAGTCCCAGGTGAGAACCTTCTAGGATCCTGCCACTGGAACCTAAGTTCCACAGGGCGAGAGTTGGGGGCTGGGTCGTTCAGAATTCCACATCATTGAGATTTAAAACAAACAAAAACCCTTTTGTATGTGCTGCTTCTAGAAATGGGGCCCACTACTTCACATAATACACCATTTTGCAACTAGTTGGAATACATGACTGCATGCAACATATAATTTTATAAATAGCATTGTCCTTTGACAAATTCCGATGAAAAATTTTGTTGAAGAAAGCAGTTTAGCATAAAAAATATCAGAATGCAATAGTTTCTAAATCTAATTTTGCCATTTATGAATTAACTAATCTTAAATCAGTGGCGTCATCTCTCTAAGCCTCTACTGCTTCTTCTGTAAAATAGGATGGTAATGCCTGACTCCAGAATTATTATCAAGAGCAGAGATAATACACAAGGGCAAAAAGAAGGCTGGGGCCTGGCATGGACTTTGCTACTGAGAGCACACTGGCAGTGTTAACCACTTTATTAGCACTTCAGTATTAACAGAGCCTCTGTTAATACAGGATTCAGAATTTTAACGTTAAAACTTCAGTATTAACAGCTTCCACATACACATACATGACTCAGAATTTTAACGTTAAAGGAAAACAGACTTCACTTCTTACCCATGAGTGTGATATTCGGGTTCCGCTTCTTAGCTTCCTTCATTAACCACCACTCGTATCCTCGGAAATAATTCTCATCTAACGTATAGTGCATGTGGGAGGGCTCGGTGCCGTCTGAAGGGGACAGTGAGAGAAAGGAAGCAATTCTGTCATGGGTGCCTCATGGGTGCATCGCGGGGCCACCGCCCAAAGCACGTACACATCTCACAGAAGAGGTTCCAGTTCCAATCCCAAGGTGGGGTGAAGAAGAATAATCTTATATAACTTGCGGGTGGCTGATCAAAGCATATTATTTCGTCTTTTTTCATCATCCTAATCACCGTACCTTCCATTTCTATTACAAGCAGTGTTGAGAGAAGTGCTGTCACCTTCATATATAATTGAAAATCCCTAGACCTACGTTCTGCTGGGCCTCTCTGGGGTTCTCACAGCCCATATCCAACTTCAGACTCAGATCGCCTCCACATGCAGCTTCTCTATCCCGGATGTGAATCCTGGGCTCCTAAGACCCAATTCTCACACTCCATTTCTTTCAACATTAATGAAACCCTAATACCACCAGATACATGTATCTGTTCAACAGAAACTACTTCTAAATCACTAACAGAAACATGAGTGCACAAACAATAGACTAGCATTCACTATAATGGAATCTAACCTATAAATAATAAGATATGTAATTGAGAGAATTGAATTTCTTTTTCTTTCCTTTTTCTTCTTCCTGGAAACTACGGCCCATAAAGTTACTTGACTACATGTACTACGCACAGCCAATCAAAATGGTCATTGAAGATGGAAGGTTTGGTGGTTAAAAATAACTTTGTTTTTAGGGAAAAAAAAAGCTATGTGTCTGAAATACTGATTACTTATATTTTAGCACCTACTGTATTTAAAGCTAACAATACTTGACATGGATTATACAATAATAAAAGTTTTTTAAACTATTTAATTCAATACCAAACTGTCCCTACAGTCTGTCTAGTAAATACAGCTTTTAGAAGACTGTGAATTTCTCTATTACTGATTATTTCAACTATATAAACAATCTAAAGTCCAAATGCTGTTTTTAATAGGAAAAAATACATAGTTTGATATAATTTTTAAAAAGGAACTAGAGTAAAAAAATAGAACATTAAGGGAAAATCTACTAAAAAATGATCAATATCAACAATGTAGATATTATTTATACTCTGAAATCACAGTCCATATGTTTAATCATATATTCAAATGATTAGCAGGGTATAGAATTCCATTTCCCAAACTCCTACCTGTTGTCTGCCCATCACCACCTATTTCGACCTTTAGAATATGCAATGAGGCACCGAAGTTTGGCTGGAGAGAGAAATAATAGTGTTAACCCATGATTCACTGTATGAAGGACAAAATACTTCAAAACCCTCACTAGCTGCTGCCTTTGATTTTACAGATGAGAAAACCAAAGCAAAACTTCAAAGATATAGCAACTTATCCCAAAAGTAATTTGCCATTTTTTTAAAAACTAGAATTGTGAAGGTGATAAAAACAATGGGTAAAATCCACCATCGTTTCTAAAAGATCATAGGTACCACTAAACAATTATTTTTTCATTACCTTAAAGAGATAATCCAATATTTGAGAACGATAGGGCTCTGGGTAATTTACTAAAAGTCGGGAGGTTGCCTAAAAGAAAAAAAAAAAGAAGTTTCAAAAGTGTGAATAAAGCAAATGCGATCAGGAGCATTTTTCATACTGCTGTATGCACCTCCCCACCCCACCCCACTCTATGTAGCCAGCCCTGATGCAAAGCCCAGCTGCGTAGTCACGTCCTGGGTTATTTTTTCGCCCTCACTGAGCACATGGGGCGACCGTTTGTCCACTAGCTAAAACACGGTTCCAAGCAGGTCCTCTGCTACTGAGATGGACTGGCTGCGAGCCTCAAGATGACAAATTTGCCCTGAGCACCTGTGCTCAGAGTGGTGGCTGTAAGAAACGAAACCTTGGTTCTCTATTGTTAAGATCGCCTATCAACTATCGTATCTGGCGGCCAGGAAGGGAAGGGTGAATCTCAGGTAATTTCACACTCAGCACCTTCTGGGGAAGTGTTACACGCGGCGATGATGAAAGGAACCACTACCATCCTCTTTCTCGTTAGAAATGCGTATGTGCTATCTGCTATCGGCAGCAATGACCAGACAATGAAGCCCAGACTGTGCTGTACCAAGAAAACCTTGTGCACGACTGGCGTCAGAATGCAGGGAAAGGCAGGGGTGGAAGGTGCAGGGACCAACACGGACCACACCTAAACCATGGCCGATAGCCCCTTGAACAGAGAAATCATAAAACCAGTAACACAGCAAAAACCTATCCAAGAGGTAGAAAGTAAATAGTTTGATCATAAAACACTAGCAGGCAAATCCTTAAACTTAGAAGCCAGGTGAACCCTAGGGTCAAGCCACCAACACCTTGCAGGCCTATTACAAGGGCAAAATGCTTGACTCAAAGTTCTGTTTTATACTCTCATGTGGGCTACCTCTGACATTTTCGTGGTGCCCACAGCTATTTCCCTCATGTCCAGAACCTCCCCAGCCTTTCCTGAGCCACAGACCCTCTCTGGCAGCTCTAGTTCAACACATCCCCAACCAAACACAGCCACTTGGTCCCAAATCCCTCCCTTCTCCTGCATTTGCCATCATAACGAAGAACAACAACCTGCCTTCACCATAAACTTAGGGTCACCCTTTCACCACACTTTCCATCCCTCTTCAATCACCAAGACCTCCTTTACTATCCCTAAAGACCCATCCCTTCCCTCCAACCCAACCGCCTCCATCGGCTCAGCTATTAAAGGAGCCTAAATGGTCTAGTCTCCCATCTGCCTCCCTGTATTCTATTCTCTGCACTTGCTAGATTAACTTACCCAAAACACAAATCTAGTCATGAGACTACTCGGTATAAACCTACCACCAAGACCTCCACCTCCTCCATGAACCTTCAAGATAAAGTTCACTCCTCAATTTTATACCCAAATCCTTTAATTATGTGGCAAGCTGTGCGACCAGGGGCCAATTACTGTGAAGGGGGTTATCGGCCTCATTCAGCTGTTCTAAAACTAAAGTGAGATGTAGGCAAAGGACTTGGCACAGTCACTGGCCCATAGGAAGCCCTCAACGAATGGCAGGCATTATATAAACAAGTTGTTTTTAATAAGACAGTCACTGTTCTCAACTAGCTTGCAGGCTAGGAGAGGCTCAAACAGTAAGTAGGGACTAAGTGAACATTACACGTACGTACATACAAACCTATCTTTGACCCAATGTAAACAATGCTTCCTGCCCTGCGTTATGCCCTTACGATGGTGTACTTTGCTGTTTTAGGAAGTTAGTTAGGCCTCTCTGTACTCCTATCCTTAACACCAAAAGCATCAACTTCTGGCAAACACACTACACATCATCATGCTATTGAAGGCCCATAGGCATACCCATTGCAAAAGGATCCATGAGAATAGTCAGTTAAGGGTAGTCTAGCCAAAGGTGGTATTCCCCATCAAGTAATAACAAATTATCAAATTACTAATCACATCTTCTGAATGAGGCTTGGAGCTCTTTCCAGCCAGCACAGGAGGAAGCCTGAGCATAGTAGATGGCACATGATGAGCTCTCAAAAAGGGCAGGCACTGTATACTCTGGTATTCTATACCCTGCTAAGACCTGTTTCACTCACAGTCCTTGGGATGGCTTCCTCCTTCCCAATCTATGAAATAGGATAACATTAACATTAGTCATGTGCCTGACCATCCAGAGTACTTTACATGTTTCCTCATAACGTTCCTACCAGGCAGGTAGCACTGTGTCCCCAGAAAAGAAGCTGAGACACAGAGGGATGAAGCAACCTTTCCAAGGCTCTAGGGTGAGCAGCAGTGCCCAGGCTGGACCCCTGGCAATCCGCTCTTAGGTCCACATTCTTCACTACTCCGCCACGCTGCCTTTCCTATTGCAGATGAGGAGCAAACCAGAACATTCCAAACACCACCACAAAATGCTAGGTACCAGAGATTCCACAAAGAAACTGAAAATGGTGTGCAAACAAGGTGGTGCAATCATTTTCATTTAGTCAGTATTTGGGCTTCTCAGATGAGTAATGCACTCCACGCAGGGACACTATCAAAACAGATAAGATCGCCTACTCTGAGTTATGAAACAATTCTCATTTCAATCATTTTAAACTGAGTTAAACATAATCAAAGACTGTTTTCAGCAAGTTTAAACGCCTGAATGAACATCGCAAATCCGTACACGCTGCAGATCCAACTGTGGGAGCCCACGGGCACCGCCTCCTCCTGAAGCAAGAAGACACGACCCTAGACTGAACTGACCTTCTCTTGCACAAAGACTGGTTCGAGGAGATGTGGCACAACCTGCCAACTCCAACTCAGGACACGTTCAAACCTACTCACACCAGATGACCCAAGATGCTAAAGTATTTCGCAATATAACCAAAACCAGTGAGCAGATTCCCAGGGCCCCCAGATCACTGTCCTGGTTTCAGGGCAGGACCCTTCAAGCTTGGGACAACGGCCATGGACTGGATTTCAAACCACTGCCTGCATAATTATTATAGGAGGGGCACTAGAAGCCTATTCAGGTACACTTTCTAGGTTACAATGGGTGCAACCCTGACTTCTCGCATTGTAGATTAGTTACCCTGGCAGCTAGTACCTTCATCATTGACTCTGATGCCTCAGAATCAAGGATGAATTGTGTAGTAAGCCCTGGGTTTCTTCCTTTCTGTGAGGGTTAAGGTGTCCACTTCAAAGGAGCATCTATTTCAGAGATGGCTATCTCAGATAAACATGCTGCCCGCCCCACAGCTAGATAAAGAGCCAGGTTGGAAGGGGGCTTTCAAGTTTAAATTCACCAACACGGAGTCTGCAGAACACTCGACCTCCAGCCCAATAAAAGCAGATGCCCCAGGCCCACAATGCCCCCTCTCTCCGCCTCCTGTGCAAACTCAATGTGTGGTCCTGAGCATTCAATGAGATAGGGAGGATCAACATTGTTTTCCAGGACTCTCGAGTAATAAACCTCCCTCACATACAAGTCTCCTTGTGGTTATTGCTGGGTTCACTGCAATCATAAGAACCAGTCCACCCACAACGCTGGTTATCTATAGGCTAAAACCAGCATAAACATCTACTCAGCCATTCAGCTCCAAGCTGCATCTGAGGATGCAACGTCCCTCTGATTCAACCCAATAAACAACCCATCCAAGAGTCTGGCATTAGGATCTTCAAAAAAACTGGCTTTAGCTGCAATCTGAGGAACAAAAAAGAAATCCCTCTCACTCAAAGGTTCGCCACCATAAACCCTGTGGACCCAAAGGTTACCAAGAATAAAACAAAGACAAAAGTTACAATTAACATGGGACAAAAATCAAGTCAATTTAGTTTGGAAGCAAGAATAATCATGCTACTGAAGCCAATCTCCACACCTGGGAGCCACCTGACAGTATGACCAGGAGGCTGAAGAAATTATCCCCTGTGCCCACACAATTCTGCGCAAAGCTGGACTGGCCCTCCTGTGTCCCTGGCAAAAATAACACTAATTCGTCCCAACGGTGACAGCCAAAAGAGGATTTAGGAGATATGCCAATTAAATGTAACTGGTATCCTGGATAGGGTCCTGGAACAGAAGAAAGAACATTTGGGAACAACTAAGGAAATAAAGAGAAATACTCCATTAATATGAACAACATTAACTTAACATAAACTTCCATTAATATGAGCAACATAGCTTATGATGAATGTACCATAGTAACACGGGTGCGGATAGCAGGAGAAACTGCTGCAGGGTACGTGAGGATTCTGTATTGTCTTGCCAACTTTTCTGCACACCTAAAACAATTCTAAAATTGAAAGTTTTTTTTTTTTTTTTTTAATTCATCCCTTGCTCCAGAGATCCTTGAATCAGAAAAAAAATAAAACTGTCACTCAATACTCAGTATGAGAATCAAGTGGTGTGATTGTTAAAGGCAGATTCTAGGCCCCACTCCAGACTAGTCAGAATAGGGCTGGGGGGTGGCCAAGCATCTGCATTTCAACAAGCACACCAGGTGATCCCAAGACACCCTAACAGCCACAGGCCACTGTGCTTACTGTTGAACCAGTGTTTCCCTCTCCTCCAGCACAACCATGATGCACAGAGGTGCTGAAACTTCTCGTGGGCAACTCACCCCAACAGCGTGGGCCTTCTCCATCAGCAGGTAACATAATCCCCAGCAATAAACAATCCTAGACTATATAATGACAGTATCAACTGACAGTCTAGGAACTATAGATAGATAGATATAGATATGGATAGGTACATAGGTAGATAGATAGATAGATGATTTTCAGGCCTCTTGCCTTACTGAGGAGACCTTGAGGCACCTGTCCTGCCTCCAATTCAGGCTTAAAAGATACAGAGAACAGTCTGATGGTGGCCGCGGCGGAGGGGCGGCGGAGGGGCGTTGGGGACCGGGGTAAAACAGGGTGACTGGATTAAGAAATACTAATTGTAGTTACAAAACAGGCACGGGGATGTAAGGTAAAACATAGGGAATATAGTCAGTACTACTTTAATAACTCTATGGTGCCAAGTCAGCACTTAAATTATCGGAGGGAGCGCTTTGTAGCCTATATGAATGTCCACCCGCTGACACTAACACAAAATTGTTTGATGCAAACTGTAATAGAAAAACAAAAAAACTTTTTTTTTTAAACTATTCTGCTCTGGCCCTGCTGGACAAGTCCAGGTGCACCCGGCCCTAGCGGTCCGCGCTCGGCTCCCGACTCCGGGACTCGCCCCCTGAAAGGGAAAAGGTGCAGCGGGAGGACTCGCTGGGGCATCGCCTCCCCGGCGACAGGCTCCGGGTCCCCTGATCTCCGCAGCCACCCTCCCGGAGCGCCCTCTGCGCGGGGAACACGGCCCGGCCCCGGGGCCCAGGATGGAAGTTGAGGTCCCAGCCTGGTCACTGTCCACACCTGTCACTCGGGGGCCCTCGGGATGCTCCCCTGTTGAACCTACGCGCCCCTGGAGGTTCATTCTAGACTAGCAAGCGCCGCCCGCAGTCCGCCCAGGCCCCCGCTCTAAGGGCGCGCGCCCGAGCAGGGCTCCGGTGGGACCTGGGGGGCGGGACGGGGCGGACCTCAGCGCCACCCGCGCCTCCCGCCCCCCGCCACTCACCCCGCCGCCGCTGACCGCGCCGATGCCATCGAACTCCCGGCCCAGCCCGTCGGAGTCGTCGAGCACGTACGCGCGGCCGGGCGCCAGCAGCGCGCACAGCAGCAGGACAGCGGCCCGGCCCGCCGAACCCGCGGCGGCCGTCATGACTTTTATTCCTCGTTGCCGGGATGCCTGGAGTGGGCGCTCAGCCATTGTGTGGGTCACATGACTCAGGCGTCCCGGGAGGCGGGTCCGGCCGCCGCCATGATGGAAAAGGGCAGGAGGGCGCCGGCGCCGCCATCTTGGGTGCGGGCCACGGGTCACGTGGCTGCGGCCGGACCGCTGGTGGCGGCCGAGGAAGCCTTTTCCGGTAGCGCCCGGTCGTCCCCCGCCTGTCTCCGCGGCGCTCACTTCGCTGCTTCTCTCCGTCCTCCCTTGTTCACGCACTTGCGCGGTGCCCAAGGCCTGACGAAGCTGCTAGGTAGCGGAGGCCCTACCACGCCCTCCACCTTCAGGTTCAGGGCGCGTTGGCCACGCGCTGGCCCAGGTCGGAGCAAGAAAGGGGACGGACCCGCGGGCTTGCAGCCCCTCGCCGGGAGCCTGTTCCGCCAGCTCCGCCACTTCCTCCAGTTCCGCCAGTTCTGCGGTCACTCTGGTCGAGTCGCGTTTCTGAACCTGTTTTGTCTCAGGATGAAACAGGAAGAACAGCTCCCTGGGGACTTGATAAAATACAAAGAAGGTAGTGGGCACGCCGTCCATTTTAGCTGACTGTGTTACACCCTTGGCAGACATTAAATGACAACAAGCTGAGGACTATGTATATTTATCTTTTAGCTTCCTAAACCACCCTACTGCCAGCTGAAATGGTTCCAGACAGATAACCCCCCATTGGGAGGGAAGATGTGAATTGTCCTGGGATTGTCGCCCCATCCAGCGTGGGTCTGAGATTTCTGATTTCCTTGGTAATGGAGCAAATTGAAGAGTCTCTACCAGGCGGCAGAGAAAGCAGCTCGCTCTTCTTAAGTTAGGTCTAATCCGTTCCCAAGGTCAATGCCAGCTGTGTCTGTTGTCCCAACACAGTGATGAACGGTGCCCCGTTCATCCTCAAGTGTTCCCGGTACACGTGAATCACTTGTTTCTATTTCTTGTTGTCCTAGTACCACACGTACCTGAACTCGGCCTTCCCTACTGCCACCATTCTATGATAATGTCAGCAACTATCCACGGATTACCTTCCCAGAACTCACACGGATCCATCTGTCCTATCACAGTATGTTAAGCATGAGATCCAGAAGATGGAAAGCCAAGAATGATAAGTGAATACTAATCTTCCTCCCAACACTGGGATTTTATTTCTATAATATGCTTATAACCTACGTATAATAATGTCACTAGCTGGGAAGTACCAAGGTGATAGTAGAGGAAAATACCATGCACATGAAATTAGGAAGTTGAAACTGTACCCAGCATTAGTCAGTCTATAGGGCATGGTTGCATCTTGTGCTTGGAAGGCACGCCACAGATATTTGTGCAATGTGGGAATTCTGAAGAAGAGGTAACAAAATATTTAACAGAAAAGTACCCTTGCCTCCAGGACAAACCACTAGTTTGTTAGTTCATTTACCAAAGTAATTCTTTACTAGAGAAACTGTCTCTTGTTTCAAGTTTCTATTCTGTGCTCAGGAAACCATTAGACAATGAAATTTCTAATTCAAAAACAAAAAAGCCAAGAAATAGAAGCTGCAAAAGAAATATTAGGGTGGCTAGACACAGCATTCAAAGTTGCTCAAGATGTGAGAAAAACGGAAATGGCAGTTAAGCAAGTGATCACATGCAGGCATTTTATCATGATTTGGCAGTTGCCTTCTCTCAACCAAGAAATCAGAGCGAGAGGAGGAAGTTGTGGCATTTTTCTGACATTTCTTCAAAATACCACACCAACAATTCTGTTTGTTCTTTGTGTTCACTAAGTGTGAGGGAAAGTCCAGCTCACACCCAAGGCGAGGGAAATTAGACTTCACCTTTGAAAGAATTTGTGAACATATTTTAAAATCACCACCATACCCATGTTGCATTTTAGGAAACCATTCATAGGATATAGGATTAAATATTGCAGTAACTAATATTGAACTTATTGAAAGAAATGGGTATTATATGTAAAACATCACAGTCACCAAATTACTACAAATTTGCAATGATAGTTTAGCTTCCTCTCTAAAAGCACTTAATAAAGACATTTTTTACACAATTTTAGATATTCCTGTCACTCTTGGGTGTTCATGATAATCCCTGCTTGGTTCACTCCATGGGTTTTGCTATTACCCACAGTTCAGGGTAACAGAACTGTCACCAGTTCTGATGCCACAGAAACCCACACCAGTCACACGGCTCCTGATCATGCCTCCTCCTACCTGTTCTAGTCACTCTACTGCAGCTAACTCAGTTTTTTTGCTGAGCATTTGTATTCTCTGTCCTATCCTTTGGATTAAACCTCCATAAATATCAATGCCTGCCTTGGTTTAACCTGAATTCATGAAACCATTTTGGGATCTTAAATCGTAAGTTAATCAGCTGGCTATCGCCACCACGAGCAAACTTGAAAGAACAGACACTGCCCCCAGAACTTATTATCCTGACTTCACAAATTAAGCTTATCAGCAGTCTGCACACCCACAATACATCAGAGGAAACCGTTTGGAGTTAATAGTCTTCTTAACATTTGGTTGTTACTTTAATAAGTGGGAATAATAAAACCATTAAAGATATGTATATAATTCATAGGCATCAAAACTGTATTTTTTCTAAAAAGGTGTTTAGGATATTAAAGACTCAAGCCTTTTGTTTGAGGACATATCTCCATTTTAATTATTACTATATTTAAGCATGTTCTAACTTAACATTGATGTCAAAAATATTTACAAGTCTGAAATGAGAAACTGTATTAGCTCAATATTTTGGTTGGTTTGGTTTTTCTGTTTGTTTTTTTAAGTAAAACCAAATGAACTCACAGTACAATGGTGCATAAGGGAATTTACTGAAAAAAAGGACAATAAGGATTCAAGTACCCAAAACAGACAAGAATTTGAACACAAACTGTTTCCACCCACCTCCCTTTTCAGAGACTCTGTTGCCCCCAATCCTCACAGCCTCTTACGCAGGCGCCCACCCTGTCCACCCATCCTTCCCAATCTTTGGAGCATCAGAATCACATTGAGGGCTTATTGTGACACACACCCTGCTGGACTCCAGCCCCAGAGCTTCTGACTCCCTGTGCTGGGGTGAGACTGAGAACTTGGGTTCTCACACTTTCCCAGGTAATGTTCATGTTGCTGCTCCAAGATCTGCACTTGGAAAATTGGTGTAAATGGATCCTGGGGGCTCTGCCATAAATGTCACAGCTGACCAAGATTTTCCCTGATGGCTTAATATGCTGCCCTTCCTGGGAATATTGGCATCTTTCAAAAGGAAGCCTGAAGACAAAACTTTCAAGACCCAAAAGAACGATTTTCTAATAGTAACGTGTCAGGCCCCTGATAAGGAATGAGAAAAATGTTCTTGCTCAATAGTCCTGGACAAAGGCTTAGCAAACCCTGTTGAATTAACACTCCTTGGATCAAATATGTTATCTTAACCCTGTGAGTTCCAATCCCAGAACATAACCAAAGATGTAAGGAGTAGAACATTCTTTATCTTTCTGTAACTCAACTAAAATTTCAATCCCCCATTCTGCCAAGGTGGAAACTTAATCACAGCCAGTTCAGGGTCCACACTCTTTCCTCTGGGTTCCACCTGTATTTGTGTTCTTGGGCTGTCATGAGAAAACACCACAAACTAGGTGATTTAAACAACTGCAGTTTACTTTCTCACAATTCCAGGAGGCTGGGAAGTTCAAAATCCAAGCGTTGGTAAGTGTGCTTTCTTCTGAGGCCTCTCTCCTTGGGTATCAGATGGCTGCCCATCTTTGTGTCCTCACATGGTCTTTCTTGTGTCTCTTTGTGTGTCCAAGTCTCTTCTTATAAGGACACCAGTCATATGGGATTAGGACCCATGCTAACAGCTTCGTTTTAACTTCATCACCCCTTTAAATGCCCTACCTTTAAATATAGTTACGTTACAAGGGACTGGGGAGTTAGGACTTAAATGTGAATTTTGGCAGAGGGGTAGGGTACACGATTCAGCCCATACCATCTAAGATCCAGGGTCTGTCAACACTGGCCTGAGGATGCCCTCACTCTAGTTTTCAGTAGTTAGCTGGTGCAGCACTAACTACTTGGGTTGTCTCTCATCAAGGCTGCTTCGATGACACACAGGGTCACTTGAAGCACCCATTAAGGGAGCTAAGGCCTGCCATCCCCTCTGTGTGCCCCTCAAGGGCCTTCCAGAAATCATTCTTCCTGCTTGTGCGGGGTGGGGCACAGGGAACTTGGGAGGCTGTCTCAGGCCTCTCACACCGGTATTCTTGAGTGTTGACATCCATCTAGACTTCACCCTGGATGTGAGACACAGGTCCACTCTCCTCCCCAGACCATGAAACTCATCTGGGTAACTGTCACCCACCACCCTCCTCAGGGCTTGCTGGGGAGGGGATGCAGGCAGTCAGTGTCATAGTATAGAGGCAGCCAGGCTGGAATGTGCTAATAAACCTGGTTGAAACTACAGGATGTGTGGGAATCCGCTTGAGATAAACACCTGCCCACATGTGTTGATAGTGACCAAGGGACAATGCTCTAATTAGACACCTGATGCCACTCCCCCTGCAGCTTGCAAACTTAAAAATTTGAGGACTAAAGTCCTCAGCATGACTCCTACAGGTCCTTGAGGGTCAGGGGTCTCCATTCCCCTGCTCCATGGGCCCTCAAGCCAGCAGGGGAGCGGCCCTTCCTCCTTAACCCCCAGTGAACTCATTACAGAGGCTCCCACACTGGTCTCCTTCCCCCTCAACCCCCAATAAACGCATCGCCTGCTTGCACATGGGTCTCCGGGTGATCTCTCACAGCAAGGCTGCTCTGACAGTCAGAATGTAGGGTCGCCGCATCTGAGATTTCATGGCTCTCTGTCACAACCCTAAGCCTCATTTCCACCACACAGAAAAACACTTTGTTTTCTGCTCTTGGCGGACAGGAAGCTTTGCCTTCTATCAAGAGACCATCTCACAAGCATGTTGTCTGTGCCCCAGTCCCTTCTATTCTCCCGAGTTGCCTAAATCTTTTGAAACCCAAAACCTAGGAATGTCTTTTCCCCCTTTCACCCGCACTTTTCTCCCAAGAATTCCTTCTGAAAAGCAGTAGATGCTGCTTTAACTAGTGAAATTGCAACTTCACCAAGGAGCTTTCTTCAGTGGATTTGGCTCTTGCACTGTCAGTCCCGTGGAGAACTTGGAACTGGGCAGGACCACGTTCCTTTCTTTTGTCCACAGGGCTGGCCCAAGTGCCTTGTCACTAGCTAGTGTCAGGTGTCCATTGTGTGGCCTCAGAAGACCAGATAACTGGCAAGCCAGAAATACAAGCCCCCTCAAGGTAGTGTTTTGAATAATCTAATGATTGGCTTTTTCTTATGTTGGTGTTCTAAAATGTCACAGAGACTTATCAGCTCTCAAATTTCCAGCTCTTCATTGGATAGCCCTGTGGTTAAACATACAGTATTGCCAACTATTCTGGACTAAATAAAAAGCAAGTTCATTAAAAGTTATTAAATGTCTTACTGTGTAGAATTGGCAATGTTTCAACCTAGATCAGCTACAGTTTTTCTCCTATTTAATCAAAAGTGAAACTTTGTATTTCTTCTGTTTTTTTTTAAACTACATCCTTTTTTTTTTTTTTTTGAAGAGCAAAACACATAAATATTTGATATGAAATGATACCCTTTTCCTAAAAGCAGAAGTATAATCTATTTCAGTAAAGCAGGAGATATGGAGAATGGTAAAATACCCATTATAAATGCAACCAATCCGCAGATGTGCAAAACCTAGCAAAAACGAGTTTGAGTGGGTAAAATAAAATAGTTACTTTCAGTTTTATGAAAGTATAAGTGTTTGTTATTGATTTTTCACATTATACTTAAAGGTTTCATTATTTCAGTAAAAGTATTATGAATTTTTACCTTACTATATGCTCAATTACTTTGCAAAATCTCGTGCACTTTATACAAGTTGTTACTTTCATTATTCTCAATGAAAGATCCACATAGGAAGTATAGAAAAGCTTTACCTTCCAGTTATATTCTGAATAACCTTAAGCTTTAAAAGTAATGGTTATATCACAAGACAGCTTTTATATCGCTGGGGAGAATTTTTTTAAAGTACCAAAAACAACCTCTAATATTTTTGTTGTAAAAGTAGACTCAAGTTGTTCTGATTCAGTCTTTTCATTTAAATATTCCCATCTCAAATTAATTCTGTCTTTATCAAGTAAAATGCTCCCCTTGGTTTGTAATTAAAGTTTAAGATAGCAAAGTTCAGAATTGCTGTCCGACTGTTTTACATCTGAACAGTTCTAGGAGCTAATTTCACTACGTATTAAATCACAGATTTAGCAGCAATGGTCAACCAGTTGGTTCAAGTACTACCTGAGTTTTCATTGTAACAATCCATGTTTTTCTCAAGTAAATTTTCATGTTTCATAAAAGTACTGATTTTTCTAAAACAGTTCAATTACTTTTAGCATGGTTTTAGCAATCATTGTCTTCTATTCAAAAAATCAAAGGAGAAAATTGTTCTACAATACTATATAGATAACCTTTTAAAAAACCAAAGACTACCAAGTTGGCTACCTTACCTTTGTTAGTCCCATTGCCATTGTCACAAAGCAATGAAACATGCTCAGTATACACCCAGCCCTCACCCTCTTGCTACTACTTTTTCCCAAGGATGTTGGCCACCCTGAATCAATCAACAACATCTTGTCCTATCTCACAGTCCAATGACTCATCCTATACTTTTATACCTATCTTGGAGCACAAATGAACTTCTACGATTGTATTATGGTTTTTATTGCATGTACCTTTCTCATTGACTAGATGATAAATTCTCATGGGCTATGCCCAGGTCTCAAATATCTCTCCGCACTGTGCCCTAAGTGTATAATAGATACATTTGCTGACAGAGCAAATGAATTAATGAATCAATGAATAATTGAATTCTATCATATCCTATTAAATAATTCCTATATAATATTGGCATACAAATGTATTTCAGATGCAAAGAGAAAAGCAAGATATAAAAATCATACTACTATAAATAATAGATAAAACATCTTTTAAGGTATTTAGGCAACTTTTTTGTTCAAATAAGGTACATATTGTTGGATAAGGTACATCCTTCTTGTGAAGGTACTGCTTCCTCATTGGCTTATGATGAAATACAAGGGCAATTTCCTGTCCCCTCCACAGTGTGAGTTTCTCTTCACAATGCAAGCAGATTTCTCCAGCTCATGGTTTGACAAAATCGTCAGCACAAGAAACATGGGTAAGTACAAAATTTTTTAATGAGATGAAGTTTTTAAGTAAATAACAAACTTTCACAGGATTGTCATCGTATTTGTACATGTTGTCTAGTTTAGGTTGTATTGATGTAGCATCACTGAGCATTGTAAGAGAGAAACAAGGATGACACATGGTTTCCTCTCCTTTGAGCAGAGGTAAAATGAAGTCAAAATTTGCATGTCTACCGACATTCAGAAAAAGAATGTGTACACTCTGTTTTCTCTTCAGGAAGCAGTATATTAGCAAACTGAATAAAGTGGTTAAAAAAATAGCTCTATAGCCAAGAAGGCCCCTAGCTGTAGAACTAGCTGGCATGATTTCCTCCTCAGTACGATGGTCTAGTGATACTTTTTATACCATCAGAAATAATGTGAAATTTGGAAATAATATTTCCATTATTAATAAGTATCTGGCACATAGTAGAGTCTCAGCAAGTAGCTATTAGAATCATAAATGAATGCAAAATCCTTGCTATAACAATGTAGGCAAACATTTGATCTTTTAATCACCGTCATCAATGTGATTTGTACTATTTTAGGAGCCAGTTAAGAACAGAGGTATTTTAATATCCCATGGATAATCTTCTTTTGGCAATTGGTAATAATCAAAATGCCAATCAAAAACTTACCCACATTTCTCAGAACTGGTTCTAAAAACTACTTTTCTCAAAGTTTGATTAATCAAAATAATATCTGAAAAGATGTATAAAGAATAAGAATTAAGCCCTGGCTGCTGGTTCAGTGGACAAGGCACTGGCCTGTGAACCCAAAGGTTGCTGGTTCGATTCCCAGCCAGGGCACATAACTGGGTTGCAAGCCAGGTCTCCAGTCAGCTCCGTAGCTGTAGGCAGGTGAAAGGCAACCATACATTGATGTCTCTCTCCCTCTCTGCCTCTCTCTCCCTTCCCCTCTCTCTAAAAGTAATAAAATCTTTTTTAAAAAAGAATAAGAAGTAAGCATTCCATTAAAATCTCTGATTCACACGAATTAATTTAGCAACTACTATATGCAAACTTGTATCCTACGTGAAATGTTACTATACAAATTACACTCTGAGCACCTCTAACTTCTCTGTTATGCTCTGGTTAGATGGCCTAAGATGACCTCCTTTTAGGAAATGTAAGGACTGCATAAAGGACACCTATGGACTACTGGTGCTGCCATTAAAACAATATTAGTTAGTGTATAGTAAAGGCTTACCATATGCTAGGTACTTTGCTTCATGTACTATGTCATTTAATGCTTACAACTCTATGAAGTGGGTATAACCTTACATCTGCGAAAAATGAAACTTAGAGAAATGGACAAACACCCAGGGTCGCAAATTTCCTGAGGACTGGTGAGAGCACATGAGTCTCCGGAGGAACCCACACATATGCCTACGTACCTCCACAACCACTGCTGCCGTGCCCCCACAGAGAAGACACCCCTTATCTGCTTCATCAATTCAAACAGTCTTGTGATTGTTTCCATCAAGATAAGAAATGTTTTGCCCTGGCTGGTAGTGCAGTGGATAAGGTGCCGGCTTGCGAACCCGAAGGTCTCAGGTTCAATTCCCCAGCCAGGGCACATAACAAGGTTGCAAACCAGGTCTCCAGTCAGGTCTGTGGCTGGAGGCAGGTGAAAAGCAACCATACATTGATGTCTCTCTCCCTCTCTGCCTTTCTCCCTTCCCCTCCTTCTAAAAATAATGAAATAAAATCTTTTAAAAAAAAAAAAAAGAAATATTTTTACACAGAAGGAAATTCCTTTCTTTGAGAACTCTTCTAAGTCCCCCTAGAGTTAACTTTTTCATTTTATTCATCTTTTCTTTTCTTTAGAGGAAAAAGATGATATTGATTGAGTGTCCTAGCTAAAAGAAGGGGCCTTTTACCCTTCTTTTAGGAAGGGTAACCCTTCTTTTAGAAGGGTGACCGTCACCCAATGTGTGTGTTAATGAGTTCATATTGAGTTCATATTTGTTGGATATCTATCTGTGAGAATTCTTTGAAACCTGGCTTGGGGAGCTTTCCTCAAGGGAGGATTTGTGTTGAATTCTTCCTGGGGCCTAGAATCTTCATTTTTTTCATGTAGTAATATTTGGCGCATTCATTTTCACATTATTTAAATTATTTTTTGTTTTTATGAATTGCTTTTTATATCAAGGGAAAAGTTAAATCAGGTCCTTTTTGAAAAAAGCATACATGTTCCATCTTCAGATGAAACAGATATTGATTGTCAAGGTCTTTTATTTCCCATCTCATATGGCCTTTTGGTTTCATGTTTTAGCTTTTTAATTGCAATAACATATATACAGAACAATGCACATATTCTAAGTCTACAGCATGTTAACTTTTACAAACCACTTTTTCCACTTGTTCATGGAATAAACAATTTTATCAAGAAACAGAATGTTACAAATTCTCAGAAGTCCCAAAGTTCCCCCTTCTCATTACCCAGCCCCCTCCCCAAGGTAACCACTACCTGGTTTCCAGATTTCTCTCTCTCTTTCTCTTTCTCTTTCTCTCTCTCTCTCTCTCTCTCTCTCTCTCTCTCTCTCTCTCTCTCTCGCGCTAATGTTTGACAATTTACAATAATACAGATCAGTTTCGTTAAGAAGAAAGAGAAATTCACAATGATTCTTCCTACTTGTAATGGATAGATGATTGATTGATTGATCTCACAGTAGGTCTTTACATTTTTTTCATTACCATACTATGAGTAGTGCAAGATTATTTCAACTTTAAAACAATTCGTAGAGGATTCCTAAACAATAGAATTTAAAATTCAGCCTCATGACTCTGAGAATTGGGAAATTGGTTTTTCTTAGTGTGGTAGCAGGATATTTGCTAGTACAAGAAAAAGAAAAGACTAAGTAAAATTATTATATTATCCATTGCAACTTGTTGAAAAGAAACACTTTTAACCTTTCAAAGAAAGGTTAAAAGATGACAGCTATATAGAAACATAGCAATACATTCTCACTGAGTATGAGGACATGATGTGAGATGGTGATTTTTATAAGTTTATTTGAAGTCCATGTAGGCTTATAGAGAACATGAAAGTGATGGTGGGATTATATTCTACATAACTTGAAGAAATGATTATTCGTAAGTCATTTTCTTCTATTAGAACTGTTATAGCTAGAAGACTTGTGCTAATCTATTGGTGCTAATATTTCAATGGAAAATAGGAAATAGTCTCTTCCTTCTCAACAAAGCCAGTCTATATTGTTGCAAAAATACCTCAGATCTCTAAGGTAGTTTTGTACAAAAGGCAAAAGACAAAATAATTAATATTTAAGAGGCTCTAGCATTACACTGTAGTATTGGGGCTGGTTCTACCCAGGATTATACACATCAATTGGGGTCAGCTGCTTAATATGTGGCCCAATTCTTTATTTGTAATATAGGATTACAGTGCATAGAACAGAGTGCTAGTAACATAAATTATAAGTATGCATGCCATTTAGTACCATTCCCAGAACATCTAGCCCTCAGTAAATGGACCACTACACTGATTTCTGACAGCATACGTTAACTTCTTCTGGTCTTTAATCAGACAGTATATATTCTTTTGTACCTACCTTTCTCTATCACTCTGCATTACGTTTCTGAACTTCAACCATGTTATTGCATGTAGCAACCATGTGTTTATTTTCATTGATGTATGGATATCAATTGTGTTGATATACAGCAATTTACTTATCTATTATACTGCTAATAAGCATTCCAGTTGGGGGATATTGCCAGTAGCACCACCATTAACATTCTAATTCTTTTGATAATCATATGTGTGTATTTCTGTTGAGCACGCACCTGGAAGTGGAGTTGCCCAACCATATGGTTTACACAAGTGCCAGTTTTCCAACCAATAGCATATAAGTGTTCCAGGTGCTCTACATTTTCACCAACACTTGGCATTGTCTGTGTTTTTCATTTGCTTTATTCTAGTGAATGTGTAGTTGTAACTCATTATGGTCTTAGTTTGTGTTTCCTGGATAACTAATGAAGATGCAGTATTCATTTATTACTAACCTAAGTTTGAATAGTGTAGGCTCAGACCCCGTTCTTGTTCTCAAGTGAGGACCAGCCAGAAGCTGTGCATACTCAAGGATTTTTGAAATAAATTATAGCACCTCATAGAACCAGTGCTGAGATAGGGAACTAGCCCAGCTACCTGCAAATACCTGTAAAGTTTGTTTACTTGAAGGCAGAGGCTCCTAGAGCCCAAAATATCTGGGATGGCCCAAGACTACCTCTTACCTCCTTGGGGCCATGCTCTATTCTGAGTTTTACTGCTTTCACAGGCTCTGCTTCTTCCAGATCCACCCTCCCAGGTATCCAGAGCTTTACTGCTCACTTGTCACCCTGATCTGAGCTCCCACTTCCTTTTTATCACAATTTGTTTTCCCTCTCTGGAAAGTACGCACATAGATTTAAAGGGTTGTGTTCCACATTCTCTTCTTATTTTTAGGTGTGGTTAAACTGGAAGATTTCAGTTCTCCATTTTTTTTAAGAATGACATATTTAGAATATGTAATCTGAATATTAGTTACTCCCCTGTCAGAAACCTTGTGGCTCTTGTGCTCGGGGCTCAATGACGCTTGGAAGGCGGTGGTGTTGATGTCACAGGCCCCTACAGCGCACAAGAAGAAGGCAAATCTTTCTTCTCTTGCCTAGTGACTCTACAAAGCTTTCTGTGAATAGCCCCAGCAAATAAATCACCTGAAACCCCAATGGGCCTCACTAGCAAAGGAAGATTGAAATATTTCTCTACCCCAGTATGGAGACTTCTATGCCTATGAAGTCTGTCCTGAACGTATTGAGTGAATGTCAACATAGTTAAAAGTTTGGACCTGAAACTTCAAACTTTTATTTAAAAAAATTAACCAACCTACTAAACAATCAGGTATAACGGAGGAAACAGATGAGCACAAAATTTTAACGAGAACTGAGAACATTCTGCCCCCTATTTCACAATGAGTGTCAGAAAGATAAAATCAGTTAATCTACAAAGGAAGCCAAGGGAACACAGAAGCAGTAATGTTGTCTAATTCTTTATGAAGGTTCAGTAAGCTGGGATAGTTTAAAATACTTGATCAAATTTGTTGCAACAGTGTTTTCCTGGCTAATAAGCTAATTTTGAAAGTGCCAGAAATGCATTGAAATTGTTAAAATCATACAGCCATATAGTTTATCATGCACTGAAAAGCATTTACTGATTACACATAAATCAATGAAATTGCCATCTTTTTTATTAGCTTTTAAAATGATTTTTCAGCTCTAGTTTTGTATTCTTAGATCATTTTCCTTGGATAATTCTTATTTGAAGTAGGTAAAATATCTCAGCATGATTTCATTTAGTAAAGTCAATTAGACCATCTTTTCTTTATAAACACCTTTATTGTAATTTAATGCATTTTTAATATCTCTAATAAGTGAAATAAGATTAGATTATTTCAAAATCATGATGTATCTTTTAAACATCTAAACTATTATAGTTCATCTTTTATTACAGAAACAAAGTCATTTTAAAGAGAGATGTCAATCTCTGTGAAGATTAAAGCCATAAGTATTCACGTTTGCACCAATCTCCTGAGTTTCACAATGGAAAATAAACTGGGGACAACACTCTCTAAAGAATGGATCCTTGAGGCTTCCTCATCAGCATTCTGTGATGATAAACACATGGATATCTGTTCATCAAAATCAACTGACCACTCTAGCTAACTGCCAGGTGCCTATATTCTGACTTTGTACATTGATAACTTTGCAAAAAGTGATCTACACCCATTTTTATAAAAAGCATTGATGCATTGATCAAAACTTTTGGAAACAAAGAGAAATTGAAGGAATCTTAGAGAGAATTAGATGTTGAGAACAAACTGAACGAGGCAAGACTTACTTTGCTGTTTAGCTTCTAAGAACTAATGTAATTGCCACACTGAAAAGAAAAAAATGAATAGCACGTGTATTGATGAGCAGCATGACCTAGATCACTATTTATTTCCAATCATTTACATCTTTGTGGTAATCATCAGCATTCCAGCCAATATTGGGTCACTCTGTGTCTCTTTTCTACAAGCAAGGAAAAAAAATGAATTAGGAATTTATCTCTTCAGTTTATCGCTATCAGACCTGCTGTATGCACTCACCCTCCCTCTGTGGATCAATTATACTTGGAATAACGACAACTGGACTTTCTCCCATGCCTTGTGCAAGGCGTGTGCTTTCTTCATGTACATGAATTTCTACAGCAGCACAGCCTTCCTCACCTGCATTGCTATTGACCGGTACTTAGCAGTTGTCTACCCTTTGAAGTTTTTTTTCCTAAGAACAAGAAGGTTTGCCTTCATGGTCAGCCTCTCCATCTGGGCAGTGGAAACCATCTTCAATGCTGTCATTTTGTGGAAAGATGAAACATCCACAGAATATTGTGATATCAAGAAGTCTAATTTTACTCTATGCTATGACAAATACCCTTTGGAGAAATGGCAGATTACGTTCAACTTGTTTAGGACATGTATAGGCTTTGCGATACCTTTGGTCATTATGATGGTTTGCAACCAGAAAGTTTACCAGGCGGTGCAGCGTAATCAAGCCACAGAGAAAAGTGAAAAGAAAAGAATCATAAAACTACTTATTAGCCTCACGTTGACCTTTATCTTGTGCTTCACTCCCTTTCATGTGATGCTCTTCCTGCGCAGCATTTTAGAGCCTATGTTTGACAACAAGTCTGGGAAGCAGACTTATAAAATGTATAGAATCACTGTGGCATTAACAAGTTTGAATTGTGTTGCTGATCCAATTATGTACTGTTTTGTAACTGAAACAGGAAGATCTGATATGTGGAATATATTAAAGTTCTGCACTGGGAAGGTTAATAAGTCACAAATACGTTCTGTGTCTACAAAAGATACCATGGAGTTAGACATCCTGGAATAGAACCAAGGAATTTACCTTAAGGTCCACAACATGATATAATCAAGATTACATTTTGGAAAGGAAACTTAGCATGGGAGGAAATGAAGCTTTCCAGCTGAGTGAATATTTTAATACCCTCTCCATCAGCAATATTTTAAAAGTGCGCTGTATACCTCCAAAGAATATTAAACAGAACTATTTCCCTAATGACTTGGGATCATTATTGTTGATGGCAATTGTTTTTGTATTTGTGCTCTAACCCCTTAAAGGTTAGTAAGATATACAAGACTGTGTGACTTTAATTTGGTGACCTTTGTGTCTGGTTTTTATCATTTTTCTCACTCTTTCCATAGATTCCAGTCTGTCAACTATAACTTCTCCCAACTGTATAGCCTTGTTTCCAACAAACTCTACTACAAAATACTGCTCCTGATCTTCTCACTCATTACTAAATATTTGTTGAGCCCACTCTATGTGTGTTTTGTGTTTAGTTCTGGGGTTAGAAAAGAAATGGTCTCATGAAGCCTTGTGAAACTCACATCAGTTCAGAAACCTAGTCACTTCTACGTACAGGAAAAGTAGATGAATGAGCTCAGAGAGACAATCTGAAGGCCTTTTCTATGATGCAAAGTATATAAGCATTGTGAAAGCTCAAAGACCTTCTTTACTTTCTTTCAAATCATATTTTTGTTGTATTTTGATATTTTAAATATTCAGTTAATACATAATAGTTGAAATTACCAGAAGTTTAATGTTAAGCAAAATATATATGTGTGTGTGTGTATACATATATGTATACATATATGTATACACACACACAGACAAGAAAGACACTTATTATATTAAATATTACATTCAGAGATTTTGTTTGGAACAAAATCTCTTGATGTAATATACTTTTGAATTCTCATTATAGAATTCAAGTAATTCTACAGGTAATTTCTAGTAATTTCTACAGGTAAACATTTTCCCTGACCAATGTATTTTTCAATGTTTTTATTCTACTCTTCTTCTTTTCTCCTTCCATCTTTTTCCTATCCCTTTCTTCAACTCCCCTGTTCCGCTCCATGCCAAAAAATGATCAGATAATGTTTTGATTGCATTTGCTACCCTCACATTGGAAAACAAAAAGCCAGATAACAAGAAAGACTTATCTCCTTTCAATAAGGAATTTCTAGACACACACTGAAAAATCAGTGACTGCACAAGCTGACTACCTCACTGGGAACATTTTCCTTGGTGGTGGTGTTCTACATAAGAGAACACCTTGCTTTGAGGCCATATGTGTATTCTGTGTCCTTTGCATTTTTCTGGTTATAAAGTTTTTAGAGAATTAATAAATTGTGTCTGGGTACTCACAGAAACACATATGCTGAAAAACTGAAGGTGAACTATTAAAATGAAGAGTAACTAAAATAGTTTAAGCTGTTTAATTAATTACTGATAATTACAAGTCAAATACTTGTAAAAGCCTTGTCTTGGAATCCTGATTTCTATCCAGAATTACTTTGCCCCTTTATTTATTTACTTTTTTTTTTTTTTTTTTTACATTTCTACCATTTCTTTTTTTTAGGCATGCTAAAGACAAATGCATGAAGAGTTGTTCGGGATAGTCATTGAATTTTGGTCAGGAAGAGGGGAAGAAAAGAATTGTTTCACTAATAAATAATACAGCCCTGGCTATTGTGGCTCAGTGAATTGAGTACCAGCCTGCAAACCAAGGGGTCGCTGGTTCAATTCCCAGGAAGGACACATGCCTGGGTTGCAAGCCAGGTCCCCAGTTGGGGGCATTTGAGAGTCAACCAAGCTTCCTTCCCATGTTGCTGTTTTTCTCCCTCTCTTTCTCCTTCCCTTCCCCTCTGTCTAAAAATAAATAAAATGTTTTTAAAAAACTAATACATCTTAGAATATGTTAAGTTATACGGAGAGTAATTCAACCATTACAGAGACCTGATTAAGATTTATCTCTGTTGGTTATATGAAGAGATAGCAAATACACAAGTGGCACCTTTAATAAGAATGCATATTCTACCAAATGGTTAACAGCAAAACCATCGATTTAGGGTGTTGTGGGATCAGTTCCAAAATGAACCAGGCTGCCAAGATCTTCAGGTAAGCCCTTCCTTCCTGTCGGAGCAGGGCCGGTCTATGTTGGGAGACAAGCCTTCACACACGATACTCCTAACACTGGAAAGCTAATCCTTTCATTTTTGACAGACTATTTAGGCTCTTGATTCAAGTTCTCCACTAAACTAAAACTACCTCAGGAAGGAATAAGTCCTCATAGCTTTCATTACCTAGGACTCAGTTGTCAGAAGACCTAGACGGGAATACTGCCAACCCACTGACATCCAAGATGTGACCTCAGAAATGCTTGTGCTATTCCCAGGGCTGTTTCTGTGAAGAGTAGGGACAATAGTAACACTTTTCTTACCTACTAGATGTGAAAACACTTTGTAATTTTGGATGGGGTTTCTTAATGTTCACTATTCCCATCTTTATCAGGAATAGGGGACAGCTACCCAAGAGATGGAAAAGTCTGTCAGTAGGAATGTAGCAATGCAGGCTGGTAGGAGATGCTCTAGCGTGTGTTGCTATGGTTACTTCCTCCAGGTGGTTAAATACACCCACTAAAGCATCTTATTGGCTTCTACTGTTCCTGGTCCTATGGGACATCTTCAATAGGCCTGCTTGTAGGAGTTTGTAACTCTGAGGAGATGCACTCCGTATCATAAACACATAGGTAAATATTCACTTTTAATTTGTTTATATTGTTGACTTTCTATTTTTTCAGTAAGAATGTTATTTTTTTTTTAACTTAATGAACTCAATCAGACCTCTGGATAGGACTAATTGAGCTCTATCCAGTGATAGGACCATGAGTATAGATATTTCGAACTTCCATTTTCCCTACCTCATCTGGGGGATGCTCCATTCATCAGGAAGAACTCGAAATACATGAAATACATCCAAAACAACCTTATATTTCTATTCTTCAATGACAAAAGAAAACAAAACTGTTATTCACCAATTGCCTCTGTTGACCTGGTGAACTTGACTTATTTATTTGTAAATAGATGTACCAGCTTGAAAATAGAACTTGTGATACATAGCATGTAGGCATTTCCTTTTACAACCCTTTCTTCCTGCCCTGGGCTGCATTTTGCCAGTCATCACCTCATCATTCTGTCATTTTTCCAGAGGGCCCCTGATTTTTTTCTGGCTAAACTCATCCACAGGTTGCTATGGAAACACAACAGCTACTATAACGCCCTGTCCCACAAAGGCCTTTGTGATAACAGAGTTCTTTGTCTAGGTCCGTCAGGGGCTCTGCCATGAATCAGAAAGCTGTTTCTCCAACAGACACACCCACATGCAAATACTATTCAATATAAATAAATACTATTTACACAAAAACAGCCTGCCCCCTCTCACAAACACAAACAAACTAAACATCCCCGGTCTCTTTTGGCACAGGCTTGCACTGTTTTGTAAGGCATTTACTAGCAACTACTAGACTACACATTACTTCCTTAACTTCTGAAATAATGCACCATGTGGATGCTTTCATTTTCTTCTTTACTAACTCAGCAGCCAGGGGACAGTGCTAAGATTCTCCCCCAGCCAGAAGTGTCTGCCAAGGCAGCTGTGGTAACTCTGGTAATGAAAATGTCTAGCTATATTTTTTTCATTCCTCTACTATTGCGGAAAAATCCAATTCTGACTATTTTGTTTACATCCACTGGGTAGACATCTTTGGGGGAAGCTAACAGAAGGTTAATTTAAAAGAAATCAGGAATGACTTGTTTTAATTGACTATTATGTATGTTTTCTTCTTTGGTATTTTATACAGCTCGAAGATGGAGCACAACGTGTTTAAGTTTGTGTTATTTTTTTTAAGTTTGTGTTATGAACTGCATTCACAGAGCTTCCCATATTGGCAGAAATAAGCTGATGATGACAAAACCCCGTCAGACGTGGCTGATGAGATAATGATGTGGGGAGTTCAGATTCTCCTCCTCCAAAGACCCTTTTCTTAGTACATCATTTGTGGCTGTAGAAGAAAAATAGCACAGGAACCCTGTTTGTGGCCACTAGGTGTCGATAATGTTCTATTTGGAACTTGGGAAGTTCAGGGCCAACTGCCACTCCCAAAAGCAAGAGCAGCTTAGGATGGCATTTTTCTATCCAAGAAACTATTTAGAAATATCTCCTATATCCGAAAATCAGGAATAAGGAGAAATGCTGACATTCAGTTTGCATCATTTATTTATTTCTCTGATCTCTGGAAAGCCTAGTAATCATCAGATCATTTCCCTTGGTTTAATCTCCATCTATCATTGTTTTCAGCCTGTTAAAGTCAGACCACATGTAAGAGAGCGTAGACGAAGTTGTGTAATTTCTGCAAGATTGTAGATACTGGTACCTTGTCCTCTATTTAGTTATCTTACGCATATAAGACAATACTAGCTACCTTTCACATAAATAGAAACAGAAAACATTTGAGCTACAAGCTATTTACAATTTGGTCTACTATCATGAGATTATAGTCTAAATATAATTCAATATATGGATGACTTTTAATTTTTAATTGATTATTATTAGCTCTCAGCACTAAAAATTGCCTCTGTTACTTTGAATTGTTTAAACCTGTTCTTCCCAAGAGGACAGTAATGCAACCATGTTCTAATTTAATAGTATTTGCATATTATTAAACATATAATGCCCCATAATCTATTTCTTCTACCTGTAATTTTATTAATTTATCTATTATTAAGCACCAACGGATTTTTTACACATTGAAATAAAATAGGTTATGATTCCTCAAATAATGTTGCAATTTGGTACTCAAAAAGCAAGCCTTATAAAGGAATGAGCTATGGAAGTCTTCTCATCACTTCTCAGTGTTCAGCTTTAGAATAAAAATATAAATTTTGTTATATAGGAAATTAAATACAATCAAGAAATCGTGCCCTATAGTGACTTGAATTGCCAATGTTATGAAAAATATTAACTTCAGTCTCAGGACTTATTGCTTTTCCTTGGATATCTGATTGAATGTGTGAACATCCTCCTGAAAGAATCCTGTTCAAATTTCTGGGTTTGGCTCCAACACTACCAACACTTACTAACACATGGATTAACTTGGAAACCCCTATGCTTTGGACATTTAAGTGAAGCACATGAAAGGGTTGCAATAGTAAATTAAGACAGGCCACAGAGAGGTGTACTGTCCACATAACAACTGACAACTCTCATAGGCTTTATTCATTTTTTAAAATATATATAACATTATATATATATATATATATATATATATATATATATATATTTTCTATCTCATGACACTCACCCACTCATGAAAATGACCTTGGCTCTTTTGAATCTTCAGGGAAAGCCTTTGGTGCTTCTCTGGCAGTTTACTCAAGAACAGAGTATGACACTGTGTTCAAAAGGACTATAGGACAGGAAGACCGGATGAATTTTCAGGACTTGTCCTGTCCTCCCCGGGGTGAAAGGACTGCCAAAGGTCTGGAATAGGCAGAGATTCTCTTTCTTCTGTACAAATCTTGTTCTGACCCTTAGAAGGATTGCTGTTAAGGTTGTTCTCCATGGTCATTAGAATTGTTTAGCAAATAATTAGTAATTAAATAATAATTATTAGAATTATTTTTATTATTTAATGGTACAATTTTATGTTTTGTCCTAACCCCAGAGTTCAGTTTTTGAAACTATGTCTTTTCAATTGAAATTTTTTAAGATTACTTGAAAAAATAAGGTTAAGAAAGATTTTCCTTTTAAAAAAACTTTATTCAAGTTTGTTACATTTATCAAAGTGAAACAGAAACAGATATTACTAATTTATTTGTCTTACATTGGTAAAAAGAGAGAAATTGTCATATTGACTTCTATCATTCTTTACTCATGAGAAATTTTTAAGGATGTTCTTTCCTTAATTTTGTTGCAGACTGTATGATGGCATGGATATCTCTCTGTTCACTGAATCAGTGCTACAAAAAAAAAAAAATTTTTTCTGTCTTTTTTTCTTTAAGTTAACTTAATTTCAACTTCCAGGCCACATATCACCAAGCAATAGGAAATTCCATCTCAGCCATTACTGGGTGGTCTTCCTCTGTCAGGTTCACACCAAAATCAGGGCCTTTGATTGCCGGTTGCTACAGATCACCAGTGGCAATGACATTATCTAAGCTTTCAGTGGTCCTTTGAACTTCCGTGGTTCTTGGCTGCCTCCCTGACTATCTTGGGTACACAGGACTAATTGGTAAGACTGAGTCAAAGCCAGCTAATGACCCAGACTCCTGTGCTTCAGGCAGACATTCCCTTCAAAATCCATGTGGTTCTTGGCTTCAGGAATGGAGCCTGTATCTACATAAAGGCAATCAAAGCAGCCCAGTCTCCTGATTGGTTCAATGGTGAGCTTATGACCTAAACTGCTTAGAATGCTAGGACAAAGGCTCTTTCTTCTACTATGGATAATGCACTATGCAAATGAGGTGCTTGAGTCCATTTGGGGATTATGAAATAGCCAACACATAGAAGGAGGGTAATTCTGAGAATTAAAGACACTACAGCTGGATCCTGAGACATAATCAGTCCCCACACATTGCAGTTACATGGGCCAAATAAACCTCTTGTTCTTTAAATGAGTCAAGATTTTTTTTGAACCCCAAAGGGCCTAAAGAATGCGGAACGTGGAAGTGAAAGTAATGTAAGTTGCGGAGTCTAGATTGTTGAATAGGTGATAAAGAGGTGAAGTTGGCAGCCCTCATTATGTTTTCTGCTACATCCTAGAACTCAGAAAATGCCTCCCTCAGGAAATTGTTAGGAAAAACTCAAAACATCGGCATCCTTGGGCTTCGTTTTACAGCCTTCAATCATGTCCTGCAAGAGACAGGTAAAACAATGCACATTTTTCTGTGTGGGAGCTTCCCTCACATATTTTCAAATCTAGAAAATCGTGCTGCCCTGAGGAACCCATTTTCTGAAGCAATGTGTTTCCATGCTTTAGGCAAAGAGTGAATTTTAGCTAGAAAAAGGAAACCAATATTACCTGTGAATTCCTAATGAGCAGAGCCTCAAAAGGTAGGCAGGGAAGAAAGGAAAGTATTCTTGAAAAACCTTAGGCTCCTATTTTGTATGAAAACTAAGCCTAAATAACTTAAATGTGAAGTTTTCAGTAAGTTAGGGGAAATGAGGAAGCTGTTATGATATAAACAAAGTTCCTGTTACGCAAGAAAATGGGAAAGTCTGACCTCCTGACTGCGGTGGACTGTGGGGCACGCCAAGAATGAAAACATCAGGGACAAATGTTGAACCTCCTGGAGTGAGAAGCAGTAGAAACTTCCAGCATGGGTGGGGGAACTACAATGCTTGTATTTTTTTTTTTTTCCACTGTGAGCAGCTGCAAGCCTTTGGGAGAAACCCCATGTCCATCTTTATGCACATTAATATGGCACCAAAATCGAGATTAGAATACAGTTGTGCAGGATGAGCACTGCTCACAACATCCATTCACTGCACGGATGACATGGATTGGTACATTTTTCATGGTAGTTTTCGAGTAAATGGCAGCTAACTGTTCTAACAAAATCAACATGACAATTACCCAACCCTGGAAGGACAGTGTCCTAAGGAAGACATATCTTTATCTAATTTGCTCAGCAGCTTAACCCTATTTCTCTCCTGCAACCACAAGGCCCAGTAAACCTCTCCCACCCCACAGACAACAGGAGAGGTCCTAGGACAGGTCGAGTACACATATCTGAAAGATCAAGCTTTTAATACCCCAAAGTAGCTGAGTTAACCCAATCAGGCAGTGTAAGCAGGAAGAGATGGAGATCATTTTAACTCATGAGTGGGATAATATTTTTGTACCCTGTGATCCAGCAGGTGGGTGACTCAGAAGGAATAGACCCGGAACAGAAAATAAAGCTCCATGTTTGCATGCACAATTGAGTCATAGTATGATCATTGTCTCGCACATGTCCAAACTTTGACTGGAGGAGGCCTGGCAGAGCAGACTGACTTTGTTTAGATTACTCCTGCCTATCTGCAGCTTACAAGCCCGGTTGACTACAGGTCCAATTACTAGTGCAATAGTTCTTGAACTTTAATGTTTATAAGAATCTTAGTTTCAAAGTTTCTTATTCTATAGATCTGAGGTGGATGCAAGATACTGCATTTCTAACAAATTCCCAAGTAACGCCACAACTGCCAAACCCTGGATCAAAGGGTTGAGTTTCATGGTTTTAGTCTAGAGCAATGATTCTCAGACTTTCTTTCATATGCAGCAGAATCACCTGGAAGGAGTAAAAACAGAGTGCTGGGTCCCTGTGATATTGTAAATTATGGTAAGAAATGTGTATCTGGTCTTCATTGCCAATTCTGACACAGAGCCCCTAAACCCTTGTAACTTCCTAAGGACTCAAGCACCAGGTTCATCTCTTGGTCTAATATTTGGTCTATTGCTGTCTGCCCCTGACACAGAATTCCCGAACCTCTTGTATATAATTTCCTGAGTGATAGGAGTGTCTTTTGTTTTAATGAGATGACTGGGTGGGTTCCAGTAGAGGACGGCTTTATGTGGTTTTGGAAACTGTAGCACCTGCGCAAGCCAGGCCCGGAAAGCTGGCCTGGAAGCCTTGACCGAAAATGGAATGCAGGTGGCAGGCACAATCCGAAGCCTTCAATGCGGTTTCCATGGGAAATCAAGCCTAGAATTGCAATGACTACCTTGAAGCCTGCTCTGCTTTGTGTAGGTTCTGATCCTAATTAACGGATGTTTGAGTTCAGGTGCAGAGTGAAGTCCTGAACTATGTTTTATCAATGCTCTAGTGCCAGCAAGTCTGACCATCCTTGACCAGACAGTGATCTCCGTGTTTTATAGCTTACCCCCGCTAAACACTGACTGTGGTGTGGCAAACACCTGCGCCCTTATTTTTTGCATGTATTCGCCCCAGTGAAAGCTATCTTGGGAAAGGGGGCTGCACACACTCCCCACTAAAGAGAGTGGCCACCTCTTCTCTCCCCAGAAACTTTGAATCCAGGTTAGTTTATTCAAGCTGTGATCGGGAGTTGGGGGGAGGTGGTGGCTCTGTGAGAAGGGGATCCCCCATGGGTTCCTGGGTGGCTTCTGAATGGAGGACTAGAAAGAATGATCCATGATTATATTAGAATTGTCGGCTCCACAGTGGTCGGGAGTTGGGGGGAGGTGGTGGCTCTGTGAGAAGGGGGTCCCCCACGGGTTCCTGGGTGGCTTCTGAATGGAGGACTAGAAAGAATGATGCATGATTACATTAGAATTGTCGGCTCCACCCACCACCACCCCCAAAGGGGGGGAGGTGCTGGAAATAGAGTTAGGAATAACTGATCATGCCTACCTGAGGAAGCCTTCATAAAATTCCAAAAGTAGAGGGTTCAGAGAGCTTCCAGGTTGGCGAATACATCCACACTGGGAGGGGGAGGCACCCTAACTCCACAGGGACACATGCTCCAGCAGACAGACATCCTCCTCATGTAGACAGCCATTCTACCAGCACATACACAGAAAGCGAAGTTTCCTTTCCACCCAGGTGCCATCTTGTCCATATCTAAGATATCTGTTCTAAGAAAACACACGAACCTTGATTTTGACTGAGTGTTCAAAAGATGCTGAAAGAATCTTTAAAAAGCAGAAGAAGACTATTTAAGCCAACAAAGACTGACATACCTTTAATGGGCAAATTCAAGGATGTTTTTCTAGCCACGAGTGGAAATGGGGTTTTCAGGGCAAGATGGTAATAGATTTTTTCCTACATGCAAATGTAGCAGAGAGAACCAAGATGATGGAGGAGTAAGCAGAGCGACACCAATCTCCTCCCAACACCAAACTGGAATTACAACTTAATTGGGGAGAAATCATCCAGAATAACCAACAGAACACCAACTGGAGAGAAGTCTTATTACCAGGGACAGAAAAGAAGAGCCAATTCATCACCACATGGCCGGTAGCAAGTGCAGAGATGCGAGAGGCTGGTGGGGCTCCCACGGGTGACAGCTGAAGGGACAGAGAAACATCTCAGCAGCCAGGGCTCCACCTGAGAAGGGTGGGATCTAAACCCCCACCTGGGCTCCCCAGCCTACAGCAACACAGCTGAGAGTAAACAGCACCAGCTGTGAAAAGCAAAAAGCCGCCAGGTTTAGCTGGCTTGACAGAGACTGAGTCCTTAAAGGGACCATGCATGACAATACAGAGGCACCCACCTACCCTGCGCTCCAGCAAAGAAAGGGCAGGTGGACTAGAGAAGTTGGGGAAAGTTTGGGTCAGTGGCTTTAGGGGAAGAGGGAGCTGAGGGAGCAGCCTGTGAGTCCAGTGCTGACCCAACCCCCCTACAGCCAGCAGACCACTCTTTTCCAAAGGGCGGGAGCCTGAGGGGAAGCCACAGCACCACCCATAGGAATTAATCCGCCCCACCCAGCAGTGCCTAAACCTGACCTCAGATCACAGGTTGATTGATTGGATTAACCACTGAATTCATCTGCCCCACCCAGAGGTGCCTAAAACTGACCATGGACCACAGACTAATTGGATTAACAGCTAAAGGAGACAAAGACAGTGGATCTCATGTGGTCTCCAAGTGGCTGACTGGGCCCAGACTGGGACATGAGCTAACGTCACCAAGCACAGATCCAGGAAGTTAAAAAAGTGCACCTCTACACCACAAAAGGTCACACCACTAAGATAGTAAGTCAAAGCAGACCAACCCAAGAAGCAGAAACAAACAAGAGTCACCTAAAATGGGGAGACAAAGAAATAAACCCTCAGCAAATGGAAAGGAGGAATCCCCAAGAAGAGTGCAAAATGAAATAAAGGCAAGCACACTCTCAGACATGGAATTCAAAATAATAACGATAGAGAAACTCAATGAGCTCAGCAAGTTCAAAGGAAACAGCAAACAACTCCAGGGGAACTATAAAGAACTCCAGGGAACTACAAAGAACTCCAGGAAAGCTACAAGAAACTTACTGAGAACTACAACAGCATTAAAAAGAACATAGAAACCATCAATAAGAGCCAGGAGGAAATGAAGAATACAACTTCCGAGTTGAAGAACACAGTAGAAGGAATCAAAAGCAGGCTAGAGAAAGCAGAGGATTGGATCAGCGAGCTGGAGGTCAACGTAGGAAAAAATTCCCAGGCAGTGCAACAAAATGAAAAAAGACTGAAAAAGAATGAAGAGGTTTTAAGAAAGCTGCAGGACAACATGAAACACAATAACATCTGTATC
This sequence comes from Noctilio leporinus, assembly GCA_004026585.1. Classification (NCBI taxonomy): domain Eukaryota; kingdom Metazoa; phylum Chordata; class Mammalia; order Chiroptera; family Noctilionidae; genus Noctilio; species Noctilio leporinus. The sequence goes on along the minus strand of PVIW01001340.1, from coordinate 163,012 downwards.
ATAGGGATACCAGAAGGAGAAGAGGAGGAGCAAGGGATAGAAAACCTGTTTGAAAATGTAATGACAGAAAACTTCTCTAACTTGGGGAGAGAAAATGTCATACAAACTCAGGAAGCACAGACGGTGCCAAGGAAGATGAACCCAAACAAGCCCAAATTTTAAAGACAAGGAGAGAATCCTAAAAGCAGCAAGAGAGAAACAGCTAATATCATACAAGGGGACTCCCAAAAGGTTATCAGCTGATTTCTCAATAGAAACACAACAAGCCAGAAGGGAATGGCAAAAAATATTTCAAGCAATGAAAAACAAAGGCCTGCAACCAAGAATACTCTACTCAGCAAGGATGTCATTCAAAATGGAAGGTGAAATAAGGAGTTTCCCAGACAAAAGAAGTCTAACCAATACATCTCCACCAAACCAGCATTGCAAGAGATGCTAAAGGGTCTGCTTTAAGGAAATGAAGAAACAGAGAGACAGACAGAAACACAGGTACAAAGGTAAATGGATTAAATGCACCAATCAAAAGACATAGGCAGCTGAATGGATAAGAACCAACTTTAACTTATGAATGCTTTAAAGTGATCTTGTTACTATACCCAAAGAACCCTGAAACACCAATTCAGAAGAACCTATGTACCCCTATGTTCATAGCAGCACTATTTATAATAGCCAAGTGCTGGAAACGGCCTAAGTGCCCATCAGTGGATGATTGGATCAAAAACTTTGGTATATTTACACAATGGAACTTACTGCACAGCAGAAAGAAAGCAGGAACTCCTACACTTTGCAACAACATGGATGGAACTGGAAAGTATGCTTAGTGAAATAAGCCCGTCAGTGAAAGACAAATACCATATGATCTCACCCATTACAGGACAGTAATGAACAAAACAAACAAACAAGCAAAACAGAACCAGATGCATGAATACAATGAATAGACCTTCAGTGGGCAGGGAGGTGGGAGGAGGAGACAAAGAAGGGGAGCAGTGTAGTCAAGGAGCTAGCATGGAAGAGCCATGGACATGGACAACAAGTAGGATTGATTTTGTTGGGGAGTGGGTGGGTGGGGAAGGGGACAGAGGGGAGGAAAACAGGGATGGATGTGACGCAACAACAATAAACTTAAATTAAAAAATAAAATAAAATAAAACAAACGTAGCAGATAAAACCTGGGACCTCATAACTCAAATATTTAACAAATTGTACAGAGTTAGGCAGTTACGTTCATTTTACATAAGCATCATCTATTTAAGCTGAAGTGTCATCTAAGGAGAACAAAAGCAGAAAGTAGAGCTGCTGTGAACGGAACAGAGACACTGGGTGCTGGAAGAATGGGTGCATAAAATAATACTCTTCAAAAACGGCCCCTCCTCTTTACTTCAAAACTCCCTTGTTTCTCAGGCATTCATTTGATCAAATGAAATCAGTCCCTTTCAAGGAGGACACCCATAAAGATAGAATGTTCATCATTATGATATTGATATCTAATGCTATATCTCACTTATAGTAGGCATTAAATATTTACTTGGTCATTTGATGTGCTGATTAGATTGGAAGAGAGAGATCATGACGGATATCTCTGTGCTTGGTTGATTGAATTGAAGTGAGAAAATTAGATGAGCTCTCCTAGGAATGTCAGGGAGTTCAAAATGTGAAAGAGCAAAAGTTAACTGAACAAAGATGCTCTCTTCTTGATTTAAGGACTGAGTGTGGCTTTTCTCAACAGCAGCCTTTCTTGGACGGAGAGCAGGGCTCCCTGTCTGCTACCCTCAGCATGCTGGATGCAGGCTGCTGCATGACTATCCCCTTAGTTCTAACTGAGAAGGGTAATTGGCCACTGTGTGTCCTTCTCTGTATTCAGCTCTAGAAAGGCATTTGAAGAACATCTAGTTTAAAAAAAAAAAAAAAAACCTTCTGTAATAGGTAAGGAATCTAAGCCCAGAGAGGAGAAATAATTTGCCAAAGGTCACACAATTTCTAAATGACAGAAACTGGAAGAAGTTTTAAGCCTCTCCCAGATCAGGAGCTGTTCTTGGCAGCAGACTCATCGAATGCAAGTGATTAATCAAACTGTCAGAGGGGAAATTTCAGGTACGGCTGAATTTAAATGCTCAACTGAGGTTGCCAGGAAGACATTTTCACCATCTTCCTGTTTCACCTTTTGTTAGGCTCTGTTATTTTATTTGTTTGTTTGTTTGTTTTATTTTTGTCAGCATGCAAAGATAGCTACCAGCATCTACAGGCTTAGCATCCACCACTTAGAAAAATCCAGTAGGAGGAGGGAGCTTCTTTGCTGATATTTCTGATAAAAGTTGTAACTCTGGTTCGATCGCCCTTGTTCCCCACTTTATAAACTACCAGCTGTGGTTAGAGGTGTCATGTCCCAGTGCTGACACTGACCACGCCTGCTCAGGGAGCGTGGGCGGTCACACCCCGGCCCTGAGACTGAAGCATGAGAAGGCAACTTCTTACAGGACCGTCAGAATGTTGTGATCAAAGATGGAAAAAGTCAGTTTCCATGACAGCCTATGACACCAGGCATGCACCTTGTGTTACTCTTAACTGAAAGGGAAGTTAGTTTAGTAAATTTTACTTAAGGGGAGAAATTAGAGAATAAACACCTATCACATGTTCATTCTGGAAGGGGGTGTCAAGAACAGTGATAGGCAACAGAAGGCTCACTCTGACTCAGACAAAGTGAGGAGGGTTTAATAAAGAGATATTTACAAAGCACACAGGCCTTTGTAGGGTCGCCACAGGGATGGTGCAGTGCCTGGGGACAGTAATATCTGGGATCCCTGACACCCCTGGCTCTGAAGGGTGAGAGGAGAGAGTGGTTCCCAAACCTGAAGGCAGAACCACCTGGAAAGGGCAGCTGAACTGAATTTGTGACCCTACTAGCGATCTACCCTCAAAATAGGAGCTAGGGAAAGAAAAAAAAAATACTCAAAGCTTCCTCGCTTCCCTCTCTCTAATTTTCTTTTTTATTTTTAATATAATCTTTATTATATTATTTTCCATTACCATTTAGTCCCCTTATACTCTCCTTCCCCCTGCAATGACCACACTGGTGTCCAGGTCCATGAGTCCTTTTTCCTGTTTGCTCAATCCCCCTACCTACTGGCTGTCATCTGTTCTCTATGATCCTGTCTCTGTTTTGCTTATTAGTTCAGTTTGTTCATTAGAGTTCACATACGAGTGAAATCACATGGTATTTGTTTTTCTCCGACTGGCTTATTTCACTTAGCATAATGTTCTCCAGCTCCCATCCATATTGATGTAAAGAGTCAAATTTTCTTCTTTTTTATAGCAGAGTAGAATTCTATTGTATAAATGTCTCATAGATATTTTATCCACTCATCTGTTGGTGGACACTTGGACTGCTTCCATATCTTGGTGATTGTAAACACTGCAATGAACGTAGAGATGCTTATGTTCTTTCAAATTGGTGTTTTGGGCTCCTTCAGATATATTGCCAGAATTGGGATCACTGGGTCAAAATTCATTGATCCATCTGATAAGGGGTTAACATCTAAAATGTATAAAGTACTTAGCAAAACTCAACAACAACAACAAAACCACAAACAACCCACTTAAAAAATGAGCAAAAAAACTTGAAAAGACACGTCTCCAAAGAGGACATACAGATGGCCAATAGACATATGAAATGTTCAGGGTCACTAATCATCAAAGAACTACAAAGAAAAATCATAATTATGTATCATCTCACACCTGTTGGAATGTCTATCATCAATAGACACCAACAAATTTGTTATAATCAACAAATAACAAGTACTGGTGAAGATGTGGAGAAAAGGGAACCAATCCCTTGTGCACAGTTGGTGGGCACAGCCACTGTGGAAAGCAGTATGGACTTTCCTTAAAAAACTAAAAACAGCTCTCCAGTTTTCTGCAGGGGCTCCTTCCTGGATGAACCACAAGGAAGCCAGAAGCAAGGAATCTTGTTGTACTTCATAAGGTCAATCTCTTGGGGGACCAAGCTGGATGGAGAAGGTTGAAGAGGAGGAACAGACAAGTGCTTGATTTCTCAGTTACATTTATACTCGAGCCATGGGTCAAATCAGGACAATATCCATGCGGTGTCTGATCACATGCCCTTGTCTAAATTCCTATACTGCAACATTGCCCGCTAAATGTTTATAATGAAAGCCCATGGAGACACATAGGATCACAAGTGTCCATGACAACAGTCTCAGGGCAGTCCACTGGAGCATCTTGGTTTCGGGTCATAAGATTTGTTCTAGTTTTTGTTACTTGTTTACTAGCTGTGTGACCTTGAACAAGTCAGATACCCTCTCAGAGAATGAATTTTCTCATCTTTAAAATAAAGCTATTCAAAGGTCACAGGTTCGATTCCCAGCCAGGGCAACATAACTAGGTTGCAAGCCAGGTCTCCAGTCAGGTCTGTGGCTGGAGGCAAGTGAAAAGCAACCATACATTGATGTCTCTCTCCCTCTCTGTCTCCCTCTCTTCCCCTCTTTCTAAAAATAATAAAATAAAATCTTAAAAAAAATAAAATAAAATAAAGCTATTTCCCCTGCCTTTCTAATGCTATCTCCTATGTCTAATGCTATCTCTTATTCGGTACAAATGAAATATTGGATATAAAACTGTTTAAAGGCAGTGATAAAGCACTACCTTTTTATATTGATCATTTCAACCTTCATCCGTAAGCATAAGAATTATATTAAGATATTTTATTTATGGGTAAGAAGTTTAATAACTTTTCATTAAGAAAATTCTAAAGCCCATTTGACTCATTCCATACGTGGCAGTATTTTTGTCTATGTCAGAGTTTAAATGAATTAGTGATCAATTAACCATCAGTTTACTCTGGACTTGCATTAAGGAAATGACTTCCTGTGATTCTGCTTATTGCTGAAATAAATTAATCAAGTTTTCTGCCTGGCAAATGAGACACTGCGCTTACTGCCTGGTTACGAGGAGGCAGAGCACAGAGCACCCCCGTGTGTCCTGTGACTTATGAAAGTCCTTTAAAAGCACTGCCTTCGCCACAGATCTTCCTGCTATCTCTCCCCTGCAGTGTGCTGTGAACGTTTGCCATAATATAACTAGGCTTCCCACAATTTACTTCTGCACTGCTGATTCCTAGGATGATTGCCTAGATTTCTAAACCCCAGCTTAGAAGCAATGGCCTGATAAAAAACAAGTTTACAAGAAATAGCCACCATCCCCTCAGCCCTTCGCATCACCCTCTATTTCCTCACCCCCAGCCCTATCTGAATACTCTAGTTACCAAGACTCTTGATCAAATCCTCTTGTTGTCCCAGCCCCTCAGGAGCTTATCAGCAATGGCTGCCATGAGTATTTCGAGATTGGACTATGTGTTCAGAACTCTACATCCAATATTTTGCTCATTCAACAACAATCTATTGAAGTAGATGTGACCGTCTGAAAAGACTGAAGCTTAGAGAGGCTAAAACAGAACAAGGAACTCAAATGTCTGAGTCCAAAGCCTGTGACCACAACCACCATGCTATGTAGTCTGTTGTTTCCGTGTTGTTCTTGCAGCCTCCTTTTCCGTCTCCCTTCTAGTAAAATCTGACTGATTGCCACTCAGAAATGGTCTTACTTGGATAAAGATGCAGAAGGAGCTTTGCTGCTCTGGTTTCAGGAGATAGATGTGTACACGTTGCAGATATAACATAGATACTTCACTGGGGACCCCTTGTTAACAGCAGAGAAGGAAAGAGCTGTATCAGATTGCTACTCTCTGTTAGTCACTGTGAAATCTAAATTCTAATTATTCTGATAACACATAAAATTCAAGGCCATCAGTGAGATAAATGGTCAAGGAGCTGTGTGTTCAGCTTCCCAATATGCTATTGTGATAAATATATATGGGTAACACAGGAGTTGAAAAAATATAAAAATGTAAGAGAGTGCTAAATGGTTTCAAATCTATATATAGAATTTAATCAATTTTTTCTAAATGATGACTATAAGGGGTAATCCCATTGGTTAAAAAAAATACCGATGGATGTGATACAACAACAATAAAATTTTTTTAAAAATTAAAAAAAAAATACCTTTACTCCTGGTAAAGTTCCCAATCAGTTTCGTGCTGTTCATATTTCATTTCATTTCCCTTCTTAAGTACATAGAAGTATATAAGAAAAAAAAATATGTATTCATCTTTTAAAAACATTATAATAGTGAACAATGAAATAGAAAGAAAAAAAAGGCACTATTTATTTATTAATTCTGTCCATGAATTTTGTCAAGTGCCTAATTTTTATTAGGTCCTAGCAGTATTGGGAAGCGTATAGTCTAGTAGGGTATCCAGGGACAAGAAATGGTGAGTCTTACAGTGTGTCACAGTAAGAGTTAAGTGAGAAGTGGGAGTGTGCATAACCACTTAAAAGGTCCAAGACAACATCTGAGAGAACTCACTGTCTCCTCTGAGCCAAAAGGCTGAGCAAGCGTTAGTCAAGTGGCGGAGGGTGTTACAGGTTGAAAGGCAGCACATACCAAGGCCTGGCTCCATTTTAAGGATATGAAAGTAGTTCAGTGTTGTTAGAACTGACTCTGAGGGAGGATGTGGTAAAAAATAAAAGCTGGAAAGCAGAAGTTAAATCTTAGAAAATATCTTAGCTAAGATAAATCATTTGGGCTTGTCTATTAAGGTCAATAAGGAACCATTAAAAAGATTTAAGCATGTGAATGACATGGTCAAATTCGTGCTTTAGGAAGATTACTCTAGTCTCAGTGTTCAAGAGGACACTGGTCTAGGGTTGACCTTCATCTCTGAGGGGTCTGAGCTCCTTATTTGCCTTGCCTTTGTTGGGCCATATTTGTTGCAAACCCAGAGTGGAAGATGTCTGTTCTAATCAACCTGCTACCAAAAGGCTGGCTGATCTCCTTGGTCTCTGCTGATGGCAGGTTGGACAGTCAAGAGTAGCATTAGCTAGATCAGAGAATCCCATGCAAGCCTCTGTCTCTGCCACATGACCAACTCTGTTCTTGGGCCCATTGTCCAGCACAAAGGCAAGCAATGAGAAACGCTGGCTGATAGGCACAGGATGAGTCATCCTTTCCCACCGGTTGAAAGAACCCTCTGTGATGGATGCTATACAGACTTGTGCTATCTTTTGTAGGTCCGTCCACATACCTCTCCCCCAGACTTTCTTGTTCCTTAAGAAATAACTGTAAGGTACCTTTTGTAGCTTCCTCTTTTATCTTTCCTCACCTTGCTTCCATTCACAGATGACTTCTTAGTCCACAGTGAGTCACCCTTATGTTTACTGTTTAATATCTGCATTTACACTCTAAGTGAGACTTTAGACAATGACTTGGGAAGTTTTTGAGTCCCTGTGAACTTGGTCAATAGGGCTGCTATCTACCTCTGGATTTCCTGGAAAACTACCCTGTTACCTTGTGGCTCACTCTCTCACTTTCTTCAAGACTATACTCAGATATCACATCAAACAGGCCTTTTCTGACTTCCTGATCTAAACAATCACCAACATCACCAGGACGTTGCCCATAAAATTTTGGATTTCAGCTTCTTTAGAAGCAACAGCTCTGACCATGTTGAATCCAACTCTCACGGGGCAACAATGGGCCTGGGCCAGAGCCAAGGGGGGTAGCACCAAGTTAGAGTTTTGGGGAGCTTTAGTTACCCCTCTTATATAATTTTATTCAGTACATTGTCCCCACTCTTTGACATGAACTATGGAGGTTTTGTTCATTTTATATTAACTTCTATTCAGGCTTAGCTTCAGTTACCCCCATCTCACCCTCTACCCCCAGCTACATGATTATTATCCTTCTAAATAGGTGGTATAAAATTGTTATTGGGTAGCATAAACATCTAGAGTTCACCATCCCTCCAACTTCCTATTTCACTGTTTCATAATTTTGCCTTGTTCTTATATGGCTAGCAAATAATGGCTTGGACTTCTTTTAGTTCTCCTAAATTTATAAGGAAAAACACAAAAGATTAAGAGGCATTTAGAACGCCAAAAGAATAACTTTGTGGAATTCCAGGCATTACAAAGCAATCATTTCACATAGTAACTTTCTATACCTGCTCTTCTTAAAGCCTTTCACCATCTAGCAGATTATTTTACAAAACCCGAAAGGCTCCTTCCTGGGCAGTTGTTTGATTTGGTTCAGAACCAGAGTCTGTTTTCTTTTCAAATGTAAATGCAGGCCCGCTAGTGTTTGAACTTGGGCAAAGAATGTTGCAAATGGGCTGGTCTTTTCCAGGAAGGAACCTAGTCTGGGGCAAAGGAAAAACTATTTTAAACAACTAAAAGGTGAATTGCACTATTGAGTTGGTGAATGCTATATTTAGAAGTTACTTAAGGCAATCGCTAGTTTGAGCAAAGCTCAGATCTCTCAAAGTGAGTACCTTGTAAGAGGTTTATGCAAAGCATGGGAGTGCCCAGTTATGTATTGATATCAACTTTCTATTAAAGAAAAGTGGTGTTGTTTCCATGTTAATTTTACCATGTCTTCTTAAATGCTTTTGAAAAACAAATTCTTGGGAAATACTAAAAAACAAAAAACAAGCAAACAAAAATACCCTGCTGTAAATGAATCACATGGACTTTTTATCTTAGCAGTTCGTTCAGAATTAAGAATGATTGTAAAATAATTTCATTCATTCATTCAATGAAATCATGCCACAAATATTTCTCTAGCAACACCATTCCCTGTTCTAGGTGCTAAATTCAGAGCAGTGAACAAAAGAACAAATTGCCCATCTCCTGGAGATGACAATTTTACTGGGGCAGGGAAGGTGGGAGGCGGAGATAGTAAACAAGCAAAAGTGTAAGCAAAGCAGGCAGGGATGGAGTTTTGCTCACATTTACATCACCAGCATCTGGTGCTTCAAAGGAACTTAAGATAATGAATGAATCAATGACTTAACATGGTAAACTCTACCTGCAGAATCTCTGATCAGATTGAGCACTTGCTCTCTGGTCAGAGAGTGGGGTGGGGGCATGCATGCTTCTAGCCCCATCTCCTTCCTACCAGTGAGCGCCTTGTTGTGTGCTGGCTGCGGGTGGTTTCTAAAATGAAAAGCCTTGAGAGAGGAAGTGCTTATTCTGGCCTCTGCCTGCGACCCCCATACACAGAGGGCTCCCAAGAAACTTCACCTGCTTTCAAGTGTTGAGATTCCTGTGAATCTAAAGCAAATTAGACCTCTACACAGCACAAAGGCTGCAAGCAATATGGAGAAAGGATTCTGCAAGTTCAAATGTTTTCTGATAAGCTCCTTGTAGTGTCCTTGGAAGGGAAGAAAGCAATACCCAGGGCCTCCTTTTGTTTTCCCAGCTACTTCATCCATCTAGTCATTTATGGCAGTTGCTCATTGCTTCGGTAAACAGTCAGCATTTCTTGCATTCAGATACTGTGCTGTGTTAGCAGCAGTTGGCTAGGTACTCTTTCTCAACACCTCCAGGAAGATGGTATCTTTACTTGTAGACTCCACGTACTCTGAGCACAGAAACAAACAGACATGCTCAAATGCTGAATCAGTACCTTGGTGAATATCATGACAAACAGTATTACTTTTGGCCTTGTCAAGAGCTTCTGATAAGACCCTTCTGAGCCATAGTCCCCTACATATCAGCAGATATGGTGGCTTCCCACCAGGTCAACCCAGGAAGTGTAGGAGAGCCAAGAGCCCAGATGAGAGCCAAAGGCTGAGAGAAGACAAGCGGTGACCTAATTCAGGACAAAAATAAAATAAAATGTCCCAAGTTGTCAAGTCAGCAAAGTTGCTCAGGGCTGCATTACAACTTCTGTGAGACTGGGCATTTTTGCCTTTGGACCCCTTTCCTCCATTAAATAATATTAGAAATTAAACTTTATGACAGCATTGTATAAAGGTGAACATAATCCAGAATGGATTCATTATTATACATTTATTATGATTATAACCATTTTCCTTCTTACGTCAAAAGAAATGAACATGGTTTTGTGGGCCCCTGCATCTATCAGGCACCCTAGACAATGTACTTCCCATGCTAAATGGAAAATTCAGCCTAAAGTTGACACTTAGCACCTTTGGTACTTACGCCCCTTCTTTGGGACACCACTCTTTTCACACAAGTATCTCGGGCACCTAACCTTTCTGTTTCTGCTGCCTATCCTGCCCACTGACCCATCAGAACAATGTGGCCAGCTATGGAGTGAGGGGGATCTGATAAACCTATGGCCTTTCTCCTGTGTTCTGTAGCTAGTATCCTGCTAGTTGCTTTGCATGCATTATTGTAGGCACAATGTGCTCTCCATGGCCTTAATCAATTACAATAACCAGGGGCATAAATATAATCCAAAGAATAAGAGATAACATATGTTGAAGTTGTATTATATACTAGGGAACCTTTTGAGTGCTTCCCATGTATGTAATAGTGTAGTATCTTCCCATTTTTTTTAGGTGAAGAAAAAGATTATTAGAGAAAAAGGGACTTGCCCATGACCAAACAGTCTGAATGATGTCAGAAACCAGATCTGGCTGACTCAAAACAGATTGTTCTTTCCTCTTTCCACCAGACCACAGTCTTCTCATCGTCACTGGAATTTCTCTTGATGAGACTGCACATCTGGAGGATTTATAATTTTCAGGGTAACAGAGCATGGTTCTTTGCTGGAACTGAAAGAAGATGACTTCTCAGCTCAAACAAGCAAAGTTTGCAGGAAATCTAACCCTGAGACAGTAATTTTAAGGAACATGAAGATATGAGTCACAATCCAAAATAGCAAGAATAAGGCATGGGATTCTTCCTACACCAAAAGAAATGCAGGGGTTTAGTTTCAATCATAAGATGTAGGAGGGAGACATTTCCACCATATGTTGAAATGTCTGGAGAAAAATGTATCTGTAGATACATGACAATGACTGTTTCTTAATGAGTGCCCAAAAGACAAAGATGTCTTTTAATATATGTTTAATAAATTCTTGTCATGTTCTATTTTTAGAAAAATTATACTTAATCAGTAAGTTATGCCGGTAGTGGAATCATTCTTAGAAAATTAAAATTTCACCTGAAGTCTCTTCCAAGTTAAGGTTATACACTATCCCAAAACATTTTTACTATTTATACTTATCGTAAGAAAACAGGGTCATTCGACCAACTTTGAGCTAAGACACTGAGTTTGATAAATTCTCCTTCCCTCCTTATTATTTGTGATCATTGAAACAGCTAGTATTTTCCAAGGGCTTGCAGTTTGCTGCAACAGAGCTAAGAACCTCACGTTATGTTATTTAATTCATAAAACAACCAGAAGAAGAAAGTACTATTAGTATCCTCATTTTAACAGGAAAAGAAATTGGAGATTAGAGAGGTTCAAATCTTGCACAATGTCACTCAACTACTATGTGGGAGTATTGAGATTCAAATTCATGATTAATCAGTGTGTTTTAGTTTGAAAGAACTATTCACCCTATCAGTGGTGATTATAACCATTTTCCTTCTTATGTCAAAAGAAATGAACATGGTTTTGTGGGCCCCTGCATGTATCAGGCACCCTAGACAATGTACTTCCCATGCTAAATGGAGAATTCAGCCTAAAGTTGACACTTAGCACCTTTGGACCTGAACTTTCAAGTTCCAAATTGGTTGAGATCAGGCTGAATGAAAATGACCTGATGTCACTGAGCTCCGAGCATGAAGAATTAAGGCCCTTCTAAAAGGAACATCTTAATAAATGCTTCCAAGAATTGGCTTCTCTAGGGGCACACAAAGACCTCACTTTTTATCACTGTGATTCACAGACAAGCTGCCTCCCTGCCAGGCTGTGGAAGCCATGAGGAATCAAACAACAGATTTTAGAAGTATGTTTTTCCAAAAACAGTGTCAGGATTCACTCTCAGAGTATGGACTTCGAAATCACCTGTACCACTCAGTGACTGAGCTGACTTGGCAATCAATAGTGACTCTGGATTTGGTAGGAACCAAGAAATTGACTCTATTAAATACCAGCATCCCCTCGGTCCATTTTAGTCCATATGACAGCCATATATTAAAAGCTGTCTCCAACTCAAGCCAACAACTGAAATGAAATCTTGAAGAAGTAGAGGCACAAGTTACCTCCAAAGGCAGGGACCCTGCACTTCCTACCTGGTAATATATCTTTCCTGGGGCCTGCCTCCCATCCCAAGAGCCCTACTTGGGTTCTCCTACTCAAGGATCTCTGATGAGATTTTGCAGTCATCACACAGGTAAATAAACATCTTGCCATGTCCTATGGACAGGTCCTATAAAAACAACCACTCATTAAAATCAAAGGTGTCTGTTTACTCTATAAACACTAAGTGCTGCCTCAAGAGTTGTACAGGCTTTGAGGGATGTTTACTCTCAAGAAAGCAGTGTGTTGCCACCCACAGGTAGTGACAAGACTGTGTAGTCTGCCCACCTGGAGAATAAATTTGTCTGCTTCTCAACCCACTGATGGGCAATGAAATTCTTCATCCCTAATAATAACCATCATAATACACTGTAGGGCTGCTCAAGTTTGCTTCCTATTCAGCAACTAGAGAAAGAGACTCTCAAGTTATTCATTGTGGGCTACTTACAAGGCAAAGTTTAAAGTCAGGCAAAGGTTTTCTAATGTTGAAGCTAACAAGCTACGACTGATGCATGCCATATCCATGGTTAATATTATTCGAACATGGCTCCCCATAATAGCATGGGTTCCCACAGATCCTGCTCAGGTCATTCTCAACCAGAGACTGGTCAGGAGCTCTGACCTAGGGATGTCTGGTTGTCCAGGATCTTAAGTAAGTAGATAATCAGTCTAACACCCTAGCATCTGTCCATTTCACAGTCCTGCTACAAGCACCATGGTTCTATTGTTACTCTAGGTAGTGAACTAGTTATTAATTTTAAAAAGTGGGGGAGAGCAAAAGGAATTGGACGTTGAGCTTAATAAATTGTGGGGCTTGAGCCTGTTTGCTTCACTAGGAAGCGACAGCTCCACACGGCAGGAAATCATGGCATTGCTTTGCCATAGGGAGCTAACACTCCTCCCTCACCCCCCTGGTAGCAGATTGTTGCGGGGGTACAGGAGGAGGTGTTTGACCATAGATGGCCTATCAGTCTAGCTAAGGGTGGGCCCATCAAAAAGCCCACAAAAGCTTGGGAAATTGGTTATTTTGAAAAAACCACCAGGTTCATTGCATATCCAAACTAATATAATCCCAGGGGAAGAAAGAAGCAAGAAGTGCTTGCTCTCCCTTTCTCTCCCTTTCTCTCTCTCTCTCTCTCTCTCTCTCTCTTTCTCATTAACACACTTGCCCTGTTTTTTTGCATGCTGTCTCACCCAGAAGCAAACAATCACGTGGCTCTAGCAGCTACCAGGCCCCATGGCAAACAGCATGGGCTCCAAAGGACTAAGCTTTAATATGAAGCAGAAACTCTGGGCACAGGCTTTTGTCTTGACCTTGCTGAGCACACAGTTGAACTTTTTCTATGGCAGGATAGATGGAGAGGGGACATAGGGTCAGGCTTCCCCATGAATAAGCCATCTTACCACACCACAATCTCCTGTATATAGATCTTTGGAATACCTTCATCACAACCCCATGGAAGAGCTTAATTTCCATCAACAGCATTTAAGAAAAAAATGGTCCATGGGGCATTCTAATTACTTCTTTCTCTAGAGCAAATATTTTAATCCCAGAATCTTCCACCATGATCTAAATTTACACTCCTTACAATGAGAAGAAAACCATCTTGAATAATAGACTTTTAAAGTCTCTGTTGAACTATCTTTGGCTGTTAGCAATGCTAATAAAGACCTTGTACCATAATCCCAATGCACGAGTCAAAGTCTTTGGATGGAACACTCAAGCATATAAAATGATGGTCATAAAAATCCAGGGAGGGTTTTGACTCCCACCCCACCCCTTTCTCCTATTAAAATTGTTGATTAATAACTTGATCCCATTCATGGATTTGCCACCTCCCAAAACATCAAAAAAGGGAAGACAAGCATTCCTTCATAAATGTATATTATGGCTTTTAAGAACTATGCATTTTTCTTAAAAACAGGAAGGGCTTAAACTAACATAATCTCATGAGACATTAGTTGCCAGAAAGATAACTGGTGATTAGTTGGCCACTATTCAAGTTCTATTCCTTGGTTGATCACTTTCCCTAAATGCCTTCCCAATTTCCTGCTAGATCATCAAAACACCTGGGCTACATCAGCATTCTAACAGAAATAACTCCTTTGAGTTATGATTTAGTGTGAGGCCCTTGGTCATCAGGAGAATGTTTCTGCAACTTTTATAAAAGTAAAACTGCGTTGAGGACATTTTTAGTGTCCTTCATTTAAGATTGAGGGAATCCACATTGTAACTTCTTCTTAGGATTTAGGGATATAAAACTGTGTAACTCTCACAAATTAGTTCATAGTGAAACACCAATGTGTTTCTCTTCATTTTTAGAAAAATGAGAAGAAAATGGAATCAACCACCATTTTCTTCCGGAAACAGTTATCTGCTCTGCAGGCAGTAAGGACTGACACCAAAAGGCAAATTTAAGCTCTTAATAATAGTAATAATTGTGCAATCTGTCCTAGGTACAATGGCAGATCAAGATGGCTATAAGTTCTGTAGCCCTCCTTCCACCTAGAGCTGGATGCTATGCTTCCTTCCCTTAAATTTGGGTTAGCTCTGTGATTATCAAATAAAGTATGGAGGAAGTGATGTTGTGCCAGTTTCCTGGGCCTGGTGTTAAGAGACTGGGAGGTTCCATTACCTATTTCCCTAATTCCTCATTCTTAGAGCTTTGAATCCACATCTAAGAAATCAGATGACTCTGATGGAGAGACCATGGTGAGAAGCTGAAGGTTACATACAAAAGGTACACAGCCTCACAGAGTCCAGCCTTCCAGCCATCCCCACTGAGGGCTCAAATGTGAATAAGTCCCTCTTAAACCATCCAGAGAAAGCTAGTCACCTTCTAAATACCAGCATGACCCCAATCAATGCTTGATGGAGCAGAATAATCACCTAACAGAACGTTGCTCATATTCGGATCCCATGGATTGTGAACAGTTTTATGCCATTAGGATTGGGAAGGTCCATTACTACAGAAACTGGAACACACGTGTTACCCCCTGTGATTCTCACACAACCACCCAAAGTAGGTAGATTATAGCATATTAATTACCCTAAGGTCCCACACTACTAAATGGCAATGGTACCACTGGATGCTGCCTGCAGGCGCTGAAGTGAAGAATGGCCAGCGTTGGCACAGCAGTGCCTCCCATGGGGGTCCAGGCACCATGAGGGCTCCAGCTTCCTCTCTGCCTCATTTCCCAACTGCACCGATGCCAACCCCACCACCCTGGACAAGCTCATCTTTTCCTCTACTAGTTGTGTGCTCTTAGGCAAGTTACTGGACATTTTGGATCTCACAAGTGTTTATCAGTATCAGCTACTATGATTCCGGTTGCAATCCCAAGTCCTTTTCACAGTCAAACTTCAGGAGAAATAAGGGTCCTTAGGCCGAAAGGCCTCTGGGCCTACCACAAGCTTCAGAATTCTTCAAGCAAATGTCAACAGTAGAGCCAATCAGAGGGCCTCTTTTTAATCAAAACATGTTATTTATGATGACGTATGTATAGTTACTGTGTTGCTTCAGATGGGTGCATGGGACCTGTGGTATGTGTGTACACCACTTTTTATCTAATTATAATGAACCAACTAGATGTCAAGATCTTCATTAAGCTGATGTTGGTTAGCTCATTTATTACTTTCAGGAACACCATGAAAAGTATTTGTAGTGACTTTACATGTAATTTTGTGATATCATCATTTTAAAAATTGTTCCAGGTGCCCAAGTCATCTGGCATAAGATGAAGAAGACTCAATGCTTCTCTTTGGATGGAACAATTTTATAACAAAATATCAGGCACAGAGACAAGAAGCTGAAAAGCGAGGAAAACATCAAATTTTAATTTTATTATTTTAGTCCCTCCCCGAATAAATTGATTAGGCATCTCTTATGCACCAGGGAGCCTCTTATCCTAGGCTCCTGGGAAGCAAGCATCAAAACAGGATTAAATGTGCAAGACGATTTATTAGGGAGAACACGAATGAGAAAGAGCTGGGAAGGTGCCAGGGAAGGTGCCAGGAAAGGCCGAGAAAGCCATCAGCCTTTGCCGGAGGTCTGGCCCTGAGTGCGGGAGAGAGGGAAGGAAGGCTGCAAGTTTGGGTAGATGCATCTTAGGTTGCCTACAGCTGAAGGGAAGCTGGGCAAGGCCATGGGGGAGCCCTCAAGCCTAAGCTGCCCATCAGAGGACTTCTACATCCCTCAGGAATGGGCCTTTTTCAGGCCTCAGGGATGCACAGCCAGTTCCTGGAAGCAGCCCACAGTAAATGTGGCTTTCATACAAATTCAGCAATGGATTTCAAAGTCACACAGCTGCAGCCCTCCGTCCTGACAGCTGCAGCCATGAGAGGCACATTCTCATGGCTCTTGCAAACAGAAACATTTCAAGGGAGAGAGAGAAAAAAAGAGAGAGAGAGAAAGGAGTTGTAGTGTGGACAGGAGGGGAGGACTGAGGCCCACCCGCTTTTAACCCACCACATACTGCCCAGAAGTCACTCTGGTGAGCCAGTAAAAGCCTGGGTGTTCTCACCAATATACTCAAATATGGAGAAACAGAAGAAAATAACAATTTTTAAGTTTATTCAACCAAATTGATGATATATTCGTGGCTAGTTTGTACTCTCATTTACTAGATATTAGAGAAATTGTGTGAGTTGGCTTTCATTCACCATCTAAACCCATTTGTTTTAATGATACATCTCCTACTATGTGGGGAATAGATGAAAAAAGGCCAATTAGAAAGAAAGAGAACACCTATGTGTCCAGACTAAAGGGGTGGCAACAGAGACAAATAGAAAAGAATCGGTTGAAACTAGCTTTTGGAGATATAATCAATAGGGTCACTAGTGAATTAAAATCTGCAAACATTGCACAGGTAGACACACTGGGGAATCAGGGGCTGTCAAAGGCTCTAACAATGGTTATCTCACTTAGACTCCGCCATAACCCTACCAGGGAGAGATCACATCAAAGAATGCTTTTAACTCCATCCAATTACACACTATGTGATCTCCACAGAAAGGCCCAGCACTGTCATTTTTGTGGGTTAATATTAATTTTTGAATGTTCATTTCCAAATGATCTCATCTACTAAAAGCAAATAAGAACTCAAAATCATTTTATAAAACCATCTGGAAAATAATAGCAGAGTTCAGCAATTTCCAATTAAGTGGAGACAGTGTCCCAGAATAGGAAATTCGCCACAGGGTGGGAAAGAGGGTGTCAGGACTATATACCAAATGTCACTCTGTGCCTTTCATGCCTGGAACCAAGATACCCCACTGAATTTTCCAATGAGAATCCAGGATTACCTTAAGAAATTGGCTTTGATTTCCTTTCTGAGCACAATACCTGCTTAATTTAACCTAAATGAAAGGATAGTCTATTAGACTAAAATCAACCTATTGAACATAAACCTAGCTGCAGGCTTTATTCTTAGAAACAGAAAATCCAGGGCACATGGGCAAGACTGTGTGCCCCTGCCCGTGCACACCAACCTGCATGTCATGCCCTTCACATGGGGGGCTCATTAAAGCACCTTGGGAAAGGCACATGCAAGCATGCAAGTTTGCCTCCCAAGAAAACTGGTCCTGCTTTAACTCATTGGCACCATGAGGACCCGCAGGACCACTGCACAGTTGGGGGAGACTGGAAAGGAAAAGCACACCTAATGAGGATGCCTGGGGAAGCAGTCTGCTCTAACCTACGAATTCTTCATTAATGTCTACATCACATGTGGGAGCAGTTTAATGAACAGCCTCAGCTCAGGGATGATACCAACAGAAACGTTTTAATTTTTCTTCCTTCCCTACTTGCAGCCTGTTGTGACGGGTCTACCTTTCTCTCCCTTCTGATGACATCCCAGGAAAAGCCTGTGACCTTCCAATCCCTTTGGTTTCGTGAACAACCTCCTTACAGTTATAAAGATTTCGTTTCAGATACTATAAAATCCCGTCCAGCACATTCACACTTGAACCTCACATTTCATTCTAAGCTCCTTCCCACCTCTTTTTCTCTACCACCTGCCTCCATTGTCCACACCTTCCCCCAGTCAGGTCTGACCCTGGCTTGGAGCCTGGCAAATAGGGGCTGAACCTGACATTTTCCTCTACCTTATTTCATCCCTTCTCCGTCTTTCAGGGACAATGTATAGAAAAGGTAGATTAGAGAAAGGGGCGAAGTCCTGTTATTTCTTAAAATGGTCACTGGTATGTGTCTTCCTTGGCTGACACCAGATAGCCACTTCTGTGTTGCCTTCAAATGCTGGCTTTGGTGACATGTGGGTTCTTTGGCATCATGGTGGGACCACTCTCCTTCCCAGTCCCTGGAGGGAGTAACTCACTCTCCAGCTGTTTTCTCTGAACCATCTTGGAGCCCTGTCTCCCATGGGATCTCCTCCAAACGAGCCACTCTCATCCTGTATGCTGCCCTTGTGAGAAGATTCCTTTGAATGGCGGTAAGGAACTGCATGTCTGTGTTCCGCAAAAACTCAGGTGTTGAAACTCTAATCCTCAATGTGCTGGTATTTGTAAGTGGGGCCTCTGGGAGGTGGTTAGGCCATGAGGGTGAAGGATTATAGGAAAAGACAGGACAGAGCTTGCTTCCTCTCTGGTCTCCGCCTTGTGAGGACACAGCAAGAAGATGGCCATTTGCAAAGGCTGAAAGCGAGACCTTATCAGAACCTGACCATGCTGGCACCCTGGTTTGAGCCTCCAGAACCACGGGAAATAAGCTTCCATTGTTTAAGCCCCTCAGTCTATGGGACAGCAGTCCAAGCTGACTAAGACAGTGGCTCAAGCCTGACCACCTTCTGTGTCGAGAGAAATGTAGCTGAAATGTTTTCTCCTTCCAGCCATTGCAGGCGGCGCCATCCACCCTCATATCTCTAGAATTCTCCAGGTTGTAATCAGCTCCACTCTCCGTATTCAGAAAGCCCGGTTAAACGCCACCACCTTGGAGTCAAGCTCTCCCTTGCCCCCTGGTGGCAGAGTGGGGAGCTGCCATGCTTCTGCGTTCAACCCCCGTCTAACCAGAAAGAGAGAGGTGCCAGCTCCCCTTTCTGGAAGCACCCACCCCTAAATTCTGACAGTTTTCTTGGAACCTGCAGGTGAGAATGCAACAGCAGTGCCCACACGGCAAGCCTCCCCACGTCGAGAAACGACTTGGTGGAGCGCCCATCAAGAGTCACATCTTCACTTTATACAAGATTGTCAGAGAGCACGAGAGAGTGAGAGTGAGAGTAACTGGATCAAGAGGCTGTTTCAGAAAGTCATAGAGGGCCTGTCGGCCCGCTCTCTGTCACTCAAGAACTTGGGGGAACTTCGCTGCTCTCCTCAGTTTTGGGCTTTACCGGAACTGAGAAAACAGAGAAAATCTCACGGGTGTGTGGGCTACACACATTAGAGCGCTGGTGCGGGTGACTCATTCATTGTAAACACAAAGAGATACGGAGGCTGTGGGTCAAGGCTGGTTCTAGTTCAACGCCAAAGCGCCTGGAGCTGGGGGCGTGCGCAGTGGATACGCACCTAAGGGTAACTTTATAGCCAGTTTCTGAGCACCCCTTTGTTGGGTGGGCAAAAGCACGCCAGAGACACCCAACAAAGGCATTTACAATCAATTAGCAATTATTAGCAAACACCATCAGTGTGCCAGGCACTGTGACAGGTGCTGGAGGGATACATATGAACAGAACCCAAAGGTAGTGGAAGCGGGGGCTGGTATCCTTTGCAAAACGTCATTCAGGCACCTGAAAGGCAAATGAAAGCAAACGAAGCCCCGGACCACACTCCTTCCTAAATGGATTTGTAATTGCATTCATTGGGAGCAGATTGCAATATCAATAACTACAATATAATGAACTGACTGACTATTCAATTTGTACGGGGAACTTTGCAGTTTCCCACTGAGCTACGTATGAATCATGATTATGTGAAAACCAATTAGCCGTCCTCGCATCTGATATTCCCAGGGAGACGCGCATTCATCAGAAGGCTCAAGGACGCCCCCTAGCGTCCCAGCCCCAATCCGGAGAACGCTCTGAACATCATACATCATTGCCTCTGAACTGTGCTCGCTAATTTCTCAGTGCTTTAAGAACTCGTGTAAGTGGTTATCTTTAAAGATGCATCATGAGAGGGGAAAATGAACAATATCCTGGAGTGAGGGCTCCATCAGTTCAATCAGCGAGCATTTCCTTCCGCCGGGATAACTTCAATCGCCGTGACTCATACTCCCCGATTCCCGCACATAAGGACAGGGTGACAGTACAAATGCAAGAAAATGTTTGTTTTTCTGAGTATGGTTCTTACGTATTAAAATCCTAGTAGGTGCTGGTAACTTCGTAGAGATGATCTCTTTTAATGACCAAAGAAAATAGGTAACACTATCCCATTTGATAGGTGAATACAGGAGGCTCAGACGCACTTCATAATTTGCCTACACTCACACAATTAGCAAGTGTGGACTGAGAATTTCCAGCTAGGTTTCGCTAATCCAGAGCCCAGCTTCTTCCCCTACGCCATCTCTCTAAAGGCGACTAGGGAAAAATATTATTAGAAACAAAGCCTAGAAGTGGGAAGAAAACCTCACACACCTCTATCTACCCAATGGGTCAGCAGCAGCAATACCCCACCTGAGATATGACATGTACCAAATAATTAGGAGTTCTCTAAAAAGCCTCAAGATGAGTAAGATAATTGTGAATTTTCTTTATTGCAGTGGTGTTACCTGGGAAAGAGAATATCCATGTCTTACTACATCTGTGTTTCCAAAATCAGTGCATTTCGGAGCCAGGTCAACGCATCCGCTGCTCCACAGCCCCTCCCTGGACTCCCCACGTATCCTGCCAGGGGCCCTCCAGCCCCGGCTGGTCCACAGTCAGGGGTGAGAAGGCATGGACTCACTAGGCAGCCCTTCCAGCTTTGTGAGGCTCTGGGAGGACACGCTTCTTTGCTCTGAGCCCGGATCTCACGCCCTGTGGTTTCCATCTGTCCTTTGCATTTTGGTACTAAGAATCTCTTTAATCCATCTTTCATACGACAGCTAGTCTAACATTTGAAGGCATCTCTCATAATCCCATTGGACCCCTCGGAGCCTCCCCTGGCTTTTTAAAATACAAGTATGACATAATTTTAAATCCTTTCATTATTCTGGTCACTCACCTCTAGGCTCTGTCCTTTCCCCTTGCTCTGAGACTGGCCCATTGCAGGAGTCTTGGTCTTCTTGCTTCTTTCTTAAGCTCCTGTAGTGTAAACAGTCTCCACTCAGAAGCTAGAATAAGTTTAAGGTAAACATAACCATGTATCTCCCCAATGCAAAACCCTCCAATCACTTCACATTTAGAAGAAAATCCATACTCTTTACCCCACTGTATTGGAAGTTCATTCTATACCCTGGCTGGTAGCACAGTGGATAAGGCGCCAGCCTGCGAACCCAAAGGTCACTGGTTCAATTCCCCAGCCAGGGCACATAACAAGGTTGCAAACCAGTTCTCCAGTCAGGTCTGTGGCTGGAGTCAGGTGAAAGGCAACCACACATTGATGTCTCCCTCCCTCTCTGCCTCTCTCCCTTCCCCTCTTTCTAGAAATAATGAAATAAAATCTTTTAAAAACTTAAAAAAAAAAAAAAAAGAAGAAGTTCATTCTTGTTCTCAGAGGGTGATGGGCAGCTGACTTGAGACAAAACTTCAATGTTGCTGGCCAGTTTGGAAACTGATCCGTATTGTATTCGCATATACATTTGTTTAAATAAAAACATATGTGGAACAGGCCCAGAGCAGATTCAAGGATGAGATTGAGATTGGCTTCCAAGTCTGAAATGCAAGCAGGTCCAAAAGTGGAAAATCTTAATCTCTGGCCCTGATGTTGGGAACATTTTTATAAGCTTTTCAACCTCATGTAGATCCCAGGTCTTCTGACACAAACTCTAACTTTTCCATTATGATGAACATGCAAAATGTGGCAAGTTTGTTTTCAATGTTCTCATCAAAGAAGAATGCTTCCCATTCAAAAAATCCAAGATAACATAACTGCCATTATGAGTCTAGTATGTTTTGTGCTATAGCATCTAAAGCAGTTCTCAAGCCACAGGTCCAGACCCCTGAAACTATATATCAATTTATGTATGTGTGTGTGTGTGTGTGTGTGTGTGTGTGTGTGTGTGTAAGAGAGATGAGGGGAGAGGAAGAGGGAGGGAGGGAGGCTACATGGAAGAGGACAAGCACTGAGGGACCAGACCAGTGAGTGAAGGGACATCCCAACCAACATCCAGCATAGTCTGATGACTCCATCTCTGCAGCTGTATAAATGCAAACACATGTCTGAGGCTTGTCAGCTCCAAAAACCATGGCAGGTAACAATAAATTAATTTAAGACACTCAGTTGTGATGTAGTTGGTTACACCACAATAGATGACTTGAATACCTTTCAGTGACCATGTTAAAATTCATGTGGGGGTTTAACCTAATAGAACTAGGTTTCTATCCATCAACAGGGCCTCCTGAGAATGACATGTATTCAGGCGTTCTTAACTTAGAGGACAGGAAAGAAGAGTTTGGCCTTCCCCATAGGGCCAACCATAGCTGCCACATGTCAAGTCTTCCCTGGTTCTGGGCTCAAGAGAAGTGACTTACACTTCTCTGACAAGGCCCTCCCCTGACCTTTGACCTGCGTCTTTGTGAGAGACCCTACTAGTTCCTTCCAGTTAACTACACATCTACAGTTCCCAAGCTCTTCATAGAAGTCCAGCTCCAAGGGAGACAAACATGGCTGTTCCTCTTTCTCACAATGGGCAATTTCACTGTCGGTTTCAACTCCTGCCTTTCAGGTTCCAATATCTGCTGGAGGAGCCCTGCTTTCTCCTACTGCCATTTCCTTCAGATGCATCGGGGGGTGGGGATGGAGGGAGCAGGAAGAGGGAGAGGAGGAATCACGCTCTGAAATTGGTAAGAGTGTTTTTGTTTGCACATCTTGCCTTATTAATATTCCGTTCAGCGTAATTAGCTCTCTTCTCCAGCTTACACACAACCCAGCCGTGTTTATGCCTCCATCTGATAGCTGAACCATCAGCAAAGCGCTCTGCTCCCTGAAGGCTGAATGCAGGTGGGTCCAGATGCTGCCGGATGCCAATCACTCAGGAAGACAGGAGACAGGAGCTTTAATTGTTGCTAAAAATACATTCACTCCAAGAATCAGACTCTTTCCATCCCTCCGGAGTGGATAAAAGTATCTATGGATGAGGCCGCAGTAAGAAAGGCCCTGCAGAACAGAGAGGCGGACACATGGGAACAAATGAACTTTCTTAATGGGGGGAAGATAGCTAATACAGGACAATATGACTTCTCTTTATTCAAATAACTGGCAGCTCGTATTACTGAGATAATAGCTATTGCTTGGAATGTGATTTCAGACTCAACAAAGTAGGCCATTTAAATTCCATCATGCCTTGTTGTCAAGCTTCAGGCTGTCTGGAATAAGTGATTCAATGTCCCTTGCAGCATCGCAGGCTATTAAAACCAGAAGAAAGCTTAGAGTCAGAAATATGCATTGTATGATATACTACGATTATACGGTGCGCTGTAGGTAGTTTTGGTATTATATTATTGCATGTATAGTTCAGTAGCCTGAATTAATATTTTTCCATCAGCCACTAATTCATTACTCAAAGAACTCTATTCATGAAGGAAAAAAACATTCATTCATTTTGACTTGTTAGAAATGAGTCAAGGTAAAAGAATATATACATATGGGGGTGTGTCCAATCAACTCTCCTGAAATGAATTAGCAAAACACTGCCACCTAGCATCCGGCAGGGGCTAGAAATCCACCTCAAATTAATACCCTGAGCAAATATTAACATGTATAGAGTTTGTTACATGATGAACACTGTTCTCAGTGTTGTTTATGTTTAATTCATTTAATCCTTTAAAAGTCCCTATGAGGTAGACACTATTACTATCCCCATTTGATATATAAGAAAATGAAGGCAAAAAGAGGTTAAATAAATCATGTACAGCTACAGTGTCATTACATATCAGAGTCGAGGTTTGGACCCAGGCAATTTGGTACAAAAGTCTACGTGTTTCATCATCACACTATACTGTCTTCCAATTCAAAGTTGAATATTCCTGTATTTATAAATTATCAGGCTTAGTTTAGCCTAAAACTAGCTACTTTCTCATTTTAGTGCTCATTCCATATGTGAATATAAAGAATGCCTACAAATAAATATTGAAGTAACACAAACAATTTGATAGAAAAAAAAAAATGGACATGAACAGATATTTCACAGAAAGGGGATCACATGGCTGATAAATATATGTAGAGATGCTGAACAGCATTATCAGCAAGCAGGCAAATGCACATTAATTCCAGAATGGGGTACCAGTTTTCATGCCTTTGATAGGCAGTGGCGGGCAATAGCGTAGAAGTGTGAAAGGCTTATCCTACTCTAGCAGGACTGGGCAGGTGTCTGTCTGATTTCAGGGTTCAGCGTTAGGAAGTTACCTTGGCCAGGAATAGAAGCCATATTCTCCAATATCATCTTTAACACTGCATAGGGGATACATATTTAGCTCTACCTGCTGAACAAATTTGTCTTGAATTGTTTTGGAACCCAGATGGGGAAGAGGCATGATAGCATTATATACCTTCAGGACTTCCAATATATATTTTCTTTTGCCGAAGAAAGATGACCTGCACAGAATTTGTGAACACACAGAGGGGTTATATAGAATCCCCTACTTTGTGGGCTCATGTCAGAGAATCCAGGGTACATTTGTGACTGCCTTCCCACTGCAATACTCCCAGATCCAAATTTTACTTGGTGGCTAAATATATCTGATGTGATGTTTTAGAAATCCCCAGTGAAAGCAATGCCATTTTTACACCCTCCATTCTGGGAAGACTGTACACTGAGTGAGATCCAGGACTTGAATGTTAATTCTTTAGCAGAGCGGGGGATTTTTGAATCTAAGCTGACTATTCTCTACCATGTACTGTTTTTAACATTTAGAAAGTGTCCATTTTTAGCAAAGTCACAGCTGTGTGACTGTAACCTATTGGTCTGGAGGAGGGTTATATTGCACTGTGCTGTATTAGAGAAGTGAGAAAACCACTCACTCTAAAGTCTGCAAGGAAACTTGGAGATCATTGAGTCAATCCCTCCTATTACGGGTGAAAAAACTAAAGTCCAGCGCCTGGCCAGTGTGGCTCAGTTGAAGCATCTCCTAAACAGAAGGGCCAAGGGTTCAATCCCAGGTAACCATTGATCTCTTTCTTTCTCTCTCTCTCTCTCCCTCCCTCCCTCTATCCCCCCTGCCCCCTCTCTTTCTAAAAGCAATAAAAATAAAAAATAAAAAAACCTCAGGTGAAGAGATAAAAATAAATAAGTAGAATAAAACAATAAAACTAAAGCCCAAATAGAGAAAATGACATGCCTCTGGTCACTTAGACTAATCAATTATAGAATTAGACAAGAGCCTAGTAACTGCAATTTCAATATACTTTCCATCATGCCATTCCAAGTAAAACTCTTCCTCCCATTGTCCACTTACACTGCAGTCAATAAAATTCAGAAAGAAATTAGGTGGGTTACTGAAATTCTCTATGCCTCACTTTCCCATCTGTAACGCCTACCTCATGGAGCTATTTATATGAATCAAATTAGATTATTGTGTTAATACTTTAACACAAACAAAATAAATATAATCAAAAAGAGTAAGAGCTCAATAGTAGTTTTTTATTAAAAGAAACCCTCATATAAAATATTAAAGTGGTATAAAAGGACTTCTAAGATATAATCATCATCCTGCCTCTTGTTTATGCCTTCACTCAATCAACAGTAAACAAGCAGTGACTGAACTGCCCTGTGAAAAGCATTGTGCTGAGCACTGAGGTCGTAAAGGTGATCTGATAATGCTCAAAGTGTATAAGGGGAGATAATGGACTACATAATATATTAAGAGCAAAAATGGAATAGGTAAGTATAAGAACAAGGTTTAAAAAGTGACCAATAAATTCTTTTGATTAAGGGTGGGAGTGAGGAGGTTAATAAAGATTGCCTGACGAAAGTAGCTTTTGAGTTTGCTTCTTAAAACCAAGTAGAAATTCGTCAGGTGGAAAAAGATCTCTAAAGGAAGAAGTAGCTTGTGCAAAGGTACTGAGGTATGAAATACCATGTTATTCATGGCAAAATAACAGTTCATTGTTGCTAAGGTGCAAAGAGGGCAGGAATAGGAGGTGAGGTAGACAGGAATAAGAACATGAAGGCTGTTCAGTCCATGCTGAGAACTAAGAGTTTATCTGCAGGTGGTGAGGAGCCTGTTGAATGTTTTTTGAGGACAGAGAGTCATGCCCAGATTGCCTCTGCTGTGAGTTGAAGAAAAGGGGTGATTTGGTAAGGCAGGAAGGGAAGAGGTCAGTTAGCAGAGGAGGCTGACACTGCAAGCTGTCCACCAATATCCATTCTCTTTTCTTATGTAAGGACAGAATTTCTACTCAGATGTCAAATTGCCCAACATGAAGATTACGTTTCCCAGCCACTTTCTTGCAGTGAGGTGAGGCCATGTGACTCATCCTAGTTAATGGTATGTGAGTTTAAATTATGTGTGAAACTTCTGGGTTCTGCATTAAAGGAAAGGGATATGCCCTCCCATTTCCCATCTCTCCCTTCCTTCTTCCTGGAATGCAGGCTTGATGGTGAGCCGTCTTGAACCACGCAGATAAGACCAGCACCTAATGATGCTATAGCAACAAGACAGAAGGAATCTGAGCCCCTGCAGAGGAAAAGGGCCCCAGACCAGCCTGGGCCACTATGGGACCAAGAAAAAAGCTTCTACTTTATGTTCCAAGTCACTGTTGCTTTGGGTCTGTGTTGCATGCAGTCAAACCTATATTGTAACAAATCCATGAGATGCTCCTGCCCTGATGAAAGGAGATGGTCTGAGATGGGAGCAGAAGGGCTGGACCAGAGACAACAGGC
This sequence comes from Noctilio leporinus, assembly GCA_004026585.1. Classification (NCBI taxonomy): domain Eukaryota; kingdom Metazoa; phylum Chordata; class Mammalia; order Chiroptera; family Noctilionidae; genus Noctilio; species Noctilio leporinus. Next base: position 135,914 of record PVIW01001340.1, on the reverse strand, counting down.
ATGAGAAAAGTCATTGCACTGAGTCACTGGGTGTAGGAGACAAGAGGAAAAGAGTTGTCCATTGCACCCTCCATGTGCTTTTGCCTGAAAACTAGATAGATAGTGAAATCACTGAAAAAAGAGAAGACAGGAGATATTAGATTACTTTCAAGCCTTTTCAGTTCATTCGTGCATTCGTTCCAAACCTTTTGACTGAACAAATGAATCTGTATAAGGAACAAAGGATTTGTTAAAAGGTGGTCATTAATGAAAGTTGGGGTGGGGGGGGGGGTGTTTGTTTTTTTAAATGGTCCTCTCAGCTGTAAAGGAGTCACATACGGAACTCCCCAAACCATGCACAGATGGGTTGGGCCTTACACTGCTACAGCTGTTAACAGAAGGTCATCTATCACCAAATCATCTGGACAAAAGAAAATGTGTACTATGGACCCTGAGGAAGACGTGTACCTACTGCAAAGGGCGCCTGCTGGCTAACTGGACTCCTGGTGGCTACGCAGGGCCCCTCACGCAAGCTGTACTTCCAGGAGAAGCTTGCACCGCACTCCCTTTCTATGCACCCAGTTCCCCATATTTCCGCCAACTGAGCCAGCCCTTATAAAGGAGTTGCTGGACTCCTACTTCAGTCAATAGGTACGCAGCTGAGTCCCCCATCATCATTCTCACTGACCTATATCAAAGCAGCTCCACTTTGACAAATCAGAAAAGTGCCTTTTGGATCACGCTGTGAAGATTTGGAGTCCTCATTTGCATGAAGACAGGCCAATCAGGGAGCAGGGATGAAGACCTCTGTCTATATAAGCCAGCTCCCCTCTGTCTGGGAGCATGTACTTGTCCTTTCCACCCAAGAGTGAATGCTGCACTTCCCCGGCTAAGCTGAAACTGAAGACGCCTCCCAAGGAGGGCAGAGTAGACCAGCACTGCACAGCAGGCTGGCGCAGGACAGCAGACCAAAGCACGGCTGGGCAGGCCAGCCCAGCACAGAGAGGGTCAGTGCAGAGCAGAGAGAGCTCAGCTATCCATGCATAGAGGGGCCTGGCCACAGAGCTGCCTCACAGCCATGCTGTTTTCACAGCCTTGCTATACCACAGTTGAGCCATTTTGCACTAAATAACGTTTTTAGGTCTTCACTGTATCTCAGACTGGGGATTCCTGTCGGCACTGAATTGGCGCCAGTGACCATCAGTTGGCAGTATGGACATTCCACACGTTCTAAAACACAGCGCTGTTTAAATGATCTGCACAGTTTCATGCAGGCTTTCTTTGTGCACAACTTATCCTCCTACACAAGCAGTTTAAATAATCACCCTACATGAGATTCTAGACTTCCTGAAAATAGCTTTTCTCATATTAAAAATTCAGAGTATATCTATAAATTGGGAAAGTCACTTAACATTCCTGCTAACATCCATAAATGTTTGGCTGCCTCCAACCTATTCTAAAATGGATTCCTTAAACATAAAATGCACTGGACAGAAGATAAATAATCTTATTTTAAGTGCCTTAATGAATCTTAGGGGTCATGTTCATTCCAGCTGGTCTGTGTTTCCCTTACAGTTCTCTGCTGTGGGTCAAAGGAAGGTATTCTCGGCTAAGTCAAAGAAGAAGAAGAAGAACGCATTTGTCTAATTAACTGGCATTCAGTGCTGTTCACAAGGTTATTTCTTGAACACCTGCTTCGTGCCAGATCCCGTCCTCAGCTTTTGGGGGTGCAGAAGTAAATAAGATACAGGGCCACTCTGATACACATGCAGCAAAGAACTCCAAGGCCTGGAGAGGGAGATGAATTCCTCATGGCTGACATCAAAACATGCTTGCTAAATATTTCTACATTGGAGCTGGACTTTGGAAAAGAGGAAAGGCTGAACCAACCAAGGAGACCAACTGGACACTCCAGGCAAAGGGAACTAGCTTTAACTGGTGTTGGGAGAAGGGTGCAGAGCTAGTGGACAGGCTTGCAGGCTGTGCAGGGGACATGGTTAAGGGCTGAACTGTGTCTCCCAAATTCATAAGTTGAAGTCCTAACCTCCAGTATCTCATTATGTGACTATATTTGGAGATAGGTTCTTTAAAGAGGTAATTAAGTTATGTGAGGTCATTAAGGTGAGCCCTAATCCAATCTGACTGGTGTCCTCGAAGAAATTAGGACATAGACATGCACACATGAAAGAACATGTGAAGACACAGAGAGAAGACAATCATCTATAAGCCAGAGAGAGGCCTTAGAAGATACAACCCTACTGGCACCTTGACCTTGGACTTCCCGCCTCCAAAATGGAGAGTACCAGTCTGTGGTACTTCGTTATGGCAGTGCTAGCAAAGTGATCCAAGGTATAACTCATCAAAATCTGTAAAAGACTGTCAAATGCATCAGTCGTGATGCTCATGTTAACCCTGCAAAATACATGCTACTATACATATTTAAAGAAACTAAGGCTCACAGAGGATAAGTAACTTGCCCAAAGTCACACATCTACAAGCAATAGAAAGAAAAATAGAAAACTGGGATTACGCCACACATACCCCTATCTGCTTATCTTTACTTAGGGGCGTTTCTCTGGACATTCCTCATACCATGTTAATTAATGTTTTCTACCCCTGCCTGGGAGATCTACATGAGCCAAAACCATCTTGAAAACTGATACTGGAGAAAATTAAAATCAGCCATCACATGTTAAAACTGATCAACCGAGAAAGCCAAACCCCATAACCTGTTCCATGGATCCTGGATAGGAGATCCTAGCTTTTGTGAACACTTGAGGGTAAGTCTCATCTTCTTAGACCCCAGCAGCTCTGGGGAGTTGAACCAGTGGGCTGAGGCCTCCCAGCCCCTGAGTCCCATAGAAGGAAGGGATGATGGTGTTGGTGCCCGTTGTAGTCTACTTACATGAGGGAGGCAGCTTCAAATGGTTCACAGCCACACAGCTCAGGAAATAGTGGCAATGATTTCTACACTTGGGAAGATCAAAATTAAGAGTTCTATTCTTGCTTTGAATGTAGAGACTATCCAATTCTTTCTTTACAATCACTCTCAGACCGTAAGCCTACATTCAGTGAAACCCATTGAAGAACCACTATTGTTCCAGGAGAAAGAAAATATTCATTACCTTTTCAGAAGCTTATTATCTGGTTGGGAGAAACATTTTTTTAAATCTTTAAAAAAAAAGAAAAATTAGGAAGAAAGAAAAAAGAACAGGAGTATGCTTAAAGCAGCTTTCGGATTATTTTTTAAACAACCTAGTAAGATTTGATGTGAAAATAGTTTGTAAAAGTTGAAGCACTGTGACAGGTTAAGGAGTTTTATTACTGTTCATTGAACAAGTACTGAGCATCTCTCTGTGTCAGTCACTGTTCAGAGATCATTCATAATATGTGCATCTTGCAAGTCTGAAAGGTGGAGTTCAGATCAAGTCAGTGGTTGTCTGGGAGACCTAGAATCAAGGATAGACCCCAGAAGGTTTGCAGGTCATCCCCACTCACACTGTCACAAGCTTTCTGGACACCATCATGGCTCAGGGACACAGTGGACAGTTTGAAATTCAGGCCTGTGGCTGGAACCCTAACTCCACCATTCATTAGTTATTTGACCTAGTTAAGCCACTAAAAGGTCATTGATAATAATATACCTTGAAGGGTCCCTCAGTATTTCACAACAGTGTGTGTCAAGTACCTGTCCCAGGGTCAGGGCACTATAAATGGGAACTTTTATCATCTTTAAAGGCCATATTGGTGTCCTAAGGCTGCTGTATCAAAGTGCCACAAACAACAGAAATTATTTCTCATGGCTCTGGGAGCTTGAAAGTGCAGGCAGAGCTGATTCTGTCTGAGGGCTGTGAGAAAATCAGTCCCATTGTTACAGAACTTCAACCTGCGCTGTTCTGGAGAAGTTGTGGGGTCTGATTGCCCCCCACCAAGAAGCATGACTCCCAATATGGAAGTTGGGTGGAAAAGGAAAGGGGATTTATTTAAATTTTACAAATTCAGGATAACTGTAGGTTTCTACAGTGAAGTCCAACTTCCTTTAAAACACCCCAAAACACTTGTACTGCCTCCCCCTGTCAAACCATGCCAGTTTCAGAACATGCCAGTCAGAGTCACCATCTGTCAGAAAAGCAGAAGGCCATGGCTCCACATTCTCTGTTGCAGGTCAGCATGTCAGGCATCTCCCACTAACCAATGCTTGGTTAGACCAGTCCCTGCCATTCCAACCTCATCGGCCATGCCGCCCTGTTCTCCAGGCAGGTCTCCCAATGGGTCTCCTTCTTACTACAGACCTCATGGGGGATGATCTCCAAACCACCTGGCTTCTCCCTTCTGTTCCAGACCTCCTACCCAACTCCTGTCTACACTTCTTCAGATTATGTGGCTCCTTTTCCTTTTACAGCTGCCTGCCCTTATTTCAAATGCAACCTGGGCTGTTGTTATGAAAAGTATCTTAAGCCTATCATCCACCCTTTTAACTGGAGGACAGCATAGCTTCCTTTCAGGTAAGGGTTAAAGTCTGTTTAACCCTTTGGCCCAGGGCTGCAGCAAGGTTATTATCTAGTTACCAACCTGCCTTAGGTAGGCAAAGTACCTTAAAAGCTATATTATCTTCTTTCCACTTCCCCAAACCAGGAGCTGTAGGGACTTTGGAGACCCCTTTCCACCTTCTGTTATATTATGTCTCCCTCCTAGCCCTTAGTGATTTCTGGCAGTCCTTGGCTTATAGACACACCACTCCAATCTCTCCCTCTGTCTGCCAAGTGGCCTTCTCCCTATGCCTTCGCATGTTCACGTGGCCATCTTCTCTCTGTCTCTACTCTAATATGACTTAATGGATCACATTTGTAAAGACCCTCTTTCCAAATAAGGTCACATTCTGAAGTCCTAAGAAATGTTATTTGGGGCCAGGGTGTGGGGAGTGAATGGAATGGGGATGGACACATTTCAGCCCATAATGGGAACTTAATATATATTAAGTTAAAGAAATACATGTGCTTTATTAATAGTTTTCTCTAGATCGCAGAAAGGAGTGAGTTGCTGGAAGGTTTGTTCGTTAGAAACTTACTTTCCTTCCTTCAAATCTGTTTAGACAATTCCATTCAATATTCCTTGTTTTGTTACTGAGCAGAGTGGGGCTTGTTCACATGGCACCTTGGTGTAAGACTGAACAATTCGTGTTGAGAAAAACAGGTCCAGCCTGGGGGTGGCGGTGGCTGGGAGCACTCCTCAGAGCCTGGGACCCAGCACTTCCCTTGCTCACCAAAAGGCTATTAACCAAAAACATGCCCAAAAGTTCTCCATTCCTTACTGTTAGCTCTCTTCTTCGGGATCTGGGGTACAATGTCATCAGCATCCATACGACCATCCAGGAAAGCGTGTATCATGTTGCACTGGATCCTGGTGAAGTCCTCTCCATACATTTCAAGTTTTGAGTCCAGAGAAAGTCCAGATCTGCAAGGCGGAGCCCGAGCTGAATGGAGAGGTACAATCAAAACAGGAACATGCCTGCTTTCTTTCCAGCTCAGGCTGCATGCCCCACCTCTTTCCTTCTTTCAGACCGCATAGCTTTGTGCACTTTCAAAACCACATGGTTCTCTCTTTGCAAAGGGCTGTTGCCTTATTTTTAAATTCCGGACTGCAACCTGTGATGCATGTGTAGGGTGACCAATCACGTAAGCCCTTTCATCACCATTCTGTGATCAAAGACCCTCCCATGTCCTTGGCACTAAGGGGCAGGCCATACCCTTATGCATAACTAAGACACTAGCTACCAACCATAGATATATGCAGAGGCATCTCTCAGGAAAAATGGCTGTGCTGCACTGAACCCCATCCCCCATTCCCCAAACCACGGGCTGCGGGGAATTTTGAGGACTCCTGTTACAGGTTCATAAGAAAATACAATATCTTTAGCCACCTAAAATATTGGTATTCTACAACTAAAATGTTTCTTAGCTTTCTTTTTAGAACTTATCTTCAGAGAAAGTTGCCAGTGCAAAGACCAGTAATTCTGCAGGAAGATAGACGATGCCTTACATATTCTAAGGATCTCATGTCTTAAGTATGCTTCCAACACTTTATTATTCTATCTCATTTTATTAATAGAACACCATGCCACCCTCTTACTGTACATCCCTTCCTGACTTTGCGTCCACTGATGTCATATTGGCAGCTTGAATGCTGGTGGGAGTGCTGGAAGTTTTTACATCCTAGAAACTGATAAACACTATAAGTCAGGTCTTTTATTTATTTTGATTGTCTAGACCGCAGATTGGCAAACTATAGCCTGTAGGCCTTCAATCTGTTTTTGTAAATTAAGTGTCAAGGAAAAGCAACCCCATCCCTTATTTGAATAATGTTTATGGCTGCTTTCATGCCACAATAGGAGAGCTAGCTGATGAAACAGAAACTGTATGGCCTGTGAGCCTAAAACATTTACTCTGTGTCCCTTTAAGAAAATGTTTGCTAATCCCTGGTCTAGATTTTAAAAATGATGAAGGAAATGTTAATGAGGTTAAACTAAAAATGTGTGTTGTATTCATGGCTGTTACACTGTGAAGGGCATAAAATATTGAGAACATATTCTTTCACTATTCAAAGATGATTATGCTAGCCAGCAAAGAAGTTGCTCATACCTTGATGTGTGTCTGAAGTTCTGACATACGTCCTTGTTGTTCCACTCTTTACTCCTGAATGCAAATGAAAATATCATTACCATGTTAGAACCTCATTTGCTTGTCTGTGGATAGAAGAGTTCAGTAAAAACCGAGGAAAGCTTTCTGCAAGAGGCTCACATGCCATTCACAATACAGAGAGTATTGCCAGTCACAAAAGGCCATGGAGTGTTAGATTCCACTTACGTGAAATGTCCAGAATTAGCAAAGCCACAGGGACAGACAGTAGATTGCTTGTACAATGCTCTTCAGTTCAGTGACATTTTGAGTGTATTCAGAGTGGCACGAGCATCACCATGATCTAATTTCAGAATGTTTTCACTGCCTCCCCAAGAAACCCCATTCTTCTCAGCAGTGACTCCCCCTCCCACCCCCGACTCCCTCCACCTTAGACCCAGACAATCATGGTGATTTAGTGTAGTCATAGAGCTTAAAAAGCTTTTAAATAGAGAGAATATTATACATTTCATTATTATGTATAAAAAGTGGTATACCCTTTTATGATATGTATTATATATAATATACAATAAAGGTACAATGTGTGTGTGTGTGTGTGTGTATATATATATATATATATATATATATATATATATATATATATATAAAACATATAATTAAAGGTACAGTGTATAATATACATACCTTTCTTGGGGAGAGGGGAATGGAAAGCTGGCTCTTAGCATATACCTGCACCCCACTGGACAGACCTGGGTTTAAACTCCTAGTTTAGGTATAAATCATTTAGCCTCCTCAAACCTCAGTATCCACATTTGCACTCTGATAGTGAGAAACTACTATTATCCACTAGTAAGAAATCAGCAAAAATTTTCAATAAAGAGCCAGACAGTAATACCTTGGCCTTTGTGGACTGTCTGGTTTCTGTCACAGCTACTTGACCATGTCACTGCAGCATGAAAACAGCCATAGATCCTACATAACACATGAGTATGACTGGGTCCAATAAAATTTTATGTAAAAAACAGCTAGCAGGCTGGGTTTAACTCATGATCTCTAGTTGGTTGAATCCTGCACCAGATAATATCTTCTTGAGTGTGGAAACTATATGTGTCTTGATAAAAAACTAATGTTCTTAGAACTTGGCAGTTTCTGGCACACCTGGCAAGAAATCAACGAGTACCTGTTGACCTGTGAATACAAAACAGCAGTGAAAACAAAGGAACAAATACCACTTGAAATTGCATGGCTGGTCCTTAAGAGCCAGGACATTGAACAAAAGAAGCCAGTGACGAAAGAACCCATGGTGTGCGGATCCATTTCTATTAAGTTCAAAAGCAGGTGAAGTTGGCTTCCTGCTTCCAGCCATAATGGGCTAAGAGATTGAGTTGACCCTGCCACCTCTCACAACTAAAAGAAGCAGATAAAATACATGATTTAATGATTGTGACACAGGGCACCAGGAGGCCCTGGCTGTGATCTCTGAGGAGGTGAGCCCAGGAACAAAGCCGTTGGCTGCCTAGGTGCAATTTCCAGGTTGCAGTACAGGCAGGAAGAACCAGACAGTCTCTCTGAGTGAAGGAGAGATAGGAATTAGGAAATGCAGATAGGGCTAGAATTTGGAGAGGTGAGGTAAACACAAAGCTCCAGAGACCTGCAGAGAATCCTCCATGTGCCTTTGCTGGAGCACTGGGCTGCACGCAAGTGAGAGGTAGGTACTCTAAACCAGGGAAAGAAATATCACTTGGCTCAGCTATTTCATGCCTCAGCTGCTGTTGATACATGTGCACAAGTTTCCTGTGGACATAGATTTTCATTTCTCTTGAATATACATGTAGGAGTGAAACTACTGAGTCAAATGTTAACTTTTGTAGGTACCGAAGGAGATGGGTAATAACTCACAATGAAAAGCATCATGTGGAAATAAAAGAAGTCACATTTCTCAGTTTGGAAACAAACATGAACCACCCAAATGCCTGCTGTAAACCCTGCACTGAAAGGACACTGGCAATGTGCAATCCAGAGCGGTGGAATGGAGAACCTGAGTAAAGGCTACTGTGGACGCCTTACTGTGCCTGGTCTACGAAAGCGTCAAAGCTTTCTTCCCTTTTAAACTGTTTTCTAGGAGTCCAAACACAGACCACCCCCTCCAACTTACGGCTAATAGTAGATTTGCTTATTCAAAAGCTAGCTAAATCCCTCCTGTGGGAGAAGGTGACAGAGTCAGGTACATACCAATTCGGCTCCACTAGCAACCCGAGAAAGATGACTGACAGGCAGCCTGGCTGCTGTCAGAGCTCTCACGCTCAGGCCTCATCTTTCCGTAGAGACAGAACAGGCCTTGTGCCATCCAAGTGAACCTCCTGATGAATGTTTTCTTACTCAGAATAATCACATTCCGAGACCTTGTTACCGGAAAGAGCTGTCACGTTGCATTAGGTTAGTACTGGGGCTTACATGGAAATTGTTAGCTAACTCAATTGCTGGGCCCAACCCTTTGCAGGCATAATTTAGCTTGCTTAGAGGTAAGAGCACGAATGCTTCATAAAATGACCTATTTGGGATGGCGGTGCGTCCGATGATTGGCAGGAGCTATGGGAACTGGCATCCAAAGAGAGGTTTACCAGAGAAAGGCTCATGGTTACTTTAAATTCTATCATGCACTTTAGTTCACAAGCACTCTTGCTTAGAGTCTCTCTTGATTCTTAGGGCAGTTGTAGAAGGGAGGCGTGATCTCCATTGTATCAACAAAGATGTTGAGGGTCAGAGGTAGCACCTCACTCAAGGTCACTTGGCTGGTTTGTGAGAGGATGGGATGAGAAGCGGAACTTAAGGTCCCGTTATGGGTGGCAATGTGTCCACCACCATCTCCTTCTATAAATTCCCCCGCCCCTCGCCAGCCCCCAAGTAATGTATGTTCAAATCTTAATTCCCAGGACCACAAAATGGGACCTTATGCGCAAATAGGGTCTTTACAGATGTGATCAGTTGAGTCAAGACATATTAGAGCAGGGTGTCCCCTTAATCCAATAAAACTGGTGTCCTTAGAAGAAGAGAGACAGAAGATGGCCATGTGAGGATGTGGAGGCCCAGGGAGAAGGCTACTTGCAGACAGAGGTAGATTGGAGTGATGTGTCTACAAACCAAGGACTGCCAGATGTCACCAAGGCCTAGGAGACAGGCATGGGACTGATTTTCTCACAGCCCTCAGACAAAATCAGCTCTGCCTGTACTTTCAAGCTCCCAGAGCCATGAGAAATAATTTCTGTTGTTTGAAGCCACCCAGTTTGTGGCACTTTGATACAGCAGCCTTAGGACACCAGTATGGCCTTTAAAGATGATAAAAATTCCCATTTATAGTGCCCTGACCCTGGGACAGGTACTTGACACACACTGTTGTGAAATACTGAGGGACCCTTCAAGGTATATTATTATCAATGACCTTTTAGTGGCTTAACTAGGTCAAATAACTAATGAATGGTAGAGTTGGGGTTCCAGCCATAGGCCTGAATTTCAAACTGTGCACTGTGTCGCTGAGCCATGATGGTGTCCAGAAAGCTTGTGACAGTGTGAGTGGGGATGACCTGCAAACCTTCTGGGGTCTATCCTTGATTTTAGGTCTCCCAGGCAACCACTGACTTGATCTGAACTCCACCTTTTGGACTTGCAAGATGCACATATTATGAATGATCTCTGAACAGTGACTGACACACAGAGAGATGCTCAGTACTTGTTCAATGAACAGTAATAAAAACTCCTTAACCTGTCACAGTGCTTCAACATTTACGAACTATTTTCACATCAAATCTTACTAGGTTATTTAAAAAATAATCTGAAAGCTGCTTCAAGCATCCTCCTATTCATTTTTTTTTTCCTAATTTTTCTTTTTTTTTAAAGATTTAAAAAAATGTTTCTTCCAACCAATAATAAGCTTCTGAAAAGGTAATGAATATTTTCTTTCTCCTGGAACAATAGAGGTTCTTCAATGGGTTTCACTGAATGTAGGCTTATGGTCTGAAAGTGATTGTAAAGAAAGAATTGGATAGTCTCTACATTCAAAGCAAGAATAGAACTCTTAATTTTGATCTTCCCAAGTGTAGAAATCATTGCCACTATTTCCTGAGCTGTGTGGCTGTGAACCATTTGAAGCTGCCTCCCTCATGTAAATAGACTACAATGGGCACCAACACCATCATCCCTTCCTTCTATGGGACTCAGGGGCTGGGAGGCCTCAGCCCACTGGTTCGGCTCCCCAGAGCTGCTGGGGTCTAAGAAAATGAGACTTACTCTCAAGTGTTCACAAAGGCTAGGATCTCCTATCTAGGATCCATGGAACAGGTTATGGGGTTTGGCTTTCTTGGTTGATCAGTTTTAACATGTGATGGTTGATTTTAATTTTCTCCAGTATTAGTTTTCAAGATGGTCTTATGTAGGTCTCCCAGGCAGGGGTAGAAAACCTTAATCAACATGGTTGGACTTCTAGTGATATGAGAAATGTCCAGAGAAATGCCCCTAAGTAGAAATAAGTAGATAGGAGTATATGTGGTGTGAGCCCAGTTTTCTATTTTTCTTTCTGCTGCTTGTAGATGTGTGACTTTGGGCAAGTTACTTATCCTCTGTGATCCTCATTTTCCTTAAATACTTAAATATGCATAATAGTGTGTATTTTGCAAGGTTAACGTGAGCATCAGAACTGATGCATTTGATAATCTTTTATAGATTTTGATGAGTTATACCTTGGATCACATTTTGCTAGCACTGCCATAACGAAGTACCACAGACTGGGTGGCTCAACCCATAGAATTATTGTTTTCTCTCCATTCTGGAAGTGGGTAGTCCAAGGTCAAGGTGCCAGTAGGGTTGTATCTTCTAAGGCCTCCCTCTGGCTTATAGATGGTTGTCTTCTCCTCTCTGTGTCTTCACATCTTCTTCCTTCTGTACATGTGTGTGTCCCAATCTCTTTGAGAACTCAGTCAGTTTGGATTAGTCAGCCCTCTCTTAATTACCTCTTTAAAGAACCTGTATCCAAATATAGTCACATAATGAGATGCTGGAGGTTAGGACTTCAACATATAAATTTGGGAGACACAACTCAGCTCCTAACCATATCCCCTGCACAGCCCACAAGCCCGTCCACCAGCTCTGTACCCTTCTCCCAACACGAGCAGAAGCTAGTTCCCTTTGCCTGGAATGTCCAGCTGGCCTCCTTGGCTGGTCCAGCCTTTTCTTCTTTCCAAAGTCCAGCTCCAATGTAGAAATATTTAGCAAGTGTGCTTTGATCCCAGTCTTGAGGGGATCTCCCTCTCCAGGCCTCGGGGTTCTTTGCTGCATCTGTATCAGAGCAACAGAAAATGAGTCAGTTTAGACCCAGACTAATGCAGCTTTCATATGAGATTTTTTTCATTATGTTTTACCCAATATACTCAGAAAATGCTATGTAAACAAATGTTAATTTCAACATACTTTTTCTAATTATATATAAATATATGATATACATGTAGTATGAGTGTATAAATGTATATATGTATGTATTTATGCATGTATAGGTCAAAACCATGGAGGCCCATATTTAGCTCATTTAATTTATGAAAAATACCAATACTAAAAATTGTCCAGATTAAAAGGGTACAGATAGATCATCTACCTACAGATTCTGGTACATTACAAAGTCAAGCACAAAACTATATGCTCTTTTTTCATTATTTAGCTTGTAATAGTGAAAAATGTAATATACAGTTACAATTATTAGGTTCTTTATTCAGAGAGGCCCAGGGTACAAGGCAGCTGGGTGTGACTATGTGTACTGAATGCAGATGTTTGGTTTGGGGACAGACAGGTCATAGGGGAAATTACCTTGGTGCAATGGTAGCTCCCAACTGTAGTCTCAGGCAACTATCTCAAATACATAGGTTATCAAATCAATTTAAAGCACAGTAAGCAGTGTGAGAAATACCGCCACCCATCCAAAACTCAATAAATGAACTTGGAGACAAAAAGTACAGTGAAAGCAAGGCTTTAATGATGGTTTTGCAAGATTGGATGTCTGGTGGGCTGGCGCACCAGCAGAGGTACAGTGAAGGTTTTTATTTCCGAGTGCACAAGTCCCTTTCCCCAGTTCCTCATTGGCTGAGTACTGTGGGATGTACAGTCTTCCTCCTGGAACAATAGTGGTTCTTCAATGGGTTTCACTGAATGTAGACTTACAGTCTGAAAGTAATTGTAAAGAATGAATTGGATAGTCTCTATATTCAAAGCAAGAATAGAGCTCTTAATTTTGATCTGCCAAAGTGTAGAAATATTTGCTGCTATTTCTTGAGCTGTGTGGCTGTGAACCATTTTAAGTTAATTGGCTATTCCCCCCTCCCTTAGTTACCAGTGTTGACAAGAAGCCCCTGCCCTTTGTCCTGTTTCTCCAGAGATCCTCTAACCAACATTTTGTGGTTTGGTAGTTTGTGACACCATTTATGCACACTGGCCCCTGATAATTTTCTACTAGTCCTATAGGCTGCATTATTCTGTAAATAAACCATTAACATCCTTATTCCCTACAGAACAAAGGAAAGAGATGGAGTAGCTGACACATGGAAGGTGGGGTGCCAAGCATCTGCAACCAGGCTCATCTTCTCCATCAGGCACTGCAGATGGAGCACCTTGGGCCCATACACTTTTAAGGGCTTGGAAAACTTGTTTTTAATTTCTTTCACAATCAGGAAGGGGAAACATAATCAAGCCTGGATTCTGTCCACCTTCATACCAATGCAGCAGTTAAATGGAACTTTAAATATTTCTTAATGGAGGAAGGGGCCCAGAAAGGAAGTCCAAGTGCCCAGGCCAAAGAATAGACATGAAAAAGAATGTCTTTGAGAAATGAATTAGCACTTGCTCTGTATATATCTAGATTAAACTTTCGGTGCCTCTTTTATTTAAAGGTCTCCTTATTTTATTTATAAATGTCTCAGGACCACTTGTATGGTTTAAATATATGACCTGGTGTTGGGGTCCCCCTTGGAAAGTATAGAGGCTTTGAGTCCCACACACAGACAGGCAAAGGAAATGAAACCAATAAGACCTGACTGGAAAACCAGGAAAGCTGGGTGCATACATGCCTCAATGCTATAGCCAGCCAGTGGGCCCCAGGGGAAATCAGGTCATGAGAAAATGCTTTGTGTCCTTTGAAGCCTGCCCTGTTCTTTTAACTTGCTTGATTGCTTTATTGTACCAGCAGCCAAGGTTTTAGCTTTAACTCAAAATAAACTCTTTTATGGCCATAGGACATCTTTGTGTTCAACACACCCTGACCTGAGGGAGATCTCAGTGTTCCTTCAATTGCTACCCCTGAACAATATCTGGGTTCTGTAAGCAGCACTGTTTAACATTGATTGATGAGCTTTATGTGCATGCTACATGTTCTTAAGCTTACTGCACTCAATAAAAGACCTTGGAGAAAGGCAATGGAGACTTTTGTCTCTCAGACATTTGCCAGCCTTCTCTTCCCTAGCACAAGCTGCCTGGGACGTCTTCATTTCATCTACGACACCAGAGGATCTCCGCGAGTCAGGGATCCCCAACAACCGGCAGTTAAGGAGAAACCACTCTTAGCTCCCAGGACACACAAAAAGAGGTAATCAGCCAGGTTCAACCCATGTTGACTCCTCTGACTTAAAAATGGTAAAAGGGGAAAGAAAACCAGGGGACAAATCTTTCATGTATATGTATATTGGCTGTCACATTATGACTGTGTGGCAACCTTTCTGAAATGAAATACAGTATCAGTTTTTGGTTTAGTAGGGAAGAAACTGTCAATAGGGCCACATCACCTCTTGTACATCAGAGGCTGTACAGAAAGGAGGAGAACAAGACCAATGTGCACCTGCAGGGAGGAATAGGGACCATCCCTCAGCTCTCAGTACCCAGAGGAAATCAGCCAAAAATGGGAGAGCCTGCTCCCACCCTCTGACCCTAGTAAAAATCCTCAGCGCTCACAGGCAGGCACGATCTCTGGGTCCAAGTCCCAGAGTTTCCACCCTCTGTGCAGCTGAAATATACCGTAATTTTCATTACTGGCATCCCTGAACTAAAGTCTTTAATTTCAGGAGACAAGAATCCAAATCAGTTCCAGGTTCAATTATTGACATTATGATGCATGGGTCTCTATTTTTTAACTAAGCCATTTATAATAAATGCCTCCAAAGCTGCCCATCTAAACACCAAAACCACTTTATTTTTCTTCCAATGTGTGCAGACAAAAGACAACCCGAAACAGCAGTCCCCAATATCAGGTACCAGTCAGCGGCCTGTTTAGGGACCCACAGCCAGCAAAGCTCACCTGAACTCCGCCTTCTGTCCTCCCCACCCACCGCCCCATCCACTTGGGGCAAGTGAGCAAAACTCACCTGAATCCTGTTTCTGTCCCCTGTCAATGCCCCACCCTCACCTTGGTCTACTAGTCCCAGTTGCCAGCAACTGACTCAAAGCAGTAATCTGTATTGGTTTCACCTCTCTTGGTCTGGAAACTTACAACATTAAAAAAATATTATTAGTTGCCTAGATAACAAAAGGGTAGCTTAGACACCAAAAGGACTTCTACAAAAAAAATGAAAAACTTTGGAGAACAGCAAGCCTCAGACAATCACTGCCCTGTAGCAATTCTGAAATCCTGTGAGCACTGGGATGGCCCCCAACCCTCGGGGCAGGGAGTGTTCCCAGATTGAGCCCTCATTCTGCTCCTAGCTGTTCTTTTCTCCTGCCCCTTTCTCTTTGGGAACTCTGATCCTTAGTCCCCTAGGTCACATGTGACCTGAGTATTGGCAAGCATGTCTCTTTGGGAGGGAGGATTACAGAGCCTTCAAATCCTCTTGTTCGGTTGTAAAAGTTGGGATGCAAGTTTCTGATGTATTTGCTTTCAATCAGATTCACATGCAACAACCATAGTCAAAGTTCTCTTCTAAACATAGGTTTCTGCCTTCTAGATACAGACTGCTTTCTTTGGCTCCTCTCCCTTCTACATCTTCCAATTAAATGACAACCACACTAAAAATATTAGGTTTTAATGAGACCATCACAGCCTAGTTTATAGGAGAAGTTTTACTTCAAGTTTATATCTAATTTATATCTTACTGATTAATGTTCCACTCAAATAGTGGGACATTATGGTTTCAGGTAACAGCTAATAAGCTTAGTAATCAATGTATGCAAAAAGCTATTGTTTCAGAAACTGGAGGATGACCCACCTTGATTCCAGGTAACCATAAGCAGTTCCACCTTTGTGCCTCAGGAGGACTGCAGGCAATCAAGATGGTATCTGGGCTATTATACTCCAGCATGAGATGACCACTGCTCAGGATCCCAAGAAAGAATGCTGCAGCTTTTATTAACTTATTAACTTCTTCCTTGAATTCTAACCCTTTACTTATGCCTTTCTTCTCCTTATAAAAAGGGCCAGTTTATAATGGAATGTAGTCTGTTAAGGATGCAAACCCAAAGTCTTCTCAGATCACCAACCATCTGAATGAAATGGCCATAGAGATTCAATCCCTGTCTCTGCTTATTGGGTCTGGTAGATGATGGGCAGCATGAACACCAGCTTTTCTGGTTTCTTTACCTTTTATGCTTTATGAAAAGATGGGATTTTTGGACCCAAATTTCTGTACATTGTTTGGAATGGAGAATTTTTTTTTTTTAATAAGCAAATAAGTCTTTAAACATTAACTTCCAAACCTAAAAGTTATTAGGTCCTGAATCAATCAGCTGTGTACCTCCTCGATCAGACCTATATAAAGGCAGCAAGCAGGATGTCCGTCTCTCCAACAATCAAAGGAAAAAAAGGTTCAGGTTTAAACTCAATTCTGGGCCTGAGGCCTTCCTGTGTGATTTCTCTACTTCTCTCTAGCCCCTGCCTATAAAAGTAAGGCAAGGGTAGGAAAGCCCACTTCTAAGCCCATCTCCTCTCTCCTCTGAATCATTCTTGTTTACCTAATTACCTCATTCCCCTTGCAAATCAACTGATTGCTTTGTAAGGTTACTTCTTGTTTCGTATAAAAACTGCCAAACCAATCCCAGTGGCCAAACACCCACCAACACTTTGTAACCTGTTCTCCTAAGACTGTTGATTCCAACATCCCAGGAAGTGATCGTTTTATCAAATTATTTTCCTCTGCAAAACTTGGGCTCCCATCTCATCAATTTCTGATATCAGTTCCTTTGCTGCCCATCACTGGGCCACTAAGCAAATACCACATAGTTTTTTATCTCAGCACCCACCTTCTGAGTGTGAGAAAGCAACACTAGTTGCTACGACAGACAAATCAAGATGGCTTGACTTAATTATTGTTCACTATGTCGCAATCCAATGCAGATCACATGCAAACCAATCTGGAACACAAGGCCCCAAGCCTCAAAGTGAACATGGAAGGGGAAAAAAAAAAAGAAACCAAAATGTTATTCTGAATATTTTTATATCCAGACTTGATGGGGCAAACCTGATAGGAGGTTACACCACTTCTTCCCACATTTCGTATTCCAGAATTAAGTCATATGGCACCAATATAGCTGCAAGGGATGCTGGGATATGTAGTACTATAGTCTTTTTGTATGCTGGTGTGAGAAATATGCTCTCCCACTCCATAAAACAAATGGACAATAAGGCCAAGAGTGCAGCAAAAGCAAGACATTTATTTACATTCTTACAAGAGGGGGTGCCTGCTGGTGGTATCTGGTGGGCAGGCACACCGAAGAGGGAGAAACAGACACATTTATACCCTGACATGAGCAGTCCCTCCCCCATTTCCTCATTGGCTATGTACTTAGGAGTCACAATCTGGTGCGATTGTCTAAAGAGATAATTAGAAAGTTTAAACCCTAGCTCAGGCAACTAGGGTTGCAACCACCCTTCCTTTTCTTTGTTCTCCAAGGTATGATGACTAGCTTACTCACTTTGTTAATCCTGTTATCTCAGAGACCTCCTGACTTGCTTGGAGTCTGACTCAGCCTCTAATCATTCCCTAAGGTGGGATAGTCCAGTTTGAGAGTCACCTTTCTCCTTATTCCCTACAATGGGGAGAGAAAATGGCATGGTAAACAAATAGCACTGTCTCTGAAACACCATGTCTTCCAATTTCTTGTTGCTTCATTTGGTGGGTTTTTTGTTTTTGTTTTTGTTTTTTTCATTTATTTATTTTCTGGTGGAGCACATAGTCCATAACTTCTTGAGAAGAGTTACAGAGAGGTAAAAATTTGAAAAACTCACATGCCTAAAACTTTTATTCTAGCCACACATTCTTTAATAGCATGACTGGGTATAAAATTCTTGATGGAAATTTTGCTTTCTTTCAGAATTTTGTAGCCATTGCTTCAGTATCTTCCAACTACCAGTGTTGCTGTTTCTTTTGAGATGTGTCAATCATTCTGATTCTTTTTCATGGGATGTGCCTTTTATTTGGTGTATTTTGTTGTTTATGTTTTAGCTCAGTGATTTTCAACTGGCGTACCATAATAATACTTAAAACATGCAATATCTGACTATTTAGTCAAGGAGGGGCACTGAAATCTTCTCACTTAGATTATCAAATTATAAAATAACAGCCAACACAACAATAGTCATCCAGTGTGAATGCCCTGTCTTGAATCATAAATGCATAGGTCATATGCAATAGTTGTATCCTATTGGTCATGTTGCATAATATGTTTGCATCTGATTGGTTAATTCTTGGTATCAGAAATTCTTATATACAAGCATACACACCTGGTTTTTTTAAAAAGCCACTTTGTGGGGAAGAGGACAGAAGGGAGAAAAAAGGGAATGGATGTAATACAACAACAATAAAATTAATTTTTTTTTAAAAGCCACTTTGGAGCAAAAAGGGTAGGTAATTACTATTATTATTTTTCAAAAAAATATTAAAATGATACGTAATTTGTCAGATCAGCAAAATATATATATATTTTTTGGTGTGACATAGAATTTTAATAGTTAATCTGTGCCATGAGATGAAAAAGGTTGAAAATCTCTGTTCTATCTCTGTCTCTCTCTCTCTCTATGCTTGGAAGTTCCTAGAATTTTCTCCTTAGTGATCCAATAACTTGGGATAAATTTCATATGATTATCTCTGTGGCTCTATTTTCAATTATTTTTCTGGACACGGTGAGCTTTTCAGTCCGGAAACTCATGTCTTCCCATATTTGGAATTTTTCTTGAAATTGTTTAGTGGATTATATTCTATTGTTTTGTTGTTTGTCATTGTCCTTTCCGATATTCAGACATTTGACCACCTCAGCTAGTGTTATAATTTTGTTCTCTCTTCATTTTTTTATATATTTGCCATTGTGTTTTACTTTCTGATGAGATGCCTTCAAAGTAATCTTCTTACTCTTTGCTTGTAGAGGACTGCTTTGTGTGGTTTTGGAAACTGTAGCACCTGTGCAAGCCAGGCCCAGAAAGCGGTCCTGGAAGCCTTGACCAAAAATGGGTAGTAGGCGGCAGGCATGATCCAAAGCCTCAAAGAGGTTTTTCTTGGGAGATAAGGCCTAGAATTGCAATGTATACCTTGAGGCCTGCTCTGCTTTGTATATGTTCTGATCATAATTAATGAATGTTTGAGTTAAGGCCAGAATGAACTCCTGAGCTATGCTTTATCAATGCTCTGCACCAGCAAGTCTGACCATCCTTGACCAGATAGTGTTCTCTGTGTTTTATAGCTTACCCTCCCTCTAGACTGTTGTGTGGCAAACACCTGCACCCTTTTGGGGGGCATGTATTTGCCCCAATAAAAGCTATGTTGGGAAAGGGGATGGTGTATACTCCCCACTAGAGAGAGTGGCCAGCCACCTCTTCTCTCCCCAGAAACTTCGAGTCTGAATTAGTTTGTTCAATCCATGATCAGGGGGACTTTATGGGACAGGGACCCCTCACATTTGCTGATTTTCTTTACCATCAAGTTTCTAATTTCCAAAAGCTCTTTTATAGTCAACCTAGTCTTCATTCATGGTGCTATACTACCTTTTCTTTCAAATTTATTATTCACTTGAAATTATTTTTATGTTCAGTTGGTTTCTTCCAAAAGGCTTGTTTTTTTTATTACTTTTGCTATTGCAGGTCTTAACAGACTTCTGTTAATCATTGTTTATTCTCATGGAGAAATAAATAAAAAGCACTGACTCAAACCGCTGACCAAAAGAGGGAGGAGGGAGGCTCATTGGCTGTCAAGATGTGATTATATGTTCCAGAGAAGATCTTCCAATTTTTTGCTTGGGTGCTGGTGTTCCCAACCAGAATGGGGGAAGACAGCTGTAGGTGGGAATGGGCATCTCTGCATTCCATAAACATATTTTGGTTAAACTGCCATACTGTTAATCTGACACCTTGCATTCAGTTGTGCTTGGCTGCTCCTAGTCTACAGACTTTCTTTTTGCCTTTCCAGATAATAAGCATAGTTTCTTTCCTGAGTGAAAGAAGAGTGGTTCCCCAATTTCAGAGCCCTTTGAAGATTTTGAGAGTAAACAAGATTGGTTCTTCCCTTTCTCTACTGTTGGTTGAGAACTGAGCCTTCCTGGGCCTGTTAATTCAGTTACTGTATATCCATTTTGTTTTCCGGTTTTGAACATTTTTGTTACTCTGGGCTTCTCCCTGGTCTGTCCCATCCCTATTGCCTCAGATGTGGGCAAGAGTGGGAGCTGCTCACATCCCAAGGAGGCAAAGATTCTTTGCCCACCCAGGATCTTTACCATCCCAGTTAGGATCACACTCTGGGTGAACAGAATGCCTAAATTCTCTTTCCGGATAGTCCCCAGGAAATGTCTATGTGTATGTGCCATGTGTTTTTCCAGCCATTCTAGTAGCCTGCATTGCCCATGTGCACATGCTAGGCCCGAGGGAAGGCTAAGGTGGGCTCTTTCAAAGGCTCAAGAATGGAGCTGATGTGTGTGGTACTCATGCATATGGCACCGTTGCTTTGCCCCAAAAAGGCAAGTCAACAGCTTTGACAAAAAATGAATTTTCACCTGGTACTCTCTGCAGTTATTTGGTATCAACTGGTATGAATATACACAGATATTTCAATGTTGTCATTCTAGGAGCATATTTGTCAAAACAGGAGGATACATTGTAATCATTTGTTAGCTTGATTTTTAACTCTTAAATATTTAATTCGATAGCCTGGCCCTCCAGGCTTACCCAGGCATTCCACAAATGTTAGGGGTGACCTGCTACTCCTAATCTTTATAGCTCTATGACTCAAAAAAAAAAAAAAAAATCATTTTACAGCAAGTTTTTAAAGCTGTTTCAGAAACCAGTAAAATTTGATGTGTGTCCAATCCACCATCTTGAACTAAAAGTATCTCTGCTTTTTTCCCTACCAGAGACATTTTTTCCATGGTGACTGCTCTCACATTGGCTATGACTCCTCCTTTTACATCCTTGTCACTGCTGCTCACTGAAGTGTAACCCAAGGAGGGTATTCACAAGGAATATTTATTCATGTGCTTTTGCCCCAAAGTTCTTTATATAGAATTTTGAGTCCCAAGCAATGCAGCAATGTTTAGTGCAATTCCTTGATCAGAATAGCAATCCAATTGTAACAGGACCGTTTGGAATGGGGGGCAGGGGGGGTGTCCTCAGTTTTAGTGAACCTGTTTTGCCCACTTCCAGGAATGACCCTTGATAACAGAGTTTGGTGAAAAGGACGGATATTTTGTTTCTTTGAAGGGTGTACAAATTTATATTAAGGTGAAATTATGCCATTAAATCCCACTCCCTTTAAAAACACCAAAGTACCCCTGGCTGGGTGGCTCAGTGGATTGAGCACCGACCTACAAGCCCAAGTGTCATTGATTCAATTCCCAGTCAGGGCACATAACCAGGTTGCAAGCCAGGTCTCCAGCCAGGTTCCCAGCTGGAGGCAGATGAAAGGCAACCATACATTGATCTCTCCCTTTCTTCCTCTCTCCCTTCCCCTCTCTCTAAAAATAATGAATAAATCTTTTTTTAAAAAAATCACCCAAAATAGACAGTCCTGCCTGATGAGGCTAGCTTTCAAACAGACAAGCAAAAGATGCCATCTTTCCGAAACACAACAGTTCACAGCTTACCATTTTCCAGTTATAAATTCCAAGTTCCCAGCAGCTGCTGGACCCAATTAGGGAGGATCTTGCGCACATTCCCCAACTCTTACACCACGCATAATTCCCTATCTCTGTGCAAACTGCATGTCTCCCTTTCCCCACCTTTTTGCCCCCCTCTCTCAAACCAGGTGAGTTTTCAGGCTGCAAGTCCATCCAGGTGGTGGGGTGGCGCGGGGGGACCCTGTGACTGCTGCCCTGTTTTAAGCCATGATGGCCACCTGTGACTCAGTGCTAGGGTGACCAATCTTAGCCACCGGTGAAATTTCCCCTACCTTGTAAATTCTTCCATCACCATTCTTTGGTCAAAAACCCCTCCCACCTTCTTGGTGGAAGAGGTTTATTTAGTCATTTGCATAACCAAGACACTAGTTACCAGCCACAGATAGGCAAAGTACCTCTCTCAGGAAAAGTGGCTTACTTCAGTGTCCCACCCCCCCATCCCCTAACTTTAAAGAGTGGGGGATCTCTTTAAAGACAATGAGCAGTTGCTCAAGTGCACTTCACTGAATTGTAGACTCTTAAAATCTATGCCAAAGGTTGCTAATTTGAGATGTCACTGACCTCTCCTCCACTGACAGAAAGCAGGTGACGCTATGACCAGACTATTTAGGATATGATTATATTTGCATGCTTCCTGCCAAAGGACTCATTAATTGTACTAAGGTTGTTTTGGGAATTGGGTAGGATAGTCTCAAAAGTGCATAATCAAAGGAGCTAAAATTCTGTCTATGCACAGGCTTATTATGATTCCTGGGTGTGCGTACCATCCGATAGGAAAACTTCTGAAGCTCTCAAAAATTACCATTTTCCAAATATTTCCCTTTGGACATATCCCTTATGTATCACCATGTAGTATATATCACTGAATGGCACTAAGCCATACATTCCACCTTCACTATGAGCTAGTGAGGACAGAGAAGTTAGCACTGGCAGAATGAGAAGAATTTATTCGATTTTAGGGGTCAAGCGAACCCTAACAAGAGAAGAGAAGCCACAGTCAGCAGCTAAGACACAGCCCCCAGAGGGATCTAATGAGCCAAGAAGATTTCAACCAGCATTAAATTCCCAAAGATGTCAGATGTGCTAGGAAGAAGCACCCAGGGAGCAAGACAAAAGGAATTCAAAAAGCCAGCAGTACAATAAATCTAGGTGGTATTTTTGTTTCAAATGGACTACCCCAGGGAGCATTTGAGGACATGATGATCCGGGTCTGTCCTCCTCCCAGGAGAATAAAATAGATAGCTAAGAAAATGATCTACTAGCCCAGAAAGCTTCAGAGTCAGAGCAAGGTTCTGCTCCCAGCAAGGAGACTGGGGAAGCCCATCATGAATCCAGGTCTGTCTGCAATGATCTTTGCCATGGTTTCTTGGTGGTTTGAGAGATCTCTGTCCAAAAGACCTCACTAATGTCAGAGTTAGAGGCAGCCAGGGTGGCATGGGCTAATTAACCTGATCAGAACAACAGGATGCACACAGGAACCCACTTAAGCAAACACTCGCTGAAATGAGCAGCTTGTAAGCTTAAAAATGTGCCTCCCAAGGATATCGGTGCGACTCCTTCAGGCCCATATGAAGGATCGGGAGTCTCCATTCCCTTGCTCCTACAGGCCCTTCAGTTGGTCTAGGAGTAGCCTTTTCTTTCCAACCCCCAATAAACCTGTTACTGGCTCCCTCATTGGTCTCTGGGTGATCTCTCAGAGCAAGGCTGCTCTGACAACTAAGACCATGTGTTTCCATTCCCCCCGCCCCCATTTTGAGTTGCTTAAAAAAGAGCATAATAATAGTTTTAACTCCCTGCCTTTAAAAGGAAAAAAGAGTTATTAATCTGGGCCAAACATGAGACATTGGCTATAGGAATTTTCATCATCAACTAAATTCAAGGTATGAGTTGGCCAACCCAGCGTCTTAGAACCTAGACAGAGTTTTCTGCAGTATGAAAGAAAAACAGAGCTGAAATTTCAGTCACTAAAAAAATAAAGAGATTTCATAAGTTTCTTGTTAGGTTTTCTTATAAAACCAAGGTCCTCCTGGCTGGTGGCACAGTGGATAAGGCACCAGCCTGCGAACCCAAAGGTTGCTGGTTCGATTCCCAGCCAGGGCACATGACCAGGTTGCAAGCCAGGTCTCCAGCCAGGTCCATAGCTGGAGGCAGGTGAAAGACAACCATACATTGATGCTTCTCTCAGTTTTTTCCTTCTTCCCTACCCTTCTCTCTGAAAACAATAAATAAAATCTGTTTTTAAAATTAAAAGAAAAAAAAAAAAATAATACCAAGGTCTTCCTACTGAGATGCCCAGTGACCCTCTAGTTTCACCAATTGCCTACATTTCTAGTTGGCGAGCCAGAGGCATGTTTCCTATTCTTTTCCCACACCATCAAAGAAAAAAAGTTCCATGCCATCTAAAAGATATTTAAAATATAATGGTAGTAATGACAAATCTGACTAGCTCCAGAGGAAAATGAATGTAAAAGAACATGAGTCAGAGTTTTAGGGCTGGGTTTGAAACGAAGGAAAAGACTTTATAAATTAGATTTTGGGTTTTTCCCAAACAAAAGGCAACATGACTATAGCTTCCAGAAAGGCATTAACTCTGTCTATGTAACAGCTTCCTTTGGCTTTTAATTACTGAATATTGTTATTTGACCTTGAGGTTCCATTGCAGTCCATGGCAACATTGGCAAGAGAATCCAGGACCCCTCATTTCTGAACCCCTGCTTATCTGTTTCTCCTGCCTTTGCTTCTGTAAGGAAGAAGTGTGACTGGGACAATCCTGGGTCATCCATGGATGTTAAAGAATAGCTCCTGGATGTTAAAGAATAGCTCCGGTACAAGTCCTTGGGGACCTAAGCAATTCCTTCCTATTCCTTAGAAAGCATTCTCTTGAGACTTTTAACATAAAGCTGCCAGAAACAACAACAAAAAATGATCTTCAGGTTGGGATCTGGTCAAGCAGAGCAATTTGAGAAAGGAAAAGACTGAACCAGGACCATTCGCATAAATGATTATTGATCTGTCTTTCACGAAGGAAGCTGTTTCTTCATTGTGCTTCATGGCAAAATGCTTTAAAGTGAGCTCTGAGAAGAAAGAGACTGCTCTTAGGGCAGATGAGACAAAAGTTTGTCTGTTTTTGATTCTTAGTATGACTACGCATAATAAAAGAGAGCTGCTAGATTCTTTTTAGGGGGGTTTAAGTGAAAGGTGTCAGCAAAGTTCCCAAAAGCAACACTGCTTTTCACTCTTGTCACAGTTTAAGATTAAGTTTTGGAGGATCAAGATTAAGCTTTGATCCTCCAGAGTCCTTCTTGAAGAGAAATCAGGCTGCACAAGCTCCTGCTGCCCTTTGTTTGGGAAGAACCCAAATTCTAAGTTATAAGGTTTCTTCCCTTAATTTCATCCCAGCAGAAAGGAAGGCAGAAATGTGGCTCCATGAAGAAGTGCTGAAAACTATCTTGGAAAAAAAAAAATCCAAGAAGAGCCCGAAAAGCCTTCTCCTGACTTTGCAGAAGATGGGGTGATCTGGAATGGGTCTTCCCCATGCTACTCTTGCCTTAGAAAGCATTTTGCTTCTGTTTCCTTCATGTGGAATGCCTGCCTACCCTTACTTAAGTATCCAGAATGGAGATAGACATTGTGTGCCTGAATCTACCACTACCCTGGTAGGTCTCCAGAATGAAGCCAATGTCGTTAAGAAAAGTAAACAAGCTGCATCGGTTCATTTAGAATGCAGGGTTTTTAAAATCAGATTTGTACAGGGTTTAACTGGGTCTAATATAATCAGAAATACCTGGGGAAGAAAGATCTCATCACTTTCAAGTAAATTTCAGTCATTTAAAAAAAAAGTCCCATCTTCAGGAATATAAAAGTCCAGCCCAGACCATTCTAAACCAAAACTTTCAACTTGCATTCAATTAAAACTTCTTTATACACCCACCTCAGGTTTTATTTTAGGCTTGGGAACCAGCATTTTGATAGGGGTCATTGTCTGGCCTTCTCTTGTTGCAATACCTTCTACCTCACCTCAACCTCCCTCCACATAACACCCCCCACCCCAGTGCAAGAGAATCCAGGAACCCTGTTCTGGGTTCCCCAGGTACAAGGGTGATGAGAGAGAAAAGATCAAAGGGATTGTTAATTGATGCTATTTGCAGTACATGCTCTTTTGGCTCTGAAAGTACCTCCAACATATAAATACTGGCTTCATTTCATGGGTGGCAGTTGTGAGTGTGTTGAAGACCACCTAGGGGACCTCCTTATGGCCCCATCTCCTAACCCAAACAATTCTTTTCTGACCGAGCTCCTGTGACCTCAGCCCCATCAGCTCCTGTCCTAGCAGTATATTTCTGGAGTCCCCTTCCTCTAGCACATAGCATTCTTGGACAAGATCCTCCAGAAAAACTCAAGCCCAGGTTCTTTTACATGGTTGCTTGTTGCCTTGAGGGTACATTCTTGCCCTTCAGAGCAGTATAAGAGCAGCTTGCCCAGACAACTTGTTCTTCTTACCCTACTACTGTACTGTGAGCTGTCCCAGTCAACCTCCCACCTTTAAACTTCTCTAGGATGTCGACCTTCCTAGAGAGCACTGTGCTCATAGGCAAGCTAATGTGTTTCTGAACCCCAGCTGGCATTCAGAGAAGAACTGACATGGTCACCCCTTCTAGCAGACAACACCAAAGTCTAGGAGAAGTTCTTTTTTATTTTATTGAGTCTTCTTTACTTGGCTGATGAATGGGAGCAAAAAGCAGCAGCACACTCTCCTCTAATTTCCTTCAAAATAATTCACCCAATAAATTCCAGTCTTCCAATTCATAAGGTTAAACTTGGATAATGTTCAAAGGACAAGTCTTGTTCTTCTTTGGTCAAGTTCTGAGTGAGTAGAGAGTTATCTATTTAGCCCATTGCTTTCAAATTCAAGACTTCAGCTAAAAGTTCAGCATAGAGAAAAATGTCTCTTCTTATTGGTCATTCATTACACAGATTGTGCACCTTTATGAACAAGGTCTACTTCTACCAGGATAAAAAAAAATTCATAAGATGAGGTGACCGAATGAGTTATATGCTTCAGTTTTCTCTCCTCACCTCTACTAGACTTCTCTTTGGCCAATCCCAAGGAATCCTTAACGTTGACCCTCCCTTCTGCTCAGTCACGTGTCCAGCCCTAGCCTTTTGTACTTTGATCCTTCCACATCCCACATGAGGCTGAGTATCCTTCTCCCAAAGGAACACCAACCAATTTTCAAGGGTCTTTTAGACACTTGGATGAGTCTTTAAGCCTCTACTTCCTTAAGGCACCAAAGCATCACACACATACATACATACACACGAGAAATAGAATATCCTTAACCAGTAACATACGCTGGTTCATTAAACATGAAATGTTTCTTCTAACCCCAAAGAACATCATCAGAAGTAGTTAACGTAGGATACACCAAAAGATAAAACATAGAACTTGATGAATATTGTCCACTCTGTTTTACCCTCTTGTGATTTCTTGAGAGGAAAATGTGCATCTTAACCAGGCTAAGTTTCTGCCTGCTCCTTGTGTTGGGGTGACATCAAGGAATAAAATATAATTTAATATCACTCCCTAAAAGAGAAGTAGATGGCTAATCTGCTCCAGAGAAAAAGAAAACCACATTCTGCATCTTTTCAAAGATGCTGAAAGTCATGAGTGATGGTTATACACCACAACCACAGGATAAGGCAACTTTGATCTTTTCTCTTTCAGGGTTTCAGCACTTACCAAACAAGTGCACATATAGATTATCAGCTGAGGTCCATCTGAACCCTCAAGCAAGTCATGGAGGCCACAAGAAGGATGTGGTTGATTAGGAGGAAGGGCAAGACTTAAGCTACTCTCAGGGAACATCCTAGGACACTCCCAGCCTGGGCCAGCTCCCTGCTATTCATGCAAGAAAAGAGAAAGACATGTGTCTCTGCCTGCTATACCCAGCACCTCAAGGGTGGCCAGCTCCACATGCCATCTGATTGGTGACCAAGCGAGGCTAGCCATTCACACTCCAGCCCCATTCATTGTGCATGCTCACTCCCCCTCCTAGCCTCACTGTTCTCATAAACTCTAGAACACTAGCCTTGTTGCCCAGCCCTTCCAGCCCAATTCTGTTCCCTGGGTCCCATGCATCAATGTTTTCACATTCGGATCTTTCAAGAAGGGGTTTTTAAAGGCTTAAATTTTGAGGGGATTTCTCCAGTTTGGAAGGTCCGGTCAATTTCCCCCTCACCATCCTATCCTCCTCCCACTGAGTACTGTCAGAACCAGGACTATTCCCATCTAAGTGTGCCACCCCAGATTCCTATCCTTTCTAAATTAGGAAGATAATTCTAAGTTAGGTAGAGCTGATGTTCAAAATATTTAACAACGGGTATACAGTATGGGCACCAACCAATCAGAATGGATTCCAACAGTAAATAATCCTCACACAAGGGCTAGTGCATACCCACTGAATATGGACCCCAAAGTAGGGATGATATTGGAGTACCCCTGGGAAAATATCAAGACTTGGAGCCCCACACACAGATGAGGCAAAGGAAATGAAACCTGTAAGACCTGACCAGAAAAGCAGGAAAGCTGGGTGCATAAGTGCCTCAATGCTATAGCCAGTGGGCCCCGGGGGAAATCAGGTCATGAGAAAATGCTTTGTGTCCTTTGAAGCCTGCCCTATTCTTTTAACTTGCTTGATTACTTTATCAAAGTAATCAAGTTTCAAAGTAATCAAGCAGCCAAAGTTTTAGCTTTAACTCAAAATAAACTCACCCTCCCTCTTTTATGGCCATTGGACATCTTTGTGTCCAACGCACCCTGACCTGAGGGAGATCTCAATGTTCCTTCAATTGCTATCCCTGAACAATACCTAGTTTCTGTAATCAGCACTGTTTAACATTGATTGGTGAGCTTTATGTGCATGCTACATGCCCTTAAGCTTACTGCACTCAATAAAAGACCTTGGAGAAAGGCAAGGAGACTTTTGTCTCTCAGACATTTGCCAGCCTTCTCTTCCCTAGCACAAGCTGCCTGGGATGTCTTCATTTCATCTGCGACACCAGAAGATCTCTGCAGGTTGAGGATCCCCAACAGCCAAGTAAACTTAAGCCCGTGTTGACCAGTTGGCTTTTCTTCCATTGTTAACTCTGGTGCTCATTAAGAGCTAGCATGACTGGCCACATCCTCCAAAGAAAAAAGCCTTGGCTATGTGGGAACAAGCCATATTCTGCCTAGATTTTTTAATTTTTGCATTTCAGGGTTGCTGGATTCTTTTTGACATGTAGATATTATCTTTCCATAAAGAAACATCTCCATCCCTAGAAATTTCATCAATTATATTTTTCTGAAACAACTTTCCTTCCAAAGGACAAGCCCTTTCCTTCCATGATACCATTATACTATGAACTACAAAGAAGTTCCAAGGAAACCATCACTATGAATGGGGAGTTCTTCTACATTTAGGGATCAGAGGGAACTATACCAGTTTTTACAAACTGTCCTTCTTTACAGCCCCCAGTGGGACTGTACCTACTGTTTTATTCCTCTCCAAATAAGACAGACAGATTGGCATCAGGGGGAGAAACCACATCAAATAAAGACTCCCAAATATAAATTCTATTTTAGCAAGCAAAGCAAGGAGTCATATTAAGACACCAGCTATTTCCTGGAAATAAAAGCCCAACCCTGGAGGTGTTTGGGAGCCCCAAGTATTATTAAAATCAGCTCACAATTAATCTTGGAAAGCTCTTCTTCAAGTGTCTCTATTATAGGCTAAATATACCCTAAGTTTACTTTAAATATAGATGTGCTATCTATTCTTCACATTCCCTGGGGCTGCCAGCATAAGACCAGATCAGTTCAGCAGCACTTGGCATTGAGAAAGAGTACTGGCTGTCCTAGCTCATCAGCACCCCACATCTGCTGAACTGGTCTGGATGCTTCATATTTTTTAAAAAATTAAAAATAAAAATAAAATGAATGTCTCTTCCCTGAAAAAAAATCCATAAACTTTTTTAAAATTCTTTTTTTATTATTATTGTTGTAATATAGTTGTTTCATTTTTTTTTTCATTCATTGTTCTTCCTTCCCTTCTCTCATAGTCAATCCCCACTTCCTCATCCAAGTCCATGGGTCTTTCACATTAGCTTCTCCTCTAAACCCCACTATCCCTTCTCTCCCCACTTCTTCCCTTCCCCCCATCCTCCTCCCCTCTGGTCACCATCATTCTGTTCCTTTTTTGTTCCATGTCTCTGGTTCCATTCTGCTCATCTGTTTGTTTTGTTCATTAGTTTCCTGTATTGAGTTGGTATAGCAAAATATGTTTAAATCAGGGCACTAAGATTTATCATAAAACTGAAGTTATAAGCCTCCCTGTTATCACCATAAGATTTTGAAGCTTGGGACTGAAATACATATGTATTTAGTCAAAGTTGTCAAACACCCTAAAGAGAGATATTTGACAATGGGGAGAGACTCATCACTAGGACTCTAGGGTGAAATGGCCTTATCAGAGACCAAGAGCCTTTCTCATTTCATTTAGTACTTGGTGGACATCTCAGGGGTATAAGAAGGCCAATCTAGTTGGATCAGTTAAAGAATATTCAAATATGATTGACCAAAGCCCAACTTTTTCCTTCTGCTCCTGCTCAACTTTATCAATCTCCACAACATTTAAGTTTTCATTTGTACGTGGCTATTTTCAAGTGCCCAATTCTCAGCCAGAAAAGCTCCCAGCCTTACAAACCACTGTACATAATCTCTTGGTGACTCTAGACTCCCAGCCCAACTCTCCATTTTCCCTGCTGTAAGCTGGGCCAGTCCAAGGCCAGTACCTGACCTGCGGAGGTAAATGCTTGAGCCACTTCAGTTCTCCCTTCTTGTTCCTTCCAATCCCATAGCCCATCTGGGAGAGCTCAGCTTTAGGTTTGCTGCCCATAGACTGACATGGGAGTGTGGTACCCATTTGCAGTAGCTAGATACCATCGTGTGTCTGCAACTACCCTGGCTGCCATCCCAACCTTGAGCCCTGCGACTGATCTGGGCACTCCCACACATTCCTGGAGGCTGAGTTACTACCTGTTACCTGGTAGTAACAGGGCAATCAGGGGTCCTACACCTTTGTGTATCCAAACCCAAATGACCGTTACATGACCCCAGGTCATAGAACTGGATTTCTGCTTTATATCTTATGTTTTAATATCTATTCTGATTCTCTAATCTGATTCTCCAGATCAGCTGCTCTGATATTTTTTTCCCAAGCCCCCAGTGGGCAGAAGTCCTGGCCCTAACCAACCACAACCAAGTCAGGGCTGTAGAACCCAACAGTGGGCACCCTGTCAGAAAACTGATCTCCACTTCTTTCTCCCAGTTATCCTTGGGTCCAGATCCAGAACAAGAGCAGAACCCCCTCCATTGGATGTCTTTCCTGACATTCCCTGTCACAGCAGGATGCAAAGACCTAACCTGTACAATGAAGAGCCCCATGAGTTTACATTCCATTGGAATTCTGCTTCAACTTGACCACCATGTCTAGCAGGCTATGACCTTCTTGAAGGTAGGGGTCAAGTTTTGACTGTTTCTACACAACCTTAGTGAAAATAAGGTGCCTCAAACAGGCACCCTATTTTCAGGGTCACTGAAAGCCTCTTTGGGATCAGTTGAGAACACGTTACTTCAAGTATGAAAAACAAAACATATGGCAACAAAGAATTTTGTACAGGTGAATGAGAAAATGAATGAGCTTTCTTTATAATAGCCAGCCCACTAGGACTTCTCAGTATTTTCCAAATTTTCATGTATTAGATTGAACTTCATGAAAAGAGCTTCTCAGTCAATCTGAGCATCTCTGGCCACCTCACTGAACCTCAGTTGTGGGGATCTGTTGTCAGGCTTAGTTTCCTGGAATTGACCCAACTCTACTGATGACATGGGTGGATAGGATGTCTTGAGTGCCACCCCACCCCTCACCTTGACCACTCACTTTCACCATGTCTTACAGAAAACTAATTGGTCACACAAATTCTGACATGTAACACAGCACCCCTTTCAGTGATAGTGTAAACTGGTACCATTTTTAGAATGGCATTAACACGATCTCCTTAAATAACAGCAATTATTTAAGCAACTGAGTCAATAGCAACTGACTCATGTCTCACAAGCCACCAAGTTCACAGGCTATGGGAGAAAAGAAGAACAAGGGGTGGGAGGTGGGGCATTTTGTAATATATCTAAATAACAAGTGTCCAAAACCTTTAAAAATTCTTCATCACTGAACACCAACTTGCATCTAACCATAACTGTAGACAAGTTTTACACAAGTACTCTGTGTAGTTTGTCCCACCACCTCATGAGAGTAAACAGATAAATAATCAAGGGGTTGGGTTCAGGAGAGCCCACTCCGTTGCGGGGAGATTTGGAGGATTTGCTAGGGCTAAGGTTAGGGGACCCCAGCAGGTCGGACTTTCCAGAAGAGTCCCAATTTCAAATAGGTAGTCCTCAAAACATATTTCAACACTTCCTCATCCAAACTGCATCTCCTGCATCATCTCTCACAAACAAGAGCTCATGTATCTTCTTCCTTTGAAGGTTAGTACATTGTAGTACAACATGGGTAAGTTCTAGTAGCTAGACTAGGATTTTTGTAGCTAGAGCTTCACACTCTGCACAAAGCCCCTCACTGGATAAATCAGAAGGGAGCTTCTTAAGTGTTTCTGAGAATCCTCAGTTGGTAGAACACATTCACCCTCTGGCTGGAGGGGAGTGAATACTACAGCCTAAGGTACCGAAGAGCAGCCACAGCAGCTAAAGGTGAGAGAGGACATATGCTCTGGGATAAGGCTCATCCAAGGGGGTGAGAAACTAGACGAGATTCTGGGCATTGGAAAACTGCACCACTGACAACTCACATGGGGCTGCCTCCTGGGGTCACAGAAAGCCTCTTTGGGATCAGTTGAGAACACATTACTTCAAGTGTACTAAACTACCCAACAAGATGTATCCACAGAGATTCTAAATTGGGTTCCCCAGGCACCCAGGGCTCTAAGGGTACTGTGTAGGAGAATGAAACTCTTCTGGCTTCCTTTCTTAGCCACTCAAAAGTCCTTGCCTTTGGCATCATAGGGTTAGCACAGTCGATCTTTCTTAGTCATGAATTTGATCGATTTGTTCTGCTGGGTCTCATTGTTGTTAACTTTGTTTTGTTTTTTTGTTTTTTGTTTTTTTGAGGTGCTCCCTTCAGCTTGGTCATCTTCCTTAATTCATGCAGCTGCCTCAGGGCCAGAGGAGAGTCCAACATCCTTCCAACCATTTTGTTGGTGTGTGCCTTGCTGGAAGGATCATACCTGCATGACCATGTAGAATTCTTCCATCTTCATTGACCACTTAACTAGCCCATCTCACCTTTGTGTTCAGTAATTGTTACAGGTTTTGAGTGGCTATTAAAAGCATCTATCCACCCTTCTATTCTCTTCTGGCCACAGTGCAGGGGACAAGTGGCATGTATTCTTGGGGGAAGGAAACCAGAAGCTAGAAGCTGGCTACATGTCCCCTAAACAACAAATCCAATCTTCTAATGAATGGGAAGCTCACACAGCTCACTGCATTCCTCCAGCCACACCATCCCATCTGACATAAGCTCAGTCACACCCCAATATTCTCATCATCTCTTTGGCACCTGGCCAATACCTTCCAGGATTCCTAAACAGCTTCTTGTGCGTACATTGGGATCCATGGGTTGGCATTGAAGCACTCACAAGAACACTGAAATTGTGTGCAATACGTTTCTTTCTGTAAAAATGGCCCATCAGCTCTCATAGGGATTCACGACCCAAGGGATGTAAGGTATATTCCAGTCAAGCAGGAGTTTTCCTCTGGCTCTCCATGGAAAATGGAAAATAAACCATTCTCCTGTGCCAAAACTGGAAAGCTATTGGCAGAAGCTTTGGGGGGGCTGGGGGGCTGGGTAACCAAGGCCATAACTCCATAGCCTTTCAGTTCTGTCAACCTCCATTCACAGTCATGGACCCTCTCTCTCCCTGGGTACCGCTGAGTCTGACCCAAGTCCCAGCGTACTTCCCACAAATTTTAATAACCCAGCTTGAAGTCCCCGAGTTCATCACTGGGGAAAGCTTTTCCCCATAGATGCCATGGCAGCTTTGGTACCTATTTCTACTGGGAAAATCACAGCCCAGAATTCTAGGTTCTGGGTGTTCCCCTTTCCCAAGGGAATATTGGGATGTGATTGAGCTTATGTCAGATGGGATTGTCTGGGTAGCGGAATGCACCATGGGCACTCCTTTCACCAAGGATCCAGGAACCATCTATCATGATCTGCCAATAAGAGCACACCCAAAGGTTGGGAAGAGGGTGACTGCCTTGCCCCTGAATGGTTAAGTGCAATTAAGTGCACTATGCGTTCCTCTGTCCCGGTTTGTCCCGCTAAGATCTAACTGACTGGTCATTTCAGCAAGGACTCAACTGAATCACCTTCCCTGGCTCAATGATGTCTTTATGACCCTCTAGCTTTACAGGCTGCTTTAGTCAGCTCTTGAGCTTGTAAAGAACACACACGCTCCGGCCATAGACAGCTGTCCCGGTCCAGTCCAGCTGGAGCCCTCGCTGCCCTCCTCCAGTCTCCTCAGGTCTGCCAGGAAAGTGGCTGGGAGGGTTGTCATATGTATCACTTTTTCACAGGCTTGGACTATTTGGGGCCAAGATAGGCATTTCAATCATCACTCCAGGTTGTCAATTCATCCACAATCTGCTATTTAAAGTTTCTTAAAGCAAAGAAACTGAATACTGTAATGAAGTGTTGTTTTTCCCCCTTTTCCCTGATGGGACAGTGAAGCCCTGGCCCTCATGGGACTGATGTTGTGATGCTTCCTTGCCTTCTTGAATGAAGCAATAACCAGGGAAGGTCTTCCCTCTTCCCTGTAGGCTGAACCCCATCCTGACAATTACTTCTTTCCCATGTGGTCTTGGTGGCTCAGGAAGGCTGGCAGGGTGCTCCCTGTGAGTCATTTTTGGGCCTGCAGCACTCCAACATCCCATGACCACGACCCATTCTTCCCATCAAGCAAAAGGGATTCTGTCCCTAGTTCTGATCCCTTCAGGCACCTGGCAGTCTGTTTTCCTTCTGGGAACCATTTGCATTTGAGTTCCCAGATTAACAATTCATTAAACAGAATGATCTTTTGGGGTTGGGTGCCCTTTTGCCCTCTGTCACAGGGTTCACCCACCCCAGTTAGCCTGTTTGGGCCCCACTCATCCTGTTATCCCAGGGAGGCAGATACCTAAATGAGAGGGCATTGTGGGTCATGCCATTGGCTCCTTTAAGCACCTCCAATTCTCTCCCTTTGCTCCTTTTCTGGAGACCAGCCTGCCACCTGCCTTCCCCTCCTCTTTCCTTTGACTGAACTCTCTTCTTTTTTTCTTGCCCCTGTCACCTTCTTCAGCCAAAGCCAGATATAGATCTAGAAAGTTTGGGCAGGAAAATGAGGTTGATGCTGGGTAAGGGAAAGGGGAATGTAAGGGATTGTGTACCCTAACTCCTCGTTTCCACTGTGGGAAAAATCAGCACTCTGGGATTTTATAGAATGAAAGAGACAGATATACGTAAAATAAATCAAGTGTGCAGAGCTGATTACACCCTCCACTTCAGACCATGACATTGCCCACCTTTCACTCACTAGGAGAGTCATGTGCCATCTGTTCTGTTGATTTGTCAAAGAAGCAGAAAGTGGGAGAGCAACGAGCACCTAGAGTCACAGGACTTCAGGTTGCAGCCTCGCCACGCAAATCTGAGCCATTTGTGACGGACCAGCCGTCCCTGGATTACGTACTGCGTTTGGACGGCTGAGGACGCAAGAAAAAGAGAAGAGACAAAGTTGGGGTCAGGAGGCTCACCCAAGCCACGAGTCCCGTTTATTAATCACATTAAGCTTCTATGCAGGTATTACTGGCACCTGCTCACCTAAAACCGGGAAACTAAGCTAGCCGCAGAGAACAAGGTATGGCACACTCTCTGCTTTCCATGCTTCATGGGCTACGGGGTAAACACACTGGGCTGACTCCCTATACACGGTGTCCGTTCCGAGTCCACCTGGCATTAGGGCCAGCCTTGCCCAACACCCGTTTCTGCTAGCGGGGCCTTGCCAAGCAAACTAGCAGCCCCTAACAGCCATTGAACTGTGGATTGGCAGGTTCGACTTGCACGTGAAGACCAGCCCTTCAGCCCGACACCCTCCCGACCTCTCACAACCCCGGTGGGCCCCCCAGAGGTGCTCACACACAGATGCTGAAAAGTCATGTGAGTGAAACCCGCACAAATTGATGATGCGCCTTTTCGGAGGTGTGGTCTGAGCCTCAGGGCTTCAATACTGCCCAGTGGGGGAAGCCGGGCACCAAAATGCAAAGAGTCCCCTCAAAGACAGAGCCCTAAGCCAGACGCAGTTAGAGAT
Organism: Noctilio leporinus; assembly: GCA_004026585.1. NCBI lineage: Eukaryota > Metazoa > Chordata > Mammalia > Chiroptera > Noctilionidae > Noctilio > Noctilio leporinus. The sequence goes on along the minus strand of PVIW01001340.1, from coordinate 99,732 downwards.
CCAAGCAGCTGCAGGCCAGAAAATGACTCATGGGGAGCACCCTGCCAGCCGTCCTGAGCCAAGCCCTGTGCTAGTTTTTTTGCTCTTTATAAACCTAAATGGCTGTGTCTGCCCCTGTAAAACTCAGCAGACAATCACTAAACCCCTCTTGAATGAGAGCATAGTGGGAGAGCCATGCAGTGGGTCCGCCAAGGGGGAATTGAATAGGAACTGGGACTTTCAAAGGGCCATGGGAAAGAACAAAAATGCAGTTTGCCAGCATCCTTCAAACAGACTCATTTGTGAGCAGCCCACAGCTTAATCCATGTACTTGTTTCTCACGAAAAGGACAAGTTCAATGAACTGACTTGGAAAACAAGTGGCGTATCTGCCACAAAGGCAGGTGGGGCAGGGGAGGCTCCCTGAGCCTTGGATTTTGTTTTTTAGCCATCGGTACCCGCACACAGAATCCAGTCGACTAAAATTCTGCCCTCACGCACAGCCTCTGTTCATTACTTCAGCATCGTCACAGGACAAATGTGGCTACGCTTGACTTTGGTTGTCCGTGGGCAACCGTGGAAATTTTCCAGCAGGAAGTACTGTCTCTAAAAACTGGATAACTCGCTACACTTCACTGTGGCAGGCATCACTCTGTGTGGGTGGCAAATGAACAGCCCGTGTACTCTGGGGGTGGGGATGAGAAGAAGGATGAACTTCAGTGGTGTGCATGATGACCCAGAGATAGACAAGCCCGTGGAAGAGGAAAGCAAAGCCTCTGCCCCTACTCGCCTTCATTCAGGTAAGAGTTACAGCGCACCGAGGCCCCACGCGGACAGAGCACACACTCTGGGAGAAGACATTTCAGCCACTGATGACAGAGTGTGGGGAAGGACACCGCAGACGAAGGGCAGCATGTGGCTTGTGTGATCTGAGGCCTGAACAATGTAAAATAAGAGTTGTAACTCCAAAAAGAGTTCTTTGCACGTCCGTTTTTCTCCTTGGCAAGGACTCACCCAAGGTTGTGTGGAACCGAATGCTCAAATCCTTCATTCACAAAATTTCCCAAGTAGCACACCCTTCACCAAGCACCTCTCCCAGTTCAAAGGTAGTAAATCCAGCAGAAAATCCCACAGGAGGACATTTCCAGGGTCCTCCAACGTTGGTAGAGCTGGGAGGTGGTTTACACCCCTCCAGCCCCTGTATACCTTTCACTTTCTCGTGCCCATTCTCAGCGTTGGATAAAGGAAAAAATTCTATTTAAAACAAAAAGGAACTGCGATTGCTTCTGCCTTCTGGGGACCTGGCATGACCTATCTCCCTACGGATGGTTTTTCTATCGAGGTATGCCTTTGATGGGCCTCTTGGAATATGAGAAGTGAAGCCAAAGAAGAGCTAAATTGTTTTCATAAAGCAACCTGAACTTTTGAAGCTGTCTGCAGACGACGAGGCTCCTGGAAGAAATGTGGAAGGAGTGAAGTCAGGAGTAACGTGGGTTCTGGAGAGAGATGGCCTATGAAAAAGCCCCGGAACCTGAGAGGACCAGTGGATTTTCTTTCCTAGCCTATGCAGTGCTTAAAAATCTCTCTGACTAACCCTGAACCTGCAGATATACAAAGAGGAAGGGTTGGTTTCATTCTGGGCTGACAAGGGCAATACAAGAAGAGTCAGAAGATGCTAGGGAAAGTGAAAGAGGGAATTCATTAGACAGGGTCTGAAAAATGGAGAAAGGGAGCAACTAGAGAAATTCAAGGCTCGTGGAAAATCTTTGGCTATATTTGAGAGGATGCTAGAGCTCTCAGGGCCCTGGAATGGGGACTCCAGTCTGTCAGTCTGCTTATTTAATGAAAGAGACCCTGATCTGGAAGGACAGTGAGACAACAGGGCTTCAGTCAAGGAGTGAGAATTGACGGCCTGTCAGCCTTCTCTCAGCCCATCTCACCCCAGGTCTTCTCCGTCACCCTCATGTCACCTTGTCTGCCTCTGTGGGGTCAGAATCCTTAAGCTTAGCCAGAGACCTGCCCCTGTTGACTCCATTTTCCTAACACAGGGTTAGGCTGTCACTAACAATTGTCCTTGTGCCATTTTCTGCCCAGACGTTCACACTGTCACTTCTCTGGAGCTTCCCCCTCAAGGCTCTGTGCACAGCTGTCTGGGTCACATGGAGAAAATTATTCCTCCTTCCCTTTGTTCTCTTATACCACGTGCTTAAAAACTAATCAGGACCAGAGCCAGGGGCCTTGTAAGCTTTCCTGTTCCACGCCATTTGATTCTAGAGATGTTCATTTACCTGAACCTTACATCTTCCCCCCAAGTTACCAAGTGATGAAAACGCAGGAGGAACAACCTGTTATAAAAATGTCTAACGCAACTTTCTTTTATAGTGTGTAGGGGAGTGTTGCTGAAGCACTCACCAGTCTTTGTCATTCTAAAGCTCTGTCCCCTAAATATTTAACAGTCAGGAGGCTGCCTAACGACCGCACAGACTGGCCAAGGCTAAATGTCATTAATTCGAGGCAACTTTTATTACAAATCCACCTGAAATGTATTACTTTCTATTTCTGAAGTCTTGGTACAGCGGTTTTTTGTTTTTTGTTTTTTTTTTTAGCAGCCTACCACAGCTATTTCTGAATTAGTTCCCTAAGGCTGTCACTTCTAAATATGCTGTTCCATTTCAGTAGGAGCAACCCCACAGGGCTCAGGGCAGAAAATATGGGAAGGATAAGTGTCAGGGAAAAAATGAAAGCCCTGTATCGTGGTACACACAATCCGACTCCTCCAACCCCATAATTTGGCATTGACTTTTATTTCTCTAGTCAAGACACACAAGCAGCATAGGAGGGCTCAAGATAAACACACTTTCTGGTGTCAGGTAACCTGGGACTCTGTCACTTACTATGCTTGCCTAAGGGCAAGTCTGTTTACTTTCCTCTGAGCATCAGTTTCTACATCTGTAAAATGGAAATAATTATTCTACCAGGCAAAGTTCTTATAACAATTGGATTATATAATGTAGGTCAAGTCCTGAGCTGAATGTCAAGCAAACAGGGGACGCTGAGTGAAGGTGACCACTCTCCCTACCCTCTCCCTCCCTCCCTCCCTCCTTCCTTCAGCTAATCAGACTGCTTCCCTTTATCCTCTGACATGAAGATTGTTTCCTTATTTGGGGGTAGAGAATGTTTTGGAACCAGCTTTGACTTTCTCATCTTCAAAATGTCACATACAACTCCATCCTTGGATACCAATATAAGGAGATGACTGTAGGCCCTCGAATGTCTGACAATAATTGAGCTCATCTTCTAGCAAATGGAAGATGGGGGTGCCAACCCTTCATTAGCACTATGTTCTATGGCACTTGGTGTTTCAGTGAGCTCGAATGCCATCCGAGCTCACTAGCTTCACACCATCATGATGCTTTGTCTGTCTCAGCTGACTTTGATACTGGTACCTCTACCAAGAAGGAGAGTAAGTCAACCAAAACACCACATCTTTTCATCATTGGACAGTAGGCTACCAGTGGGCAGACTGGGAGTATAATTTTAGACCGTGGTGAAGCTCTGGGAAATCTAAGAGGTCATGACATTTAGGAGAATGGAATTACCAGGGAATCAACCCATCAGAGAATGAGGAATCATGGACTGGGTTTTTCTTAGGCAAACCTGTCACAAGTTAACATTGACCCAGTTGGAAGGAAATGCTCTGGGCAGAGAACTCATGCATACGGAGCCAATTCAACAGGTATTTATTGAGCACCTGCTTTTCTGTGGGCCCAAAGGATATAAAATGAATCAAACAAGTCCTCTGTCCTCAAGAAGTTCCATAAGCAAATAGCGATAACTGAAAACGGAGTTAGGGAAGGTCTCCCAGAAGAAGAAACTTCTGAGTTCACCCATGAAAGGAGAAAAGGTGCTTTCTAGGGGCAGGAAGTGGACAGATCATTTCAGGCCAAAAAAAAAAAGGGGGGGAAGTACAAAAGCCCAAGGTGAAACAACAACACACATTTGGAAAGTGTGAGAACATTCTCTCCTATCGCTGAAACCTGAAAGCCACAGGGGAGGCTGGGAAACCAGGCAGGACCAAGACCATGAGGCCAGTCCACACTTGTGCCCAGGAGCAGTGACTGGATCCTGTAGGGGATGGGGAACCACCAAGGAGCAGAGGCAGTTAGAGCTGCCTCTTACCACTTTAGCAGCAGCATGAAGAGTGAGCAGAGAGAAGCGTGGAAACCACTTCGTTTGCTGTGAGGTTCCGGCTTTAGAAAAGGGAAGCTGGACAACAGTGCCCAGAGTTGTCCTGCTCTGTAACACTGACCTATAGTCTTCAGAAAGTCAAGTCAGGGTGGAGGAGGGGGTCTATTTTTGCTGACTACTCTTAACCCGGATGAGTTGCTAGAGGAGGTAGGGGGGTGGGTTTGGAGTGTGTCTTTAATCTAAAATTTTGACTGGAGAGAACTCCAAATAATTTGGTTAAACTAACATCTGAATAATTTAGAGGATGCCCATATTGTCAGGGTCAACGTGTTGTCTGTCTACTTGTATTTCAGTCCAATGTGAGTCCAAAGAAATCCACTGAGACAGCTCTTGTCTCAATAGGTCAGCAGGAGGGGGGCTATAGGGAGAGATACCTGGCCTGGCCTCCCAGGTGTGCCCTTAGAAAGGTCAGCTACCGTCTATAAGATCAGAAGAATGAGCCAGAGAAATAGGAAGCTCTCCATTTCCAAGGACTGCTACCTAATGGCATTCGTGTAGGGGAAAGTAGAGCCAGAGAGTGCTTTCAAATGCGCAGGATTCTTTCTTACTGGGTAGTGCTATCTGCTAAGAAATGGAGTATGCGGGAAAGGTCAAAGAAAAGGAAACCCAAGTACTCTGCCTCCAGAAGAGGCCTGGATATGGAGGTAGGGAGCATCAATGCAGAGGCCAATTTCTTTGCACCCTACCAATTTCACTTTAAAGTGGAAATATTGAGGCAGACAACAATACACACACACACAAAGAGGGCTTGTGCTCATCAATGCTTGGAAGAGTTCAAAACAGAAGAATTTCCCTCTCCCTAAACTTAAATGGCCTCTGGGTTTCTTATCAGGGGTTCTGAGTTCCTCCCTTGCTCCACTATCTATAGTGGATTTTCTGTACTCTCAACATGAAACCCCTAACTTTTTCAGAGCAAGGAGCACCTATCAATCTATCCAATACCTGACAATCTGTCCATCTTGTCAAGAGCTATTCCCCTGCTCTACCCTACAGCGAGCACTATTGTAAGACTCAACTTAAAAAGTATTGGCCCTGTGTTCTTGGTTCCTATAATGGAGCTTCTGCTAGCAAGGGTCTCCCAATGAATTGTCCCATGCCCATGTTCCCCAAAGAAGGCGGAAACTCCTTATATGTGGTCTCATGTGGGTTTGTGTGTGGCAGGACATATAAGTATATAAAATTATACCTATACCACTGGCAGCTTACTGGAAACAGACTCCCATACCCTTCTGTTGTTCCAGATGCTTTAATCCATTGCTTTAGACATTGCAATGAAAAAGGGCTTAGAACCAGCTGCTATTGGGAACACCAGGGAATAAACAGCATGGCCTTCTCTATTGGGACTTGACAGTTTAGCACTACAGATGTTCCCTGGGTTATGAAATACCCATGGGAAAAATAATTCTTACACACATTGTTGCCCAAGGCTCTGACTACAATGTAAGAGATGTGTGAAATTATGCATGGTTCAAGTAGACACAAAGTATTCTTGAGCATAGATGAACACCAAACAGAGAGAGAATGCAGGGGGTGGGGAGCGGCTTTTGCTTTTGGTCCCATGTTTCTGAATCATCTGGATTCTTCATCAGCTCACCTTAGTTCTATGCCGTGTGTTAATTACATGCATCCTATGATTGTCACATTCGTTGTAATTGGAAACTACAATTTAGGCAAGGAATACAAGTCTTTTTGAGGATGTAAGGAAACATAAGATCCTAATTTATTTTGTGGCCAGTCAGATTCAAAAGTTTTAAAATCCATTTCCATCTTTATGTCATCAAAGTGATTTTGGAGGCACTTAGACAGCTTTTATGAAATGAGAGCAAAAGAAACATATTCTAAAGCTTTTCTTTACATGAAAAGGGGTTATTGCTGACTTGTACATGAAAAGGGGTTATTGCTTTAAGTGGGTATGTACCTATACACATAGATACATAACCATGTATGCAAATAAACATATAATCAAATGACTAAAGCATGAGGAATAATATCAACCGGAAGGCCCCCCGTCTGTGTAAACTTCATGTGCTGGGAACTCTGGAAGGCTGCCTAGCTTAAGTGAGGATGGGTGGGATTGACAAGGGGAAGAAAAAAGAAGGCTTCTGTTGGAGGAGGAAGCCTGCCAAGGATTCAGAAAGCCAGAATCAGAAAGCCAGTCTACTATAAGATGTGAATGGATCCAATGGATGCAAGGTTGTTGGCAGACATCATGAAATAAGAGTAGATGGAGTGGAGCCATGAAATACACAGCCAAGTAATTAGAGAGTCTCCAATGGGAAGCTTGCAGCCACCACATTCATGTGTTCAGCAGGGGAAATCCATGGTATTCAACTGGGCTGGAAGGTTATCTGGCATATCTTGACAGTCAAGGAATCCCAGAATTTTCACAATCACCTACAGATTGTTACCCAAAGTAAATGAAAACAACAAGAGAGGGCAACTAATGTTTACATTAGTTTCTCTCCCTACTCCATATTAACGTATATGGTATAGGCTTTGCATATAAGTGCATCTGCTACTTCTAGAAAATGGAGAACAGGTCAAGACGTTTGTGAATCCTGGGAACAAAAAAAGGTCAGGCGCCCCAAATCATTTTCAAAAATGACAGACGGGGGAAAAGTGTGTTCAACTTCATATATGTCGTGATAGCAAGATACAAAAACAAGAGGCCAAATTGCCATTTAGGCATACGATTTCCCAATGGAAATGAAACTTATTTAGTGAGCTTCCATGCTCCTGAATGGGACCTTTTTGTTTTTGTTCCCTATTTGAATGAAACCCATAACTATAGTTACCCTCATTCCTTAGAAAACCTAAACCACATAGGGTAGAGCCATTAAAAATCACGTAGAAAAGAGTATTCATTAATGTGAGATATGTAATGCATTGTTAAATGTAAAAGCAGTCAAGAGGACAGCACAGTAACACTTTTGTAAAAACAATTTAAATATTGTATGCATATATATATATATATATTTATAGGTAGATCTGAGAGGGTAGAGGCTAACCATAAATCAAAGTATCAAGTTATTTCTGCACAAAGGTCACAACAGGTGATTTTTGTTGCCTTTTCCCCCTTGATACTACTCAACTTTAATATTAAAGATGCATTTTTAAACTATTAAGGAGTTTATTTTTTTAACTGTATAGGAATTTGGGATGAGAGAAGACCCAAGGATTAGAGTTTTGATTAGGGGGGATTTCAGAGTTCTTTGCCCTTCTTTTTCTAAGCAATTGGACCATATAAAGGCAAAAAGAATTCCCTATTTGACTTCAACCCATTATAAGTTCTCCAATTCTGCCAATGAGGGCACTTTTGAGGGGAGGGGGGCGCGGTCTGAGAGGTTTCTGAAAACAATTAAGCTTATCTAGAGTGAGAGGGAAAGAAAGAAATGGACAGTCATGAAATGAACACAGCTATTTTAAAAAGACAAATAATTCAAAATACTTAATCCAAAGGTTTTGTATATTCTCACATGCTCTCAGTCCCTCACTTATAAGGACTCAGTCAGTTTGTAACTATCAAAGTGATATGGGTTTCATTTAATAATGGATTGCCTGTTTCCTCACTTTACAAATCATAAGCACTTACAGTTCGCTCACCTCATCACACCATTGTGCAGCACTGAAACGAAGGACTTCTTGGTGAAAGGCTGCTCTATTTTTACCCCAGGTTGTCCCTAACCTAGGCCCTCCATAGGGGATCACAGACAATGTCCTGCCAGCAGTCATAGTGCCTCAAACATACTAATATCAATTCTCTTAATGGCTTTCGTACATTGCTGTCCAATATGAATCTGCTAATATGTAATAGGAGTTATCAAAATAGGTTTCTGTTTCTTCCTCATTAATTATTTGGAAAACTCATTGGTAATTCCCAGCATTGGGCTGAATTTTGCATCTGTGAGTCTTAGGACGGAAACTTGAATTATCGTACATGTCTTCTATCCACGTGTTTTTCTTGTCTGGAAAAAGATTCTATTGTACCAGGTTGCCATTGCCAGAAGTGAAAACTTGGACCTACCCACCTAGGTAAGAATCTAAGAACTAAGGTAGAATAATGGATTACCATAGCTGCAAAGTCTGTAGCTTCTATAATCATATGGGTGACCTTCTAAAAAAGTTACTATCATAAAAGGAAGAGATGAAAGAAAGACTAAAGGACTCAGAATTAATAAATGCTAGGTAAAGAAAAAGTGTTTTAGATGCCCTAACCTCCATTATCAGAGATTACTTGGGAAAGTGGATTTCTCCATCAAGATGCAGAGAAAAGTATTCATGGCATTGGCTTGAACAAAAATCAATATTGATAAAATCTGCCGGAAAAGCAGATTTGGACCTGGCCAATCCCTAAAGCAACATCATTTTTGAAATGTTAAATTCCAGGACAAGCATTTGATTGTCAACTATCCTTCCAGTTCTTCTCTAGTCTTATACCTGTTCTTCAGGCCCACCGATTGCATGCTCCTCCCCACTCCTCTCCTCCTAACAAATCCTCTTTTCATGGCTTACCTTCCCATCCTGGACAGACTAATACAGAGAATCTCTTCCCAATCCCTTCCATCACTGACATTGCCCTAGCCCCTTCTCTTCCAGCCCACAAACACCCATTGCCAGCCTTAGATCAACCAAAACATTCTATCCCAACTATGTTTTCACTTTTCTGCTGTGCACTGCTTGGGGAAGACCTATGCAGGGTCTTCAGACTCTCCTAGAATCTCAGTGTCCCATAGCATAACAACCCTCTCGCATACCTCAGTACCAGCTATTCCAAACCTTCACCACCCTTACCAAATCCCATAGCATTTTCAATTTCCTCAGCGGTCTTGCCTCCTACTTCAATGAGGAAAATAAACCCCTCAAAGCAGTCAGACATAATCCCCTCTGCCAATGAACAGATCCAAACCTGCAACCATCTTCACTCCATCCCCTTCAGAGAATGCAATCTAATCTCAAGTTCAAGACAATCTCACCATGTGCTCTGCATTTACCCACCTCCTCCCCTGTTCCTGGCCCAAGACCCTCCCTCTCCCCTAATGCTTTCTCTCTACCCTGTGTCCTCAACCCCTCTCATCAGGTTCCCTATGTACAGCTTTAAAATGTACCCCAGTGCATGCCATACTTGCGGAGGAAGTAAAGGTCTACTCTGGGATAGCGTCCATCTTCTCATGCACCTGCATATCTTCCCTGCCAAGCTGGGAAACCAACCACACCTGCCCCCTTCACTGCCTTCTGTAGCTCACTGCACCAAACTTCTCTCTCCTCCACTGCTAAAAAAAATGCCCTGGCAAAGGTCTAATCACCTAAACAACAAACCCAGGCTCTATAGATGCCTTCCAAGCCTTATGTGAATATTCCACCGATCCTTTCCCCAAAATCCCTGGCCCTCTTCTAGCCCTAGCTCTGGCTTCTGTGATCCCGCAATTTTGTTTCTCTCCCCCACCCCTGGGCCTTTACTAACTTCTGTTGGGTTAGCTTTCTTCCTCGGGCATGTCCCAAATTTCTCATCTTTTCACTTCACATGCTCAGGTAAGAGGGCTCTCACCCACTTTCATGGCCTCATCTCAGAGGAGGAGGACCCAGAGGAACCAAGTCCTGTTCTCACCATATCCTTGTCCAAGTTTTCTAAAGAACCCACGGATACCTCATTTTCTCATTCTTCCTTTCCCACAGCTTCCAAGTCACAAGAGGGAAAGGTTCCCACTGAGCTTTGGAGTCTCTAAGTGAGGGTCTCTAAGTGAGGAAAGTTGAAGACTCAAGAGCGAGGAGGAAAGTCTCCACAAAATCAGGAAAGAGTGGGATTTTGAGGGCAAAGTGAGGGCTTAAGCTTTGGAAATAAGTTGTTCTTCTGAGAAGACAACTTAGTATTTATTGGGTGGCACTTGGCATATACAATAGCTCAGTTTATGCTAGCAATAATCTTATGAGATAAGGGTTATCATTCCTGTTTTACAGAAGAGGAAATACATGCCAAACAAGGTTAATGGATTTGCCCAAGGCCACAAAGCTAGTAAGTGCCAAAGTTAAGACTCAAACCCAGACTTGCGCTCTCCAAAGTCACTATTCCTAAGACATGAGAGAAATAAAACAGATCTTGGAGAGAAAAGGAATGGCCATGTGGAGTGGAAGGAACTTGAGAAGTCTGATAAACTTCTGAATACGAATATGAATAGAAAGAACAAGAAACATCACAAAATTTACTAAACTCAAAAGTTCGGTAGAATATTTTCTTCTGTCTTCCCATCACCCACTCAATTCCTTTCCCATAAAATCCAATAATCACCTGGCAGCTCAGTAACATTTCCCTTCCAATGGATATTTCCCCAATGTATATGCTAAACCTCATTTGTTATTGTATTGGATTTTGAGTGGAAAATTTAAAAGGGAATGGAAATTCTCCATACTGCCATCTGATTTTTGACTGTCTGCCCTCCTCCATCCTCATCCTCCCTTCCCCATCACCTATCGTGATGGCATTTTGTACACTTTACATTGCTTTAGCTCTTGGCAGCCTGGGTATTCAGCACTCACAACAGATACACCCCCTGGGGAACTCAGATGCAATGTCCTGAGACTTAATCTTGGTCACTGCCTCTCATTCTCATCGCTGACATTTTCCATTTAAAAATTTAACCACTTCTAGAATTTGCTTGGGGCCACATGAGAGGATGGGGGAAGGTATGGAGTAAGAAATCCATGCATTTATTTCCTTGGCTTTTTATATAAACTATAAATTTTCTTTCAACCACGAGAGTGATCCCTTCCTCTTTGGTTTAACTTGGGAAATAGATTGTGAAGATCAGCAAGAGCTAATGGGGTGACTTGGGCTCATCACAGGTGTTCATATGATGAGCATGTATGCGCATATTGTGGGCTAAGGGCATTGTCTTTGAGGGAATGGCCATTGGAAACCACTTCTCCGGCAAGGTTACTTTCCCTCAGGGGAATTAAAAACCAAGATACCAAATTCTTTAAATATTATCGTCAGAAAGGGAAAATGACTCTAATGATATCAAAATCATAGGGTCAGTCCAATGACTTCAAATTGACTTCTAAATTTGGCTTTAGTTAGCTGTTCAATAAATATCTCTGCAGTGCAAGAGTAGTTCAAAAAAATGTTTCAAAGATGCTATGTTGATATTCTCCTGTTTTTCTCTTTGTCTAATAGAGGCTTTCAACTAGATCTCAACATTTTGATGATAATACAGGAAAGAGCAGTGGTCCTTGTCTCCCTCCAGGCCCTCTTCAGCCACAAGTCGCCTTTTAAAATGTCCACGTTTGTGCCAAGTCCTCAAGTAGCTTTACCCTCAAGCTTGCATTAGAGAACAGGTCACATGTTCCCCTGGAAAACTTTAACCCAAACGCATCAGGAAATTCATACTGGAGCATGGAGCCAACTCCAGAAAAACTACATTAGAGGGGGAAAGCTGATTAGACTAATTAAATCTTAATGTCGTGCTTCAAGGTGTCATCAGACATGCACAGAGAGAAGCCACTGCTGCATCTCTGACAGGGATGTAAGTGTTGAGAGGAACAGCCCAAAGGACAGTTTAACTGAATGGAACTTTGGTGAAGGCCAGGTGCCAATGCAACCTCCAATCTGAGGGGAGGGGCTTGGAGGGGGCTTCAGACTTTGATTGCTCTCACCTTCCAAGGGAACACATGACTCTTGTCCCATAGTCACTAGTCATTTTTTTATTCATCTTCCACTTGATAATAATCCACTCAATATATCTCAGTGCCCCAGCTGAGTCTAGCAGATAGAGAAGGAAGCCAATGAACTTGGAAGGAAGGAAGGGAGGGAGGGAAGGGGGAGAGAGAATAAGACAACTGAAAAGCTTCCATATACAGACAGATGAAACAAGAACTTAAAATGGGCAACAGCACCCCCTCTCAAGTAGACTATTGCAAGACCCAGAAATATTGGTGGAATTTCTGAAAAATTTAGTGAGCTCAGCTCAGGGGAGATGAGGTCCAAAACGCTCTCACAGCCAAGACAAAAAGGGAAAACCTGAGGATGGGAATAAAGAGAGAACAGTGCCCCCTATTCTTTGTTCCCCTGAGGGCCAGGGCCAGAAGTTACCATGGAACCTGAACAGAGGTGCTCCCTAAACACATTGAAGGAATGTGAAGTTCATCTCTAAGGCATTTTCCAGCTCCGAAGTAATGGGACTCTGCCTTTGAGGATTTCCTGAGAGAGGCAAAGTCCTCTGGCCTTGGGCTTGGGTCTGGCGAAACCAAGAGTGCAAGGCAAAGGACAGAGGCAGGAGCACAAGCTTGGCCTTGGGAAGCAGCCTTACTGTTCCAGTGTGGGCAGCTCAGGCTGCTAACCAAACCAACGTTTCCTCCAAGAAAGACCATTTCTGCACATCGATGACAGCAGGCGCTGTAGAAACAAGCTTCAGAATCTGCTCTGGATCCTCCATTCCCTTGATGCTCTACACTACCCAACTCGGTGCCACATTTCCCTCCACACCGGAGCCCTCCAATACCTAATTGTGGGCTAGCTCTCCACATAAGGCCTATTTCCACTTTTCTTCCATTCTCTTCTGTTCTTACTAATGAAGGAGCCCAGCCTGGTTGACCTCACCTAATGATAAAGGGACTATATCTGTTCCCCTTAGGGACGTCCTACGTAGATGGCGTGCAGGCCATGGTGGGAGGAATTAATGAGGTTTTGTCTATATTGATGAAGGGGCAGCCACAGTGGAAGGAAGAATGGATGGGAGAAAAGGAGGGAGGCAAGGAGACCAGGAGGGGCGTCAAGCAGGGAGGTCATAGATACAGATGCAGATGAGAACTGAAATGCTCAGCAATAGCTGAAAAACAGAACATTTTTAATTAGCTTCTCAAGAAGAAGCCCCTGAATCCAAGTCTTAAATAACTAGTTTTGGATCTCAGCACTGCTCATTTGTAGCTGCCCAAAGAAGTTCTTTGAATGGGATGGTCAGCTGTGCGAACTCTAACTTGCCTGCCCGGAAGGACTGACAGCACTTTACATATCCACAGTCCTCCTCCTTCATGGGGTTCCGGCTTTGTGCTCCCAGGCAGAGTTTTAATTAAACACTCCTCTAAGTCCTCACCTGTGAGGGATCCCCGTTCTGTGGAGCCCCCTGATTGTGGATTGAACAAGCTAAACCTGAGTTGAAGTTCCTGGGGAGAGAAGAGGTGGGCACTCTAATGGAGAGTGATCACAGTCCCCTTACCCAACGTAGCTTTTATTGGGGTGAATACATGGGAAAAAAGAAGGGTGCAGGTGTTTGCCATAAAACATCCAATGCTGTCCTGGCTGATGTGACTCAGTGGATTGAGCGCTGGCCTGTGAACCAGGACGTTGTGGTTCAATTCCCGGTCAGGGCACATGCCTCGGTTGCGGGCCGGAGGCAACCACACATTGATGTTTCTCACCCTCTCTTTCTCCCTCCCTTCTCCTCTCTCTAAAAAATGAATAAATAAAATCTTTTAATAACATCCAATGTTTAGGGAGGGTAAGCTATAAAATGCAGAGAACACTACCTGGTCCAGGATGGTCAGACTTGACCAGAACATTGACAAAACATCGTTCAGCAGTTCATTCTGGCCTTAACTCAAACATCCATTAATTAGGATCAGAACATACACAAAGAGCAAAGCAGGCTTCAAGGTATACATTGCAATGCTAGGCCTGATTTTCCCCATGGAAACTTCTTTGAAGGCTTTGGATTGTGCCTGCCACCTGAAGGCTTTGGATTGTGCCTGCCACCTGTTTCCTGTTTTCGGTCAAGGCTTCCAGGCCCGCTTTCCAGGCCTAGCTTGCACAGGTGCTACAGTTTCCGAAACCAAACAAAATGGTCCTTGACACTAACCTTTGCCCACCAACGTTCGGTGCACATCCTATCCCCAAACCCCCACCAGCCTGGAGGATAAAGTCCAAGTTCCTCAACATGGTATTTGAGGCTACCATGCGCCTGGCTCCCCTAACACCCATTTGGCCTTTCCATTCTAACAGCACCACCTTGGCTCATAGATCCTTGAAGCCACCCCAACCGGTGCCTCTGCTTTTGTTCATGGTTCTGCTCTGTTGGGAGCCTTCATCTAACCCCCATCCCAAGTCAACTGCTGCTCAGGCCTCTTCCTGAAGCCTGCCATGACCTCTACCTCCTCGCCCTCTGCTGCTAGGTGCCTGATATGACCCCCTCCCCTGTGCATGCCTCTTTCATTGCATTTGCCACATTTGAAGGCATCTATTAGTTTTGGGGGTCTCACCTGCACTGGAGAATGAGATTCTTTGGGAAGAAATAAATCTCCACTTTTGAGCACCATGCCCAGCATGCAGTAGACATTCAATAAGTGTTTGCTGGATGAAGGGGAACATGAATGAAAGATAATTTCTCCCTGCACTTGAAACCCAGATGTATCCTTCAGAAGATTGAAAACTTGGTTTGAAGCTACTCCATTGGAGGCGCCCTCCCTCCAACCTCTCGTTGGAAGCATAATTTGTGCCTTTTTCGCTTGTAGCCTCTTATTTCTGTCTTATTCCCCTTTGTCACTTTAATGGCATGCTAACTCAGTTTACACATGGGCAGCCCAAAGCCCTCCCCCAGCCAGGCAGCTGAAGAGGAACGTAAAGGGTACTGGTAAGAGAGTCACTCTCAGGGGACTCTCAGGGTAATCTGAGAGAAATGTGAGGGGCTGGAACCCCACAGTGCTGCTGGGGGCAGGGCCAGAGGAATATCATTTTGTGGTTGTTGCTACAATTCTAACCCCTGTCGTAATGGGTCATACCCCACCCCCAACCGTGGTTTTGCTGCATTCAGGACAACTGGACAAAGATGACCCCTGAGGAAGGGTTTGGGTCTCGTGAAAGTACCCTGAACAGTGGAAATGGCCACAGAAGCCTGTCCGCACCCGCCAGGAAAGGCTCTGGGTGACCGGGAGAGCCCAGGGGAACCTGCTGCTGGACAGCAGCCATGAGAGGGATGACAATTCTTGGGACAATAGAAGAAAAATTACTTTTTATTGAAAATATCCAGAAGCAACGGGCAGGGAGGATTTTTCTGTCCCATGTGGACCTAGGAAATAGGGACCTTCGATTGCTTGGCCCAGCCTGGGGGGACAGGGCAGGGTCTCTGTGTGGCAGGGGGTGGGATGCAATGCTCCGACTTACCATAGCCCTGCCTGAGCCTGAAGCCAGACCAGCTCTGCCCTGTGGCACCCCCTCCCCAGCCGCTTTTTCCCCCGTATCTGAGCTAAAGTGCTATCTGAGAATCTTATCTCATACCACCCAGGACCGCAAATAACCTTTGCAAGATCCCAATAGCACAAATCCCAAAAGGCAGAGACAGAGCACCCCTGGTGTGCAGGACAGTTCTACTTACCCAATCCTGGAGCCTGTCCACATCCCCAGTGACCATTTCCTTCCACCAATGACGCATTTGCAGGCAGCTGGTACCACCAGAGGCAGAGCAGGGAGCGGCCCTGAGATGATATAAACTCTCAGTAGCCGCCGGGAAGCCCCTGCGGTCCCCACCATGGCGTCAGCCTGCTGCAAGCCACTGAGGCTCCGGACTCGTCGTCTCTTTCCCCCCAGAGCCAGACCTGCTGGGGGCCAAGCCCTTCTGCCTGGCTCAGCAATTCCCATGCCAGGTTCGATGGCCTGTCCTTTGAAAGCCAATAATCAAGAGGCTGGGGGTAGTGGAAAGGGAAAAAAAGCAGTTTATTCAAGAGCTGTCAGCTTGAGAAGATGGCAGACTCTCACCACGAAAACCATCTTAACACTTAGACACAGATAGGGGTTTTATAAGGAGGAAAGAAGGGGTCAAAAAAAAAGAAAAAGAAAAACCAGAACAAAGAACTCAAAAGGAAGGAGTTAACAGTTCTCCACTGAGGCCAACACCGTCCATTCAGATAACTGACTAAAGGGTTAATGGATCGTACAACCCGAATGGCTGAAGGTCAGAGTTGGCATCTTTTGAAGTTAGTTCCTAGAACTCTTAGCCAGTCTGTGATTGCAGACACAGAGCTTGCTTGCTGAATAGGTCCTGTTGTATCGAAATGATGACAAAAGAATGGCTGGCTGGGTTATCAGGGTAGCCACTGCACAGAGAAGACGTCAGTGTGTCTTTAATGGAGTGGTGGACCTAAGCTATGGCTCCGGCTCTCTTCAGGGACAGAGCGGTGGATAGAAATCCCATCCACTTTACTGCAACAAAGCTAACTTTCAGGGGCCATGCCTTGCTCTTACACACAGCATGCCAAGCAGCGGACCCCCGGAGATGGATAACAATCCCAGACCGGAAACCTGAAACAACCCTAGGTTAGAAGCTGTCTGTGACATCGCTAAAGCAAGGCAGACACTTCCTTCCTTCTCCAAAAACATGTCAGCTCCCCCCCACCCCCATGGGATAGCTGTCACTGAGAAGACAAAGTAGGGTCTTCCCTTCCCTCTCTATACACCTGTTCAGTAAAAATCCGCCCCCTTCCCCTGGTCTTGCTACATGTCTCCCTATTCCGTAAGCAAAATTTTTCACCTCCCCGTCGATGGATGGGAGTGGTTTGTGCAGAGGTACAAAACCTGACAGAGGGCTCGGGTGTGGCACGTCATTGAGTGTCCTCGTGCTATTTTGCAATAGATGGCATTCAAGCTATATAATTTCTGGTCTCCGAGCCTGAGATCTACCAAGATGCCCTGGTCAGAGTCAGTTGCCCTTCATGCCCCATTTTAGACACTGATAGCTGAGGTATTTGCTCTGAAGCATTTGGTCAGGTCCTCGAAGGAGCTGGTTCCATAAACTCCCCTCTTGCGCCCCAGCCACTTCTCTTCTTTCTCTCGTGGCAGGTGGCACAGGGCCAGCAGCTGAAACTCCGGGGGGACACTCCTCCCACAGCTAGCCTGTGATACTTCAGGAGCTGAGCCCACCGCTTCCACAAAGGCAGCTTCCTAATCCTTAGGCTAGGTGCCCTTGGGCTCCTTGTCATGGCCTCAAACTACCCGCCCTTGCTTTAGACAGTTTCTGAGGTCATTTTTCCAAAACTGCTCACCTGCCAGGACCCGATCTTCCTCCGGCCTCAGGTTGCCTAGCTTCCTGATAAGCCTCTGTGCCTGGAACACCTATAGCCCTGTCTCCTTGTGCTCACTGTCCATTACATTTGCTTCACACACACGCCTCGCCATGCCACAGCATCACACAGTCCGTCTCCTCCCCCCTACAGAAGCCATGCCTGTCTGGGAAGAGCACCTCAGGTCCCAGTCCCCTCGCCAGGTCTGGCCATGTCCTTTTGTCCTTCTTTCATTCTTGTTTGTTTTTCCAGAAAAAAAGAATAACTTCTTTTGCCTCTGTTTCTGGAAGACATTTCTGCCTGTAGCCTATGTGTTTTCCAATTTACGAATTTTTATGATCTGTGGGCATTACCCAAGTATTTGCACTTGAAAGAAAATAATAACTCAGGCTATTTCTGCTTTCCACCCAGTCCCATCCTTCTCTGGATTGAATTGGGAAGGTAGACGTGTTGGCACAGAGGACGAGCAGGAGAAAGGAAATTTGAGAGAGGGAAGAACATTTTCTACTGCACAGTAACCAGGCAACCTCCTTCATCATAGGCATTCAACTTTTTGTGAGGGTTCTTTCTTCTAGGAGTAGCTTCGAGGCCTGGAGAGAAGGGAGGGAGGGAGGAGGAGGCTGCACCCAGGCCTAGCTTCTGAGAGAAGTCCTTCCTGGAGCGGGCCGGACACTGGTCCCAGATCCCAGATCCCACAGTGCTGAGCTGGTAATGGGGACAGCAAAGGAGTGGGCACAGAACGCGAGGGTAGGCAGGCTAGGGTGGGTCTGGAGTCTGGCTCTGTGACCGGATCAGCCATGGGGCTGATGGGATCCTTCTTTCCCCAAAGGGAGTCCCAATTCTTCCCTCATCCCCTCTCCTCTTTTCCTGAAGGAAGGGCTGAACCTTGCTCAGCCCCACCTTCCCACCTGCCAAGATAGGAACAGGACCGAGAACAGAGAGTGAGGGACATAGCTGAGGGTGTCCCTTGCCTCTAGTGACAGGAAACTAACTCCCCCATTCCTTCCTCAAAAAGAGATTATCCAGTCCAAGGCAATGCGTGGATATGAAGTGTTTCTAGAACAAGCTCATCTAGAAATCAGGGAGAATACTAACTTTTTGTTCCCGCCTATGAATCAAGACAATACAGGTTCAAACCAAGAACCATTTAGAACAGAAAAAAATAAAAGTTCAGATGTGCGAGAAACGAAATTTCATTTTCTGTAAATTGACATAATTTTAGTTTCAAGACCCCTCCTACCAGAAAGGCGGGAAATTCTACTTCAATGAGTGTTTTGGGCTGGGATCCTGGGCCCTGTTCCTGCCCACAACGCCCTTTCAGGCGGGGCTGACACATCACACAATCTCTTCACTTTAGGGGCTACACACAGTTCTCCCCCTCCCTCTGTGGGCCCCAGACTTCTCTCTGCTCTGTTCCCAACCTAAGGAAAACTCTTGTGACTCGGAGAAGCCTTTTCCGATTTGTGTGCTCCAATTGACAATGCTTCCTCTCAAATGGAATACTCCTGTGGGCCTGGTTTATTCCTTCTTTGAGAAACTGAAGCCAAAAACCTGGGATCTCCTTGATAGGAGACAGGAGGGAAGGGAAAACTCAGGGAAAGGGAAGAGAATCTAAATACTGCATAGTCTCCATCACACTTGCTCTCAGAAGGAGTAACAGTTTCTGTGGTTATCAGTGACTGGGTAGAGCTTCTGTTCATTTTCTAGTTTGTCTTGGAGCTTGCGATTTATTTGTCATTTTAAAGCGTCCCTCCCTTGTCAGAAACTGTCTTGCAACAAAATAATCCCCAGTGAGAATATATTTGTGGTATCCTCAGTACAAACAAACCAATCCTTGATACTGTTATGCAGAATTATGCTTTAGAGCCCTTCACATTCCTCTGCTCCCTATATTCTTTTAAGATGCCGCTTTTTACGGGAAGCCTGCTTTGACTGCTAAACTGCACTCTAATCCTCATACTCCCTGAATCTGTAGCATTCTTGTGACAGATAGTTCCTTGTACTTTTTAACAGAATTCCATACAGTCCTGTTATTGTTCTTCCTCTAACCAGATCACAGGATTTCACCTCCCACAGCACAGGGCTGCTTAACTACATAACAGGAGATGCTTGAGGACAGGGACCTTGGCTTCACCATCTTAAGGTCTCAGGGCCTCACACAGAGTAGGGCTCTAAGTGTTTGTGAAATGGGTGGATGGCTGCATTGTACACTATAAATTATTACCACAATTCACTACTACTCTTCCCCCTATAATAATAATTCAGTGGAGAAATTGTTTCAGATTTACATTCACTTGGGGATATAATAGAATGGTCCATTCCTCCCCCCTCCCCCCGCCCCACCTTGGAATCAGAAAACCAGAGAACAGAATGTTCTTTAATGCATACATTAATGTTCTGCATAAAATATTGAAATGTACAGTCATAAGTTGTGTTAGCATTATGTATATTTCCACTTCTTACATTTGCAGCTAATGTGGATTCCAGATGGTTAGGGTTCTTCAGGGATCTTTTTTCAAAGCAAAATTTTACCTCACTGAAGTCTTGCACTTGATCTTTGAGGTGTTTGCAAATAATTCAAAAGAGCTATTGATGTAGGCAGTTTATAGACACAAATACAGATTGCTATACTGGAAAATAATGTGACCATATGCCAGTGAGGAAAAAATGCTTATCCGGAATGATTTCAAGTAATGAATGAGGACCTATAAATTCATTTAATAAAACTACCCCTTTCAAATAAGTGAGACATTTTAAATATTTTTTGAATTTCCAACTGTGAGACATTTTACTACTTTTACTTTTCAACTCTTAGATTGTATTTTAAAATTTATTCCTAAAAACAAAAATTCCATTTCCTACAGCCAGGTAAGCACTACCATTTTACCCCGAAAAGAGTTTGGTGCAGAGGATGTTTGCACCACTCTAGTTTCTGGTGGTGTTGTTAAGTTTGTAGAAGTAACCAGGCTCACATTGCCTGTGGGGGTCTGTGTTCTGTCTCAAGCCTGTCCTGGGATTCCCTCACCCAGTGCAACCTTTTAACCCCCCCTCCAGCTCAGCAAGATGTATGCTCTCTTCCTCCGTCGTCCTCTCTGCAGAGGCCCCTTAACTCAATACCTTGGTTTTGGATTGGGTATGTATCCAACAAATTCCCTTTGCGCTCCTACCATGTTCCAGGCCCATGCAAACAATGAGGGAGAGAGAGCTCCCTCTAGGAGTTCTCAATATGGAGAAGATGGGCAGTTACCAAAATGGAGTGGCCGTTGTTACCATGGGATCATTGGAAGGCTATCTAATCCAGTCCTGGATGGGCTGGGGGTTGGGGGACTTCTGGAAGGCTGGTCCCCATGGGGTGGTGGCCAAGAAACACAGCACCTCTGAGGAGGGCCCTCTGGGATCCTCAGGGCTAAATGGGGAGGAAATTGAGGAGCTAGACCACCCCAGAGCAGCTGGGAAGGGCTACAGAAATAGTGTTTTTTGGCTGTTGCTAGATCTACTTCTACTCGGCTAATCAGGAGGCCCCTTTGTAAGAAAAATATTATAGTTAGGTACTTAATATATAAAAATATTATATTTAGAAATGCAGGTTTGTGTGCTGTCATTTTGGAAAATACCTTAATGCTCAGCAAAAGGTATCATATCCCCTTACCCCTACCCTCTAAGCGACTAAGTCTACTCAACTCTAAATGCTGTCCACTCATGAGAATGAGAGTGAAAGATGAAAATCATATCTTAGTATTGTTCTTAATACTGTTTTGACTGCATGGATCCCATGAAAGAATCTCCAGGACCTAGCAGAATCACTGGACCATATTTTGAAAATTACTATTACTAACATTCAAACTATCTATAGTAATAGCATTGATTGTAAGATAAATATTTCCTTATCTATACATCTAAATGAGAGCTATTCTTCAGCAGAGTCATCTTTCGAAGCTAGTTATTTTAACAGTGATCACTATGTTAAAGTATTGGAGTTCTTTATATACCAAAAATACATATCAAACTAATTACTTTGTAGGAAAACTTGGTTTTGTCCAAGATGATACTTAAGTGGCGGACAAATGACTTATCCCACCAAATGACTCCGAAGTCATGAAATGGCCCCAAATGACTTCCAATTCATGAAGAAATGAGATCTACCTTGAAATGTGCCAATGTGCTATCCATAAGGGTACCGAAAATTTGAGTATGTGTATGGTATCAGTTGTCGTCCTCTGATACCATAGAAAGGTCATAGAAAGGGAAGGTCAGATTTCTGCTCTGGGGAAATTATCATCTGAGCCCAACAGATAAGGAAACTTGGAGTTAAAATTCAGCCCTGACTGGTAGCACAGTGGATAAGGCGCTGGCCTGTGAACCCAAAGGTCACAGGTTCGATTCCCCAGCCAGGGCACATAACAAGGTTGCAAAACAGGTCTTTAGTCAGGTCTGTGTCTGGAGGCAGGTGAAAAGCAACCATACATTGATGTCTCTCTCCCTCTCTGCCTCTCTCTCTTCCCCTCTTTCTAAAAAGATAATTAAATAAAATCTTTAAAAAAAAAAATTCAGCACAGCAAGTGCTTCCAGCCGTGTTGAAGGGGACTAACTTTCTCAGAGGGGACAGGAGGAGTGAGCTCGGTAGAAGGGCTTGAATGAGTCATGCAGTAGTGGAATGGGGGAGGTGGCATATCAGTGAGGAGGACTCTCAAAAGGGACAGCATGCACAAAAACCTAGAAATTGAGAGAGTGCACAGACCTCTTGGAGAGCTTGCAACTAATTCAGAAATGGCAGCAGAAAAGGCTGGTGTATAGTGAGGCAGAAAGGCACATTGCCCTGCTAGAGTAGCACTGCTAGATTTTATTGGAAGGCCAAAGAGACTCATGATGCGTTTACATTTTAGAAAGAGCCCTTTGAGTTCCTGCCATGTACCAGACCCATGCCAGGTCCCTAAAAACCATAGAAATATGAGCCAGATCTCTCCCTGCCCTGCTGATGACCAGTAGTCACATGGAGTGAGCCCAGATGAGGTTCTAGGCTTTGACTACCACAGTAGACCCCTTAGTCTTGCTCTGTCCTGCTGCCAGTCCACCTCTCCCTGAGAAGAGAGAGGAGTGAGGACAAGTCAGAAAGGGCCACATCACCTGTACCAGAAGAATGCTCCAAGCAACTACAAGAGCTAGTGAAAGACACTCAGGTTTGGAGCTGATTCACTTGGGCTGGAAGTTTCTTATTCCCTCTAAGCCTCAGAGTCTTCACCTACAAAACGAAGAACCCCAACTTGTTTCATTTGGAAGACTTAACTGGTGTGTTTGTAAACTGCCTATCCCAGCACTTGGTACATAAGAGGTGCTCAAATATCATGGGCATTTTTTCTCTAGGACTTATTAGTTCATGCTATGGCTGGTGGGCACCTGTCAAGGGCAAAACCAAATACAGCTGGGCGCTGTGGCCACTGAGGGAGTCATTCTTTTCACATTGGCAGACTTGTCACAAGGCCTAAATTGAGTGTTTTGCCTAAATGATGTAGCATCGTGCTGCCCAGCCTTCAGGAACACACAAGATTAGCTAAAACCATGCAGGGAAAAGGTAACGACCACACCGGTCTGCTGTAAGATGTTCTTCCTAAGTAGCATTGGGCTTCTCTACCTGCCAGGCCATCTGTCCTCCCTGACAGCAGAGTGTCACCTAAGGGCTCATGATGTGAGAGCCAAGCTGTGCGAGGAGCCTGCCCCCACAGGACCTGTGGTCCTGAGCACAGACGCCAATCCAGCCACTACCAACCACACCTGACCCCACAAAAGGAAGGAAAACAAAAAAGACATCGGGTTGGATCTTCCAAAAGGTCTTTGTTGCAATTTTCTCCATCATTGGAAAAAAAAAAAAAATTACATCATCAAATAAAGACAGTTAGCAGCACAGCTTATTGAAATGTTACAAGCAAGTTTGCTTTTGTCCTTTCCCTAAGGACAGTACGCATTACGCAATTCCCTCCTCCCCCCCACCCCCATATTATTGTCTGTAAAATGACTTTTTTTTTTTTAAAGCACCATGAAATCCTACAGAGAGAAAACTAGGAAAAACACCTTCACACATGGGTTTAGCATCGGCGCTGTCACTGGATCCCCTGCCTGTGACTGGGACCGGGAAGGGGCCTGAGGCTGGCATGTGAGTTGGTTTGCATATCTCTTTGGGGTACCACAGCACCTTCTCCCTTCCAGCTCAATGCCCGGAGGGCCTGGGAGAGGTTCTTCATCTTCCTTCTGTGAGGAGAGGGGAGGGGGGCGCTCACAAAGATTTTTTTTTTTTTTAAACACACAGGGAACTATTTGAGATTTTTCTCTAAAAAACTGAGAACAGAGAGTAGACTGCAAATCTCTTAGGCACCTGTGAAAATGATAATCATGTTCCGTCAAATCAGAGACACTGCTTGCTTACTTCTCCTAGATGCCACTGTGCTGATGTCACATGACTTAGGGCCTGCCATGGGAGGACTGAGGCGTATGTGGAGGGTGGACAGGTTGGTGAAGTACCAGGCAGCTGGTTTATGGTGTGAGGCCAGAGTACGGGGCGTCCTGTAGAGCCACGCCATTGGCCTGCTGTTTGAGAGTTTCCTTACACAGAATTAACAGCATCCACAATGACAAATAAAAGAAAGCCACCCTTGTTTCTGAGAGTTACCTCCTTTTTTTCTTTTCTTTCACTTGTTTAAGGCCATGACTAACTAGCTCTTACATTACACCACCCAAAAACTCCCTCTGCTCACACAGCCACTGCTGTGCACACAATCGCATCCTAACAGTGAGAAAGAATAACCCCCATTTGAAACATTGGCAGGTGCAGGAAGCAGAGCCATGAACTGCAGTCCTGGCTCTTTCTTCCCTCTTTCCTTAGAGTCTTTGCAGACTTGCTTTCCTCTGCCTTCCCTCGGGCTGGTGGCTCACACTGGATGGTCTACATTCTTACCCACCCTCGAAGGAAAAGCCTGTCTTACCCTAATTCCGGCCACATTCTCTCTTCTTTCCCAAACTAAGCACACAAATAGATGGGTAGCCTTGACTCAGCCAGGAAATGAGATCATCACTGAGGGAGGCAAGGGGTGGTTGGCTGACGTCTAACAACTAGGACTTGCAATGTGGAATGGTCCCCACAGAACCCAAAGCAGACATTTCCTGCGTGTGTGTGTGTGTGTGTACGTGTGCATCTGAGTGAGAGATGTCCACAGTAATATGAATTCATGAAGTAATCAAAGGGAACCTTTACTTCAACTGACTGCAAATAGCCACAGCTTAAAATACTTCAAATCGTCTTACCACCATGCAAAAAAATGCCTGCACAGCATGAGCTCTCTGGGTGACACTGTGTTGTCAGGGAGGACAAGCTGAGCCTACCCAGGGCACCATTTAATTTGGACACCAGGTTCTGAGCTACAACTGGTCTCCATCAATCACCCAGAACACAAATCCCAAAGAGCAGGAGACTAAGCGAGCCCATTAGCAGCCACAAATCCAGCTAATAAACATCCTAGTAAGTTTCATTAAGTCATAGACAGGAAAATGTTGGTCAGAGAACTGCAGAACTTAAAAGGGACCTTGACAATTATCTTTCTTTAACTCCTTTGATGTGCTGATGAGCTAACAGAGATATAGGCAGGGGACAAAGGTGCCCAAAATCGCAGGCTAATGATCCCAGTCACCCTCGTTGCAGGTCAGGGACACCCCTACCTACATAGACATTAAGGCCTGACCCCCAAAGTGACAAATTCCTAGAGCGCTAATTGGGTTTGGATGGGATATTGAGCTGCAGCCTCTTCAAATGACCTCTTGGCTCTCACCAGTAAAC
The DNA here is from genome assembly GCA_004026585.1 of Noctilio leporinus. Lineage (NCBI taxonomy): Eukaryota > Metazoa > Chordata > Mammalia > Chiroptera > Noctilionidae > Noctilio > Noctilio leporinus. The sequence continues at coordinate 74,646 of PVIW01001340.1, read as the reverse complement.
TTCCAGATCTATATTTTGGAAGAAAACTTCAGGAACTAATAGTCAGGTGAAACAAAAGACACTGCTCACTAAAGACACTGAGCATGTGCCCTTTCTGTGTGCAAAATCAGCATGTCTCTTCCAGGTTGATAGCGGGGTGCAGGGTGGAAGGGCAGGGCTGTGCTGATGGGCAGTTAGTCTTTGTAGCGGCATTGCCTTACCCACATGGTTTCTACATGCTATTTGGCTCCATCTTTAAACAGTAACGCGCAAGCAACTTTGAAAGAACTGGCCACTCCCCAAATTTTTGCTTGTATACAGGAGGAGTCGTCAAACCTCTCATTCTCTCTGAGCTTCTCTTTTTGGAAGTCACATTACAGTTTGTCAACTACTTTGCCTGCATAGGAATAGATCACTCTCCGTAGGAGGGCTCTTCTTTGATTTTATTCATCAGGGCCTTGGCTTCACCCCTTCTCAGGGAGAGAATTATATGTATTGGAGACTCTCCCACTCTCAGTCAAGGGCTATTTTCAGTCCCTTCAAATTACTGTGATTTAACTCATTTGGGGAGGCATCTATGTACCTGTTCCATTTGGTAGAGTATGCAGCTTAGTGCTTGGAATTGTCCTATTCCTGTTATCTGCAGAGTTCCTGCAAGGTAAGCAAGTAAAGTGCAAAAGAGTGCTTTCAAAGGGCATTTTTAACAATACAGAAAGGGTGCCGCACACAGCATTCCCAAAAATAAAACCCAAACCAAAATAACATAGAGTAAATGTCGGCAAAGCCAACACTGTAGCCATGTTTATACAAAGACTGTGTATCCTCTTGGGAGTAGAGCTCTTCTTCCCACCTCTGTAGGTTGTATCCATGAAATTAGGAAGACACACATGTACACAAATACACACACTCACAAAGGGGCATGGCATGGGCACTGTAGCAAAGGCAAAAGTAGACTTTGGTCAGACAGGTTATGGATACCAGCTCCACCACTTCCTTGCTGTGTGCCATTGGGTAAGTTACTTAGCCTCCCTGAGCCTCTGTGCCCTCATCTTTGTAAGGGGTTTGCAAACACTTCCGACAGTGTGTTGTGGAAGTCTCTTTGCCAGATTTGTCTGCTGGGTCTAGAATTTTAGCACCCTCCTGTAAAGAAGGTACCAAGTAGTGGAGGGTGGAAAACCACATGGGTCAGATCCATAGACAGTTTAATCAGGAAGCTTCTTAACTTGACAAAGAGAGAAAAGTCCCAGTTACCTACCAAGTCCTTAAAACACATTTCTTCTAGTTGCAATGGTCCACTGCAAGAACCATTGTCCACACCTATACCAACATCGTTTGTGCCTGTTTATTAATATGTGGACACAGGATGTCACCAGTGAGCTATAGTTCCAGCCCTGTGGAGGCGTTAACCCAAACCTACCTTGGAACGCAAGGGCCTCACCAAAGTGGATTCTTTTTTGGCTCCTTCTCCAAAGCAATGCCAGCACTTGAATTAGAGCCTAAATATTGGGGAAGAGGGGACAGGGGGCTTGTTCCTCTGGAGGAAATGGTCAGGAAGAAGTCTCCCATGGTACCAGTGGTCAAGGATGTGGTGGGTATAATTTCCCCTGGAAGTCTCTGCTAGACCCCTGACCCTGTAATAAATCCACTTGGGCATTAGTCATGTGAAATCCCCCAAGAGGGGCACCGAGCAAGGAGGCCCATGAACAGGTCAAAATACTCAAGTGTGTGGCCCAAACAGCTAAGTTTGAACCAGTACAGGAACCAGCCAATTACGAAAAAGGCTGAGACTCATGTAGGATGGTCAGCCTAGTACCAACTTTTCCCTTTCTGAGAAAAATCTCCCTTAAAATCCTCCTCTCAAAACTTTTAACTAGCCTTTGCCCCACTTTCTTTCGCTGATGTTCTAACTTCTTGGAGCAATGATGATGATCACGTGCTGGTTACTGGTTGCCTTGAAACAATCACACGTGTGTTCCAATTGGTGCTGTGATAGCAGGTAATAAAGAAACAAGCAAAGGCGGCGGGGCGGCGGGGGAGAATGCTTTCTCTCAAAATAAAGGAATGCCCAAACGAAAAAGTAAAATATTTTGAATACTTAATCTTTAAGTATTATTATTATTATTTTGTAAATGGCATTAATGGCACTTACGCTGCAAGCAATTAAAATGATTCAGTCTTCTTATACAAGAGTTGGTTGAGGGGTTAATTTTCCTTTTGTTTGGAAATTGTAATTGTGTCTACCCCAAGACACCCTAAGGGACAAAAAGCCCTGAGATGGAATGATGCCATGGTCCTCCTTGGTATGTCAAAGACATGCAGGATGTCTATTTGTATAAAAATGTAGGATCAGCTAGACAGAATAGCAAGCCATTGGCATCATGCAAGGCAATAGTTTTGGTAGTTTTCCCCCCTCTTATCAAAACAACTGACAATTGAAGTTCCACTGGAACAGGGAACATGAACATTTCAAAACCAGTTTATTCTCACCATTGCACCCACTGAGGAAAATGCATGATTTTTGCCTGTAACCACGCAGCAGTTGAGGTTGAGTTTTCGCCAATGTGTGCAAGTTCGTTTGGACTACCTACCCCAGAGAGAAAGACCAAATTCAGTAGGCTTCTGTCCTTGGTTGAGGTGATATCCACAGTGAGATGTTTGTGATATTTTTTTTCCTTCTTTTGAAATGAGGAAAGCAACTGCACCTTTTAATACGTATGCTTCAATCTGCTTCCAACCAATCCCAGGTGCTCTCGGGTCCCACGGACATTCATTTGGAGCTGAGAAAGGCTAAGTATGCACTGAATAGTTTGGATCAGAATTCGAGCTCAGCACTACTTGCCCAAATGTCAACTCAAAACCTGCCTACCAGTACCAGTTCACCCCCAGTCCAGTCCCCCTCTGTATGTGCATAGGTCACTGACAGTAGGTTCAGGAAATGAGACTCCATGTAAAAGACACACCTGTTCCTTTGAGAAGGTTGGTCTAAGAAATAGCTGCCCTTTTCTGTTGTGCCATCCAGGGTGGCGCTGCACAGGGGTACAGCATCACCCCCCCCAACATACACACATACCCACGCGCGCACACACACGCACACACACACACCCTTGACATTTGCAGCCATGACCTCCAATATATGCAAACGCTCTCTGGGTGTCCTGCAGTCGCTATGGGAAGCGAAGTCGTTGTTCTTTGATTCCTTTAGGCAAGCTTTCTCGGTCCTCTATGGCACAGTGAAATATATTCTTCAATGCTATGTAATTTTGGACTAAGGAGAAGTCTGTTTAAGGCACATGTCTCAGGGTGAATATTAAAAAAACACAATGCTTCATCAAGTCCAGCTATCCCAGACTTTTAGTTTCTGTCTTCAAATAATGTGTGATCCCCGTTTTCCCTGTCTTTGGTGTCCGTGGGGACCATGCCGTTCTCCAGCCCGGCCGGTTGCTGGATGCAGTCAGTCAATATGGCCGTGCTGGAGTGGTCCGAGTTACACATCTTTTCCGTCTCCTCCTCTTTCTTCTCCTCGTCCAGGGAGTAATTCCGGAAGGTCTTGTAGATTTTCTGCACGTCCTCGGGCAAGGTCTTCTTGATATCCTTGTTTTTCCTCTTGGTGAGTTTGGAGCTGGAGCCGAACTTGTTGATGATGTTGTCCTCGGAGGCCCCCTGCCCGTGTTTGTTCAGCTGCTCCGTCCCTTTGAGGCGCAGGTTGTTGGGCCGGTTGTTGATGCTCTCCTGGGACGAGGCCTTGAAGCGGCCCGTGTCCAGCGCGGCGAACACCGAGCGCTTCTCGGGGGAGAGCATGTCCAGGGAGTGGGCCCTCTGGTCCAGGCCCAGGCGCCGGCGCTCCATGCTGCGGATGGTGGCCGCCCGCTGCAGCTTGTCATGGATCTCAACGCTGAGCCGGCGCCGGGTCTCCCGAAACTCGGCCGTCACGTTGGCCTTCCACTCGGCCGCATGGGCCTTGATCTCACCCACCTGCCAGGGCACAGAAGAGCAAGAGCACACTGAGAAATTCCGCTCTGCGCCAGCCCTCCAGGGCCCACTGCCCTAGTGTGTCCCAAAGGGAAGGGTATCTCAGGGGTCAATTTGAGCATATGCCCAGGGCCAGGGGTGACATGCTGTCTCCGCCCTCGTCTTTTCTTCCTAAATAGCCATTTCCAATGGGCTCCTGACTAATATGGCTCAGGACGGCCCATGTGCTGGAGAACCCAAGGGAAGCTTGAGATGTAGAAATGGGGACTGAAAGAGAGGCGGGGGGCATTCTGGGTGAGAGAATTTTGAGTTGGACAAGTCTGGAGGGTTCCAGTGATGTGCCAACCCCCTTTTTAACAATATGGCCTCATTTCTGCACCATTACTGGGGGAATCACGTCCACCCGGTAGAGTTGTAAGCATTACGTGAGACAAAGACCCACACCTAGCTCAGTCATGGGCACAAGGCTGATGTTCAGAGGCTCCTTTGCCCTTCCCTATGCTTCCAATGCCTCTCTCTGGTAGGGTGACCAACCTGTCCCAGTTAACCTAGGACTACCCTGGTTTTAAAAGGGAAAGACCTGTGTCCTAGGTACCCTGTGTCCTAGGACTCATGGTCATCCTGTGTCTGGGTCATGCTATAGTCTTGTGCTATCAGGCTTATCCTGCTTTAAGAAGATTCCCCAGGGCACCTGGTCACCAAATTTTCCTGCTCAGGGTGCAGGAAGGGGGATAAGCCCAGAGTGAAGGTCTACGTGAGAATCATTATCAAACCTCTGGGCTCTTATTCAGTAGGGCAAACAGTATAGGTCCTATGCTTTCCTTTGCACATGAAGAACTCAGTATTTAACACTGAGGAAAGTCAGCACGCATGTTGTTACTTCCTTTGGTTATAGCTGATTTTCAGCAGGGCAGACTGGATGCGTACACATTGCCAGCGAACGCTAGGAAAATTAACATTGTACCAGGAGTGAGATGGCAAATTTCTCCATTCAGCAACTTTCCCCTGGACCCTCCTGTACAGAATGACCATATTCTGGGAAGCAAACGGGTGCTCTTAAAGAGGCTGTCCCTCTTTTTCTTGGGTTTTTAAAGAAATCTCCTTTTCTTTCTTTCTATGGTTTTTTTTTAACCTCTTCCCTTCTCCTTCCCTTGCCTTCTCCTTTGATTTTCCCCTCTTCCTAGAACTATGTGGACAAAAAACAAAAACTCACAAAGAATTTACCTTTGCTTTCTAGGCCTTCATTTTCTTGCCTTTGCATATGTTTTCAGGCATGTTTACATGTGGGAGTAAAGGCTGTGTGCTCCTGGGATATTCTTATTCCTACAGATCAGACAACCAGGAGGGGATATAGGTGAAGGGAGCCCCTTGGGTTCCCTTCCCAAGGTTGGCCACTGCTCAGTGACTTCATTCTCATTGGGGATCAGGAAAGATTCATGGCATTCAAGTGTGTTTCCATGCAGACCTTGCGACCTGAAGGACAGGCATGCTTTCTCAAGTTTTTTATGAATTTTCTAAGCCTACCCCACATATTTTCTGGTGAGGGGCAATGGCTCACCTCTCTTAAACACAGTCTACCTCTGCTGACTATGTCTATATTTTTCTTTTCCCTTGCATTCCATCTTTAAAACTATGTTGTTTACTAGTCTTTCCAGGATCCATGGGCTGGTGAGTCATCAGATTTTCTCACCTGCCAGAAAGGATCCAAAAATAACTGCTATTCCTTTGCCCTTGGCTTTTAGGTAATGATTCCAAACAGTGAAGCCTGTGAGCCCTCCATCTAGTAAGAAACACTCTGGCCCACAGAATAGAGACAGGACATTCTTGACATGACTTCCTCCGAGCTCAGGAATAGTGTAGAATCTGGAAGGGTCCTACCTCTTCTTTTGTCTTTTTGGACAGAACCCGTAGCCAATCTCCGATCATACTGAGGACAGCTGCAAAGTAGGCAAGGCCAACAAGGATCCAAAACCACACTAGGGGCTTATACCACTCCCGGTAATTGATGCCGGCATTTCCCCCTGAAAACAAACATTACTTTAAGCAGGATCTAGCATTTTGTCTTGGCAGAGTGAACACATTCCAGTCCATATCGCGGAGACATCACCCCATCACCACCTAATACTCAGCCATCGACCCTGCTGTACACATGATGGGGGTTGAAAGTCAAGGAAAAAATATGTCCCGTCCCTAAAGGAGCCTGAATTGTGACTAAACTTCCTTCTGCTCTTGACCACTAACCACAGGGCCCGTAACAAAAATATGTCAGTGACCAACTTGATCCACCTCGTCTCCACCTGAGTTTTGGCAGGGAGTGACTTGAGCTTGAGGAGAACAGACCAGGCCCAGCTGTCAATTTATCCTTTTATTTCTTTAAATTTAATTTTAAAAAGTCATTAAATGGTCCCAGATGGTTTGGAATTCAAGGAACCATTTCCTTCTTAGACGCATAGGCATTTACCAAGAGCTGAGTGTAAAATTAGACTTAATGGCTTTCCTGAGACTTTGATCCGAGTCATAGTGATTTAATGCTGAAGGCTGGCGTTTACATGATGCTAATCCAAAGGGTCGATTAGAGTGAGTAATTGGAACCACAACGACCAGGCTAGAACTAACAGGGACCTTCAAATCCAATCCCTGTATTATAAATAGGGATTACAGGAAAAATCCATCAAACCAAATTGGCCAGTTGCCTGATTGCATTGACTGGCTGTTTTGTTGAAAGGATAAGTCATTTATTCTAAATAATTAGCCTGTTTAGTCTAGCCCTCCTACACGCACTGCCAAAGGTAGCCATGTAAACTAGGGTCCCGGCCCAGCCTCCTCCTCTCCTAAAGAAGTGGGAGCATTCCATGAAATTCCTGATGTTCTCACTCTGTGGGACATGTTGCCCAATGAACTAGACAGGTGGCTGTTTCTAGAACAACAGACAGCAGCAACGGATTGGCAATTACACTGTTACATGATGAGTGATGACTAGTCTTTCCCACTGGGCCATGGCTGCAACCCTCATTTAGCACCACGGGATCCATACTGAACTCTTGTGGTATCAGTTACACGCCTACGTCCCAAAGACAATAGGGCAGGCACTGTGGCCTAGGTCCTGTATCTCTTCTTAATGCAACTGGTTTTTGTTTTGTTAAAAGTTTTGTTTAGTATTTTTTCTTCTGAATTTTTCAATGACAGTTTACTTTCAATATTATTTTGTATTGGTTTCAGGTGTAAGACTTAGTAGTTAGACCCATACCTATCTGGTAGTACACAATACTATTATTGCAATATTATTGACTATGTTCCCTATGCTGTACTTTATATTCCATTTTTTGTAACTGCTAATACTTACTTCTTCATCCTTTTATCTCTTTGTCCCAGTCCCCCAACCCCCCTCCACTCTGGCAACTCACTTTTCAACGCAGCCCACGAGGTCTCAACAGCTACCACCATTTCCTAAAATTAGAACTCCAAACATTGCTAAAGGGTCCCGTGGCAAGCCCCCTTCCTTGGTTTAGCTGCCTTTGTTTTTCTCCTTTGGACAACTTTCCTCTGCAGCTTTCTCTAGGATGCCATTGGATTTCCTGCAACATTAAGTGGGTTTGGAGGTTCATGTTTTGTTTCTGAGCTTTGTCTCTGAGCCAGAGAACGCTGCAGCTTCCTCCTTGGGGCTATCTGAGAGCAAATGTTTACCTCGGCCAGTCCCCATCACCCGACAAAGATTGTCACCAGGGTGCACTAGCGAATAGCACAGCACATTAATCGCCCCCCTTCCCATTCCTTGATCACCTGTTTGCTTAGAATTCTAAGCTTTGCAATGTGCTCCCAGTTGGAGCCCTGAAATGCTGTAATGTTGTTGACTGTCCTGAAGTGACTCAGCTACCAAATAATGCAGTACTCACCTGGTGGGGTGATCAGCATTCTGGTTATATTTCTAGCAGAGTTGATACTGTGTTAGGTCACAGCACCATCAACTCTGGTTAATAAACCTTTGGAAATGATTGGGTACCCAACCCTGTCCCTCTTAGTGTAGTGCCAAAAAGGCTGTGATAAACTTCCAGTCTCTCAAGGTGTGCATTCTTCAGACCACTCTACGCAAGTCTGGAAACTGGAGAAGGCCCTGATCTAGTTACTGGCAGCCCTGTGAATTATAAAAGGTCCCCTGTCTGAAACGACCCCCAGACAAAGGAATACAGCTCTACAATCTGTGACAAGCAAAGGAATTAAAGCAGTGCCAGGCCTGTGACTGTGGAGGTCACGCCCTTACTAGGTAAGTCAAGATGAGGTCAAGTGCTGGTGCATGCTAAGGGCTCACAGTCCTTAGCCTAATACAAATAAATAGAAATCGTAATTATGTTAAGCATCCTATTCCTGGGGCTATGCTATTTTTGCTTCCGGATGAACAGATGAACTGAGCAATATTACAGGGGTGTCCACAACTGTCCTCTAACAGGTAGTCTCCCCAAGGAGCCCAGGGTCAGCACAGAGTGTGCTGAGGCACAACCCAGTGCAGATGGGGGGGGGGCACCTAAACATGATTGTGCTGCAGCTCTAAACTCCAGCTGCCACTGCAGCCATCGTTGGAACCTCACCCGAGTTTTCCTGCAGACCAGTTCCTCCAGATGATGCTAAGGAATAACCTGGACCATCACTTCTCTTGCTTTTCTCAGTTTCCCTGTGGTTTCTCTCCACAGCTTCAGGCCTCCAATAAGATGGTACCAGGTGACCTGCCCCCCCCCCCCCCCCCAGAGAGGAGCTGCACAAAGGGTGAGCCCTGTGCATAAAGGAAGGCTGGTGGGTCCCAGGACTTTTACAGTTTTTCATCACCTCAACTTTGCAGTTTTTAGTCTTTAGTCAATAAAAAAGGAAGGAAAGATGAAAACTGCTATTTCTACAAAGTGGATGCAGTCTTCACCTGTCTGGTTAGAAGAGCTACAAAAACCTACCTAGCTGGTTATCTGTACCAGAGAAGTAATAAGGACTCGTGTCTTTGGATAAGCCTCCATAGTCCCCTCCAAAAACTCCGGTTTCTCAGATTTCCAGGGTCCAGGCCCCTGTCCTCGTGTGCACTGTACTCTGTGGAGATGCCAAGGCGTAGCCAGGATCAAATGCCAACTGAAGGACAGCGGGCCTGGGAGTGCAGCCTGTCCATGGTCGGGCTGCTGCTTCAATGGGAACTGGTCAAGGCCCGCACACACACACCAATTTGAACTTATGATGGAGGTGTTGAGTCAAAGCACTCACTTCCTAGAGTAAAACAGGGTCCATGGATAGGTTGATCCCCAGAACGCTCCCATTAGGAAGGAGAAGAGTGGCCTTCTATCCCTGCCTTCCTCCCAGGCCCAGGGAAAGTGGAATATGCAAGTAGCTGCATCTCTGTCCCTGGATGAAAGTGATGGTGGCTTTCTTTGGCTCCTGTAAACCCAGCCCATTGGGTTTTATTTTCAAAATGAAGGCTGTGGCTTCTACATCCACTCAGGCACACCTCCCTGTAGGTGGTGGTTCTCTGCTCTCCATTGTCAAGTGAGTCCTAAGCCTTGGGGCATGCCCAGGACAACTTTTTTGCAGGAACCGTGGTCACCTGGGTGGCAGCAGGAAGCTTAAACTAGGGCAGATCATTAAGGCTAAGCCCTGTACCGTTCTCTCCAGAGTTTCACACTTGCCACTTGCTAACATAGCCTTTGTCAATTGATTCAAGGAGCCTTAATATAATTGAGAAGTCCAAAATTCAGGGAAAAATTCATTTCACCCATGCATAATTCATAGGATGGGAAGGATGATAAGCATCCTGGGGAGGACGAGGCTGGCTTTCCTCTCTTGGCAAAAGCCGGATGGCTAGTTTGATCTCAGGGGACCACGGGCTGGAAAGAAGCCCATGCACAACAGTGGGAATGCTGAGCCTTTTCCATTTGCTTCCTCCACAGCTCATTTGTTCATGGTTTTGGAATGCACCACCAACAGGACACCTTCACCACTCGCAGAACCCCGGTGACTGCAGGGACCTGGGGTGCTTACCTGCCACAAAATCACCAAAGCCCACTGTGGTGAGAGTGACCACCACGAAGTAAATGGACTCCAAGGCTGTCCACCCCTCGATGTATTTGAAAATGACAGCGGGGATTGTCACAAACACAATGCAGCCAGCCAAGATGAACAGGATGGTTGAGATGACCCGGATCTTGGTCTGACTCACTTGCTTTTTCTAGGAACAGCAGAGAGAGACAAGTCAGCTTCATCACCCCGAATCCAGAAGGCAGAGATAGAGAAGAAAATGTATTATGTTGGTGGCTTTTTCAATTGAATTTATTGGGATGACATTGGTTAGTAAAATTATGTAAGATTCAGGTGTACAATTCTATAATACATCATCTGTATCTTGTATTAAGTGTTCACCACCCCAAGCAGAGCCTTCTTCCATTTTGGTAACCACCATACTATTGCGTGTATCTATGAGTTTGTTGGGTTGTTTTTTGCTTTAATCCATCTTTTTTCACCTCACCCCCCCCCCATACCTCTCTTCTCTGACAGCTGTCAAGCTGTTCTTTGTATGAGTCTATTTCTATTTTTTCATTAGTCAGTCTCACTCTTTGGAACAGCATAGATTGGGACAGGGTTATGATAAGTGAAATAAGCCCGTCAGAGAAAGACAAGTAGCATGTGATTTCACTTGTATGTGGAATCTGTTGAACAAAACTGTCAGTGGCTTTAAACCTCTCTTTGGTCATGGGCAACATCTCTCAGATTCTGTGAGAATCTAATAAAAGCCCAGGACCTGCTCCTAGAAAAATGCACATGCAGATGTTTTCAGGTGTGGAGGGCTCTCAGGCCCCATGAAGCTTGTTCATGGATCCCACTTAGCTCACGCCTTCCCTGTCTTCTGAGTGGTTCTATGGCCACAGCCCACATGCTGTTCCTATCTCCCACTCTGGTGCAAGCCTGAGTGTGTACCCCACTGCACAGTGCTGGCGATGGAGTTCTACCCAGTTTCCTTTGTGACAAAAGGACAATACAGGGGGCAGTGGGGAGTGGAAAGATGGCTGACCTAAAACAGGCCAGCTTATTTGTCTAAAGAGAAAAAACATAGCCATTCCCATCCACATTTGTGCCCGACGCTAGGCAAGCATCGGTGTGCCTCCTCACCTCCTTCCCCATCTGAGGTTGGACGTTTATAGCGCACTTTCAAACACACGTCTGTGCTAATGCCTTGGTCATTGGGCTTCTTGGATGCATTACCCACAGGGGCCAGGACAGGAGTTGAAGTCAGAACGATAGGATCACTGTCTAACATGGGTAATAGGCATGTCAGCTCACATCAGCTTCTGATGGAGTCAGTAGTGGAGAGGTAAAAAGGCACTTGGAGTGGGAATTACACTGATATTGGGGTATAGAAATCAAACCAACAGAGGTGACAGGTGAACAGGAAGCATCATTGGTGTTCCCCCTGAATGCACTCAAGGCAACCTTGGCATTGTCTGCAAGCTGAGTGACCCTTAAGGACCCGGAGCTCCTAGAATTGGCACTGGAGGTTTTTTTCAGGAGACCCTGGTGCCGTCACCTCACCTAAACAATACACTAGCATAAATATACCTTTAACAGCAGAATGCATGGGCCTTTCTACACTGCCTAGATTGACTTTCTGCAAAAGTACACCACATTTAGGACAATCGATACAGGAAATCCTCCCCATGTGATCTATTTCCTAGTCATTGATGTCTGATGAATTAGAAGGCAGACGACCTCAGCGTGCAGAGAGGCCTTTGCTTTCATAAACCTCATTTATAGACGCAAAAACGGAAGCCAAAAGGGTTGAGGGACTTGCATAAAATGATGCTGCTAATGAAGGGCAGAGCCGAGAATAAAATTCTGATGTGGTCAACCCTCAGCCCAGGGAGGAATGAAAAAAGCTCAGAAGCAGCTTTTTAAGTAATTCAACAATTCACCAGGTTAAAGTTGCCAGAGTCCTCCCTTAACAAAAGCAACCAGACTAACCTCCATGTAAATGAGGCCACCCTGTGTTCCTCCTGGGGAGGAATAAAAATCTGTCGCTGGATGATCTGTCCAGCAGTTTTGAAGCTTCAGCCACAGCAGTGACACCTGGGCCAGGTGTCCCAGGACAAGACTCTTCCAAGGTCAACCATGTGGCTCAAGCGTGGAAATGAAGGTCAAGGAAATGACTAGGTCTCAGAGACGGGAAGGTTGATTATGGTCCTGTTTCCCTTCCTCCCATCGCCTTCCCTGCCTGATTTTTGAAGACAAACATTGGTGCTGCCTCTTCACTGGAAAGTTCCAAGGGATAAGAGCTGAAAAGGGGAAAAAGCTGCTCCCCCTATGATCCAGCCTCAAAGCCAGTGAGTTGCACCTAACTGGGTCCCTGAGCCAATAGGGCAAAATGGAGAGGACCATGAGATGAATAAGAACAGCATGAGTAGAGAATATTTATTTGCACACATCTAAATCAGCATTACTTATGCTCCAGTTCCCAGATCAATATATTCCCTAAACATGCATAGGAAAAGCTAAAAAACTACAATCCTTCTTTATAAAAAGAAGTCACGTACTCTAACTCCCAAGAGGACACTCGGTATATAAAGTGAAAACAGGGAGAAGTAATTTGATTTGTGCATTTATATGGTCCTTGCCCATCTCCTCAGAAAAGCCATCTTCTGAAAAAAAATTTCTATTGATATTTTTTAAATGGCATAATGAAACACCATTTTCCCACCAATAAAAGTATCATGGGAAGATACATTACCTAAGAACCACAGGGAAGGTTTTACCCGTTTCATGAATTTCCATATTGGATATTATAGGAGGGCTTTGTGGGGGGCAGTCGAGCCCCTCTCACAAGCTAGGGACTTCGTTAGTATTAGCCTAGTCCTGTTTGCAGACATGGATAAAAATCCAGAACCCCAAAGCAGACCTTATCAGACCGTTAAGTTACGCTAATTGCTGGCCATGAGAATATGAGTCCCCAGCCCACCTCTAAATTGTCCTCCTCCAACACATCATGAGATTAAAGGGAATTAAATGTTTGCGGAACACTTGCTCAGTTATGAGCTAGGATGCGACGCAAGTACAAACAAAATGAGGTTGAGGTTGGTGAGGGAGGGAGCTGGGGACAGTCCCAGACTCCAAGAGGTGGGCAGAGGTGGGTGACACAGGACAGGGTTGTTGGATGGCAGAGAGGGAGGTATGTAACTAAGCCTGGGTCCTGGTGTTTTCAATGCATTATCCACCGGAGAGTTTCTTAGCAAGGTCAACATCAGCACTGCTCACTGTCCCAGTCAACCATGTCTCAGGGCTCTTCCTCCAGACATCTTGGGGTGATGCTCAGAGAAGGCTTGGGGAATTTCATCACTGGGGTACCTGGGGGACTTAAAAATCAAGTGTCGTGTGTGTGTGTGTGTGTGTGTGTGTGTGTATAAAAATGTGAATACCCATATTTCACTATAAAAATAAGAGGTGTGGGTGGAAGGTTTTAACAATCTGTTAATAACAATCTGTTATTCTGGATACTCATGCTTTTTGCTGCCTTCTAGATACAAAAAAAGGAAAAAAAAAGTTGCCTTAATTGAACTGTAACTTTCAAAATATAAGAACAAAATATCTTACACTTTTGCCAGTCATCTTTGGGCTTCTTAGTCTCATTAGCACTGCCACTAATCAATCCTCCTGTTAAATGGTGTTTAAGAGCCTGAGACACATCCCACCCCCTCCGAGAAGTACCTGAGTGACCTCAGGCAAGTGTCTCAACTTTTCTGTGCAGCTGTTTCTTCCTCTATAAAACGGAGAGAAGAGAATCCGCCTCAAGGGACTTCTTGGAAGATGACTTGGGTGCGCCTGCTAAGTGCTCAATGACTGTTAACCATTTCTGATGTAAGAGCTCAAATGTTTCCTTAGATATAGACAGCCCAGGCTAATGCTACCTTTGCTACTGAGGAATGTCCCCTGTTGGCTGGCTTATCATCATCTTTGTTTACCTTTGCTGTTGGTTGTCCCTTCCTGGACCCATTACCTCGCATAATTACCTCATTCTCGATTAGAGAAAAGTCTTCGTCGGTTCTTCTGTGCCGACTCCAGATTGAGTTATCAGACAGTTTTAGGTCACAATCCTGAAAGCTTTTTAAAAATTTTTCTTTCAATTAATTTTCCCCCCTAGCTTTTGATCATCCTTCTGAACCAGCTAAGGATCACAGGTAGTGTTTGTGATGTCAGGAACCAACTGCAGAGGGACCCTGAGAGGCACTGGCTGGCCCTCCTTGCCCCAACCCCAACCCTCCCCTCCCCCCGCCGCCCCAAGCTCTGTTACCAGGGGTTGCTAGGTGAAATCTCCTTGCTTATTTTATTAGTTAGCACAGCAGCTGGCAAAAAAGCTTGAGGAAAGCACAGATCTGAGTGAGCTAATGTGTTCTTGCACTGACAAAACTGTTACCCCAGAAAAGATGGTTTGATACAATATTTGGGCAGACGTGATAGGATCATTGTGCCTATCTGTCCAAATCTTGTCATCCCACTTTGTTGATGAGAATAGATCATGTTTTCTTTCCTTCTCCTTGTGCAAATGGTATGAGGCAGAACTACTTCCTGTGTCTGACTGACATTAACTGTAGGAATGTTTTAAGAACGCCAAAGCTACCTTCCTGTAGAATTCATTTAATTGTCAAAATTATACGTGCAATTATTTCAAAGAGGGAAATAAGCTTCATAAACAGGAGGTGGTTGCTGGGCGGACAACTCTGAGAGCTCTTCTTCCAGAAAGGGACGGAGATGTTGACAGTTGTGAAATGTTGACCTATTCCAGACCTCAGGGGCTAGACTGCATGTCCATTTCTCATTAACCATAATGCCCTGCCTGTGTTTGTTTACTTCCACAATTGCATTTTAGAAAGCTGCTATGTTCATAGCAGCGCTATTTAAAATAGTCAAGTGCTGAGAACAGTCTAAGTGCCCATCAGTGGATGATTGGATCAAAAGACTGTGGTACATTTACACAATGGAATACTACACAGCAGAAAGAAAGAAGGAACTCCTACCTTTTGTGACAACATGATGGAACTGGAGAGTTCAGTGAAATAAGCCAGTCAGTGAAAGACAAATCTATGATCTCACCCATTATGGGACACTAATGAATAAAACAAACAAGCCAAACAGAACCAGGGACATGAATACAAATAACAGACCTTTAGTGGGCAAAGGGGAGGAAAAAGGAGGAGAAGGAGGCTAAAAAGGGGAGCAGTTTAGTCAAGAAACTAGCATGGATGACCCACGGACATGGACAACAAGTGGGATTGACTGTGTGGTGGGGGTAATGGGAGGGTGGGGAGGGGAGAGAAGTGGGGGGAATGTGATGAATATAATACAATAATAAAATTAAATTTAAAAAAAGAAAGAAAGAAAGTATATTCTATTCATCCATGGGCCATAACGTTACTTGATTTTTTTTTACCCCTTCTCTAACATTCTTTTTTTTTTTTCAATTTTATGTAATTTTTTAGAATTCTGAGAATAGCAACCCAAATTGTTGTGTCTGGCTGAGCAATTGTGTACTTGTTGTGACTTTTAGCCAGGACATTGGAGATTTATTTTTTTATAATAATAAAGATACTGGGATAAAGATCTCGGGACAGGAGGTAGACATGATGAGCACTCGTTACCGTTCAGTTTTGTTTTGTTGAAATGCAGATGTATCACCATGGTAATACAATCGAACTGAGAATAATTTCTCAAAATGGAAACATTGTAGGAACCACCTTACAAAAGAATTGATTTTATTTTCTCATGATGTTTTCTACAAAGACTTAAAAAATATTTTCGACATCCCAACAAATATTTGTGTAGTACCATGTAAACTTAGAGGAGACTTTTTAAAGACCAAAGGCTATAATCTCCACAGCACAGACACTGTAAACACACATTAGTGAAAATCATGCAGTGAAATCTCCATGGAGACTAAGGAAAGTGTCCTCCTCAAAAGCCGAATACACAAATGGGTCCTATCAATACAAAAAATATATAAAGTTATAACTAGCACCTGACTCTGCATGCTGCAGCATCTGAAAGATTAATGGCTAATTCAGTATTTTGCTGGTATCAATCACCATGCAAAGTTTTTGAAAAAGCTTTTCATATATAAAATTAAACTGTTTTTATCATTGAAATGCTCATGTAGGTGCATCTGGGGTGGAAAAAAAAATCCACACACAATAAAAATTCTCAGCTGTTCCACTCCAGGAACCCCTCAGTCACAACCTCTGGAAATTTCTGTTCTAAGTCACTGACTTCTAACATTTGAAAATAATACTCTATTGAAATGCAAGATTTTGCATTCAAGACTCAACCAATCAATTCGGCACAGAATTATTAAGAACATTTTATATGTCAGAAGCTGTCTTAATTGCAAGGTACCCACCAGTTCAAAGATTTTATTTATTGATTTCAGAGGAGGGGGAAGGGAAGGAGAAAGAAGGAAAGAAACATCGATGTGAGACTGAAACATCAATGGGTTGCCCTTCACATATGCCCTGACCAGGCACTAAACTCACAGCCCAGTCAACCTTTCACTTTGCAGGACGATGCCCAACCAACTGAGCCACACCAGTCAGGGCAATGTACACACCAGTTTAAAAAATGAAAAAAGAGAAGTTCCCTTGTCATGCACACAAAACCTGGTGGACAGGGGCAGGTGGGAACATCTGAGTTTTGGGCTGAAAACCCTCTTTGTGGCCCTTGCCATAGTACCTGGCCCTGGTCCAGCTCCTGAAGACAAAGCTGAGCGCCCAATGGCATGTACCTGATTAAAAACATCACCTGGGAGAGCAGAAAGGGATACTCTTGCAACTCTGGTATGAAGAATACACAAGCGTGTCAAGTGCAAGGGAGGTGCTTTGGATCTTCCGTAGCTAAGTGTTCAGAAACTGTGCTGCATCAGCAATCATCTGACCCCTTTCTTTGCTGTGATGAAAGACAGCAGACCTCTTCCCAGTGTAGAAACTGAAGGGTGCCCACCACTCACTTTCTCAGCCTTTTTGAGCTGCAAGGACATAAGCATGCCACCCAGGGCCCCCAACCATAGAGATGTGGAAACATAAGTCAGGCTTTAAACCAGACACTAATGAGGCAGATGTGACAGATTTGGCCTTGGAGTATCCATCTGATGGTTTTCTGTGTGTTTTCCTTCCCCTCTTTTGTCTCTGGTATCCCAAGGGCTATTTCTAAGTGAGGGCTGGAGATTCTCATGGGCCTGCCTGCAGACCCAGTTTCCTTACCCAGACACTAAGTAAGACTGGGCTAGGGCTGAAGACAGACAGGAGGCAGCATAGCCACTCCTCGTGGGGAGGAAGGAAGTGTGGGAAGAACTGCATCTTCTTAGGATCTCCCCTAAGTGGGATCAGCACAACCTCCAGCCCCAAGACCAGAGGGTTAAGAAGTGCTTAGATGCAGAGTCCTTTTTAGTGGACACCAACTGCTTTACCACCTGTGCACAGCCCTCCTCTTTGAAATCCTGGATCCACCTAAATTTCTCGAACAGAGAGTAAGGGACTTGGACACTGAGTGGGGTGGAGACCTGGAGGGACAGCCATTCCCCCTAACCAGGTAGGAGCTTTCATGGGGGTGGGGGAGGTGGCCGGCAGAAGTGGGCATGCCATTGGTGATCTATAAAGGAGGAATCCATTCCAGGGCTGGTGGCCAAGTAGTGGTATTATATCCCGTTTCTAGGGGCAGTCACAGGCCGATGCTAGCAATTGCATCCAGGGCCCAGACTCAGTGGGGTCAGACAGACCGACACAGCAGAGGCTTCTTCCAGGACCAGTCTGTGATTTAAGTCATTGTTCTTAGCTGGGTACCTTCCAAGTCTAGGTCTCTAACAATCCCAAGGGTCTGGTAACTAGCCAATATCCTTCTTAAAAGCTTTTTTTTTTTCCTGCGTAAATCTCCATTGTTGGTTTCTCTTGATTCAGCGAAACGGCCTGCCTGCAACTATACCTCCTGGAGGTCAGGGTAAGCTGACTTCAGCCCCTTGGAGGCAGGTCAGGGTCACAGCCTCACAGTGACCATGACCGGTCGGAAATTCTGCTCTAAGATCAACTAGAACTGTAATCAGATCTGATTTAACTACTTGAACGTCTCTGACATTTCTAAAGCTTCAGGAAAAAAAAGTCTTATTAAAAAATGACAGCTTGTTTTGGCTGTGGTGTGGAAGGGGCAGGCCCCATTCCTGGGGTGGGCATTGCAGGGAGAGCAATGCCAGCCTTCAGCCCCTAGGGCCATGGGACAGTGGCAACCCCCGCTGAGGCAGAGGGCTCTGTCCGCTACAGGAAAGGGGACCAGCAGCATCCCCCAAGAAAGCCAGCAGTTACAGCAGAGGTTGGCAATTCAGTGGAGTTGATGGAGAACACAGTCTGTGGCCAGAACAGGCATGGGTGGTATCCCCTATAAGTACTAGAGGACAGGGGACCTTAGGCAGGAGAGCTAGAAAGGAGCCTGTTCAGGGCCAGGGAAACGGCAGGGATGTGGGCTAAATATAGATGCAAAGAGAAAAGATTTAAAAGTACAGTTATGGACATGTTAATGGTGGCTCTTTGGATCATGGACTTCCATGAGATTTTATTTGCTTCATTCTATTATCCTATGTTTCCTGTAGTCTCCTGTGTTTCCCAAAGTCTCTACAATGACTATGTATGCTCTTTGTAATCCTTGTGAAGAAAGAAAGAAAGAAAGAAAGAAAAGGAGGGGTGGGAGAAAAGGAGAGGAAGAGAAATGAGGAGGAAAAAAAGAGAAAGAGAAAAACAACCAACATGCTCACAGACCTCACATGGTTCCCTTGAGAAATAGCACAATGTCCTCAAAAATCATACAATTTGTCTTTCTTTCTCTGGGAAAGGGGTGACAACCATGCCTTTGAGGGTAAACTAGAAGGAGAATAGATATCCCCCAGAGTGAAGTAAGAGAGATGAGTCTTGTCTGGGCCTTTAAAATACCAGGGACATTTGCCAAAAGGGGGTGGGGAGCGGTGGCAGAGGGAACTCAGTCATTGTACCCTGCTCTCTGCCCGGGCCACCCCCTCTGCCTGCAGAATTCTCCTCCCCGAGCAGACATGCTGGGGTCCTTGCTGTTGGCAAGCACGTGCCCTCCCTCTCCATCTTATCTATAATACCAGTTACTTTTGTATCTCACTGTCTACAGGGGCTGGATCACTTATTGGTGTCCCAATACAGTACCGTTCCATGCTTCTGTGCCTTTCTAAAGGCTGTCCCATCTGCTTGTCAAACTCCTGTTTGCTCCTCAAAATACAAGTCCAACATTGCCTCCTTCAGGAAGCCCTCTGGCCTTCTGGTGAGTTACTGTGTCCTTCTCTCTGCTGTCTTCGCTCCTTGCATGTCAACAGACCCACTCATCCTGAATGACTGTCTACCTGTGTGTGTGTGTCCCTATCTTTCTGTCTGCCCTCCATGGTGCATTTTTCTACTGCTGCTCCCTCTTTGTTAGCACCTAGAGAAAATATGAGAGAAAGTGGTTAAGGTAAGCTATTTTATGAAAGAAGTAAAACCATCCATTCAGCAAGACCTAAGCTGTCAGGATTTTGTAACATGGACTGCAAGTATGTGCACTACACTGGAGAGGTACAGGGACAGGCATGCACACACACACACACAATCTGTATTTGTTGAATGGAACATGAATGCCATAGGCACCAAGTCAAAAGGAAAGTTGACCATTTGAACATGGTCATTGACACAAGAATAGAAATCACATATGTTTATTTCTGAGTTATACTGGAGCTCCTTAAAGTTTTATATATACATAACCACATTTAGGTTAAAAAACTCCGGAATGTGACAGGTAAGTCTGTGAGCATGTTTGTGGTTGTCACACAATGGAAGGGACACTCCTAGCAATGGGCAGGGGCACTTGCTGTAATACAAGGATTAGTGTCCCAAATCAGTGAATTATCCCAAATTTGGCAGCAAAAGTAATTTATATGTATAATTACCCAAGCTAAGAACTCCCTTTTACACACATACACACACACATACCACTTTTTTGCATTACTTCAATATAAGCTGAATTTTACAAGAATATGACTCCCATGTACATTGCAAGAAGACAGAATTTTGATTAGTTGGAACCTTGCCCAAAACTGTTCTCCATTTTTGTAAACCACTTCACTGACAGCACAGCCCTTGTGGTAATCTGGTCCCTTGAACCAGCCTGCATTTGGAGCTCTGGCATTCCGCATATAGACGTAAAAGTCCTGGGGTTTCAGGACCAAGAACCTATTACTGAAACATGTATTATTTATTGTAAATGGCCTTTTTATTTCCTCTGCCTACTGTAGCTGGAAAATAGTGTTGCATTTTTCAAAATTAGATGTGTAGGTAAGTTAAACTAATATAAAATTTATTTCAAGGTGGTAAAAAGGTATGAATAAGAATTTGCTATAAAAAGGGTGTTGGGTATTACAGGGTTGAGAACCACTAGATAAAATTAAACTGTGTATGGCATTTATGGAGCGTCTGAAAGGTTTTTGTTTTTCGTTTTTTTAATATATATAACCCTGTTCAGAAGTCTACAGAATCACACTTACAGGTATCACCTGATGAGGTGGGTCCTTACACTGAGAAAGACCACACACAATCATCATTATTAGGGGGACAGCTCCCCTACGAAAAAACCCTCTCATCAAAATAATTGCTTTTCAAAGGTTAAGACTGTTGCCTTTTTCCCACTGGCATTTATTTGCATACCATATTATTTTTGGTTTCAAGGTCATTTTCTATTTCAATATATAGGAGGTTATATCTAGCAATGCTCATTCATCCATTCCCCAGGCCTGGGCACCAGGCTCTGTACTAGAGATGGTGCTGACCAGGCAGACAGGACCCGTCCCCACAGAGCTTTCAAAGCTGATGGGTACAACAGGGAGTCAACACATCACTGCAAGCAGAGATGAATGGCATTCTGGGGGTGTACAAGGTGAGCTAGAAGGGGTAACATGGTGCTGCCCTCATTGAGGAGTCAGGACAATCTCCCTGAAGAGCTGGCATTTACTCAGAGAGCAGGAGGATGACGGGGACCGTCGGAAGCCCAGTAAATGTCGCACGTGGAAGTCTGGCAGTGAAAGAGCGTGACGCACTCCATGCAAACACACAGGTCATTTGAGTTTCCCCTGTGGAACCAGAGATTCCTCCCCAAATACAACCCTCAGGGATCTTACTCCAAAAACAAATGCTCCCTGTGAAAAACTTAAAATTCTCAGTCAACATGAACTTGTCACAAAATCTGGTTAGTGGGTTAATGTCTTACTGTTTCACTAATCATAAGAGAGAATCGAATTCAAGACACTTAGCAATACCATTGCAACTGAAGGCACGTGATCATTATTTTTAAAAATAGGAAAGATGAAAAGCAACATGCCTGTTTTCTAGGCAGGGGGCCATCTCTCCCAACCTCCTGCTCCCCAGGAGAGGTTCCCGGAAGCAGGTGTCACACGTTTGCTGCACCATCTGGCCAGGTCCTCTTCCTGCTCACCCATGAAGAAAAGCTTTGCAACCCTCCACAGGATAGGTAGGAGGGAAGTACACCTCACAGGAATACAGACTCAAAGGGCTAAGGACAATGGAGACTTGTTTAGAGATGAGCAGAGCAAGAGGCAAAGAGTAGGGGCGGCGGAGAAGCCAAAGAGAATGTGGCAATAACACTGCAAGAACACCATATGGCATTTAGATGTCGTGCATTTCATGTTAAGTGTTGATATTTGCTTTCTTGGGAGCTTTGCTACTAACTCTGTTGTAGTAACCCAGTAAAATTCATTTTTCAAAAAAAATCTCACAGAAGCTTTCTGTGCTCTATCCTTAAAATCATGCATAGATTCCTTTTTTTTTTAAGCTGCATTATATACATACATACATATATATATGTGTGTGTGTGTATTTATATATATATATATATATATATATATATATATATATGCCTATTTCTAACTCTTCAAAGTAAACTGCAAAATAGCATTAAATTAGAAGGAAAAGTCCTGATAACTGATAGGACACACCCAACACATTGGTTTGTGCCAACTCTGCAGTTAAAGAGGGCCTGGGAGGGGGTGTGTCGACAGGTAGACAGACAAATATTAATAATAATTTAACTCGAGCCCTTCCAACCCTTCTCCAGGCTCACGTAGAAAGCTTGTTGATGTTTACAGTGGGATTCCCTTCCACCAAGGTGTGGAAGAAACGAACCTTGGGGACAGTGCTCTGTCTAACTGGCACCAACGTGGCAAGGATGCAGTATCTAAACACAAGGGCAGCAAAACTCTCTTCTGAGGGTCCTTTCTGATGGTTGAGGACCAGTTATCCTCTGGGAAGAAAGTCTAGGAACACTTTGATGCTTTATAAAAGTATGAACGGGTCCATGGGGTTAAGATTGAGGAAGAGCACCCACAAGCATGTAGCTAAAGTAAATGCTTCCTCGTTCCTTGATTTTTCCTTTTGCTTGAATCTATCTATGAAGGAGAAAATCATGGACACATCTGTGTAAACCACTGTAGCCCACTGACAGCAGCCAGAGCAGCAGAGCACAACCTCTCCCCTTGCACAGACAAAATGGCAGGGCTACTCTCGAACCTTCTGTATTCTTTTGGGGTGAGTTATGTCCTCGGACAATGACTCATGATGGGAAGTGAGCCCCAGCCCCAGGCCCTCTCACCCAACAGATAAGATTGAGGGCAGCGTCAATAAACATGTCTTCTTCTCTTGGTCTTGTCAGGGCGTGTTTCACAGCCTATACTCCCTGGGTATATGGAAAGGAATCTAGTTCATGCTTCTCTCATCCTCAATGAATTCATAGCAAATTAAGTATTTCCCAAGCACCTCCAAAGTGCTTAGCACTGAGCAGAAATACAGAGAATGACATAGTAGCCCTTAGTTTCCAGACCTTCTAGAGGGTCTGAAAGATTTGAGTGAAAGGAGAATAACCCATGAGCAACATAAGCCAGGTGCATCACCAAAGGTGTGTGTGATGCCAAACACACAAGCCATAATTCCCAAATCCCTCCTCTGGGTTTCCATAGCTGACGGGGCACCTGTCATAAAAGTATTGAACATTTACCGAGTGCTGACAGTATGCCAGGCATCACTTGCACGCATCAGCTATGTAGCAAAAGAGGTAGCTACAGATTTTTATCCCCACTTTTCAAATGAGGAAATTGAGGCACAGCCTGAGGTCATATGGCTTAGACGCTGAGGCAATGTGACCTCAGAGGCTACCTGCCCCAGCCCTGGTCTCCTCAGGGACAGTGGTCTTTATGCATGCCTGTTTTCTTCTCAGGTGAAAAGACTGTCTCTTTTTTTATTGCCACAAATACCACAGTGTTGCAAACACTGAGGGCATTATTTGATCATTGCTTCTTCTTCTTTTTTTTTTTTAATTTTATTGTTGTTGTATTACATCCATCCCCTTTTTGCTCCCTCTGTCCCCCTGATCGTTGCTTCTTAAATGGACCTGGGGAGAGTTGTGGAGGAGAAGCGATGATGGGGAGCTGCGTAGTGAACCATCACAAGGTAAATAAAAGGGATTTCGGAGCAGTGGCAAAGCAAGGTGGCAAAAGGTGCCACCAGCATGCAGAGGCCCAAGGTGGCCTGACATAGGGACACCCCCCTCTCAGGAGCCCGGCTGGGGGGCCAGAGCTAGGGAAGCTTTTGCCCCCAGTGTAACCGAGTGGCAGCCACTGAGACAGCCACCAGACAGCCACCAAAACTTAGGGAGCCACCAGAGAGCAAGCCAGCAACTGCTGTCTTTGTAGTCTACAGAAGTTGCAGAAGGAAAAACGAACAGGAAATATCGAGCACTGGTGATGCTATGGGGAACTTGGAGCCATGGAGCATCGCTGGCAGAAATGCAAAACAGTGCAGTGCCCTGGAAGCCGTTCGCAGCTCCTCAGAAAGTTAAATGTAGAGCCACCATACGATCCAGCAACTCCACTTCTAGCTACCCAAAAGAGTTGAAAGCTAGGGCTTGAATAGATTTTTTTAAATATCCGTGTTCATAGCACCATTGTTCACAGTAGCCAAAAGGTTAAGCAACCCAGTGTCCATCAACAGATAAAGGGGTAAACGAAACGCGGTAGGTACATGCAGTGGAATATCACTTCCCCTTAAAAAGGAAGGAAATTCTGACATGTGCTGCAACAAGAATGAGTCCTTCAAGGCAACGCACTAAGTGAAACAAGCCAGACACAACAGAACAAACAGTATATGACCCCACTTATGTGAAGTATCTAGAGCGGCCACAGTCAGAGTGACAGAGGGTGGAACCGAGGTTACCAGGAGCTGGAGGAATGAGAAGTTAACATTCAATGGGTGCAGAATTTCAGTTTGGGAAGATAAAAAAGTTCTGGGGGTAGATGGTGATGATGTTTGCACAGCAAGGTAAACACACTTACACTGAACCATATATTTTAAAACAGCTAAAATGGTAAATGTTACGTTAAGCCTATTTTACCATAATAAAATAAATAGGCATAAAGACAAAGCCGAAGCAAGTTCTGTAGTATCCCACCAGCTCCTTGGGTCACCTTAAATGAGATCCTCTTTGAAATTCTGTGACTGTGGCCATGACAAAAATGTTAATTCTGTGGGAAAAAAAGAGCCCCTAGAATGACAAGGAAAACAGTGCTGATTTGAAAATTCGCATTGCTCTGTTCCTTTGTCCTCAGCTTTTCTGAGTATGGGAATCCTTGCTGAGCATTAAAAAAAAAAAAAAATTCCTCAATCCCCACAGAACAATAGAGCCTTGGTATGCGCTGACTGTGAAATCAAGAAAAAAAGTTACTATGAATCCAGGAATTACCCTTTAAAATGAATTTAAGTGCTGACAACCTCCATAATATACTTTTGGAAAAGGGCAGTACACATGTGAATGAAACATGTTGTTTATTGTGTCTACCAGCAATACCCAAAGCACAAAAGGATTCTCAGATCCTTTAAAATAGTGCTGAAGACCCCTGGAGACCCACCCCCACCGGGAGAGAACCGTAGTTCTCTACTAACAAGAGACTAAAACTCAGCAGCACACCGTTCAAAACCATTAGGTCAAAAATGCTATGTTGCACAAATGCAGCTAGCTCTTCTCCGAAAATAAACAGCAAAGCCCTTTTCCCCAGAAATACAAAGTGTATTTTCTCTGACATGAATGTGTGTTTCCTAGGCTTGCCTGGCCCTTCCTTGTACAAAGCCATCAGCACCTGCTCGGCAGTGTGGCCCTACCATGCCTGGCATGCTGGCACCTCCCAAGTGGCCTTCTGGGGGGTTCAGCTTCCAAAACCTGACACGCTTCAAATTGACACGCTTCTCAGTAATGACGTGTTCTACACGTTTACCCTTTCCTAAAGCGAAAAGTTCTGAAAAGTTTCCTAAAGCTACTTTTCATCAACAACTCCCGACGTGAGAGTCATTTAGAAACGGGCCCGCTGAGTATAAAGCCACGTAGACCGTACACCCAGCTCCATGAAGGGCAGGCTCAGTTCTACAAAGGCATCTCTCGATGTTCTGGAACCTAGTTTTCTGGAAGCTACACTGGAATGGTTTATTACTTGCCTGCCTCACAAAAGTAGCATGAGGACAGCTGTGAAAGGAAAACGGGCTTTTTTGGTACATTGATAAATGTAATTATCTTTAGAGTAGACTTCCACAAAAGGACAAAGGATTATTATGCTATGAAGTCAGTGTGCCTTGCAGAGGGCCAAAACCAGCCTGTGAAAATGGGTCCCATTACTACGGGAAATCATCCACGTAGTAAGCTGATTTTTATACTTATAAAAATCAGTGTTTGTTAAGTACTTGCATTAAACTCTCAACTCAGAAGTACCTGGCAGCCCTGGATGGTGGCTCAATGGAAAGGCACCAGACTGTGAACCCAAAGGTCACTGGTTCAATTCCCAGCCAGGGCACATAACCAGGTTGCAAACCAGGTCTCCAGCCAGATCCATAGCTGGAGGCAGATGAAAGGCAAGCACACACTGATGTTTCTCTCCCTCTCTGCCTCCTTCCCTTCCCCTCTCTCTAAAATTAATTAATAAAATCTTAAAAAAAAAAAAAAGTACCTGGCAGCTTTACAAACAAGTTATCATAAAACCTGTCTGGGTTGTGGTGCCCCAAAGTGCAAAGATATAAGAGGTTTGAATGAATAAAACCCATGAGATCACCTTTTCAATGGGCACAATCTAGCAGATAATGAAGACAAAAATATTCCAGAGACTTCCCTCTATTGGATGATAGTTCAAGAGGACCTTCTTCTACCACTTTCCTTGAGATTGGAACCGAGTTAAGTCCACAATGGGAATTGAAGTCTTGGTATTGACGCACTGAAACTCCAGGTTCTCAAAGCCACTGAAGCAAAATGCTGAGGCAAAAGTATTCTTTCTGAGAGCAAGACCAGCTGCCCCGGCTCACCACAGGCTCAGCTGTGAGCTGCGTTTCCTCTTACTGTGAGCACTGAGTGCCCTGCACACAATGTGCAGAGAGTAGAGAACATCGCCTGCCCAGTTGCTCTTCTCTCAGAGGTCGGTCAGAATGAGTCAGCCACTGATAAGCCTACCTTCACATGAGTCACATAGTGGGCATGAGCAAAGAGGCATTTAAAACTTAGATTAATCTTCGGGAGGAGATAACACCAAGGAAGAGATGTTTGCTAATAATGAGTCAGTACTGGAGAGAAAGGACAGGTGTGTAGAAAAGAACCAGAAGCTATGGTCCAATTCAAAGGACCAACGGATGATATAAAGTTGGAAAACTCTTTGCAGCAGACACAGGGCCAGTAGTGACTTTTTCTCAACTATCTTTATGTGTCCCAGGCCATACTAGCCTTTCCTGAAGATCCTTCTGAAGCATCTGGTGCTACCTCTGTCTTGTAAGAGAAAGAAGGAAGGACCGTGGAAAGCCTTAGTCTGTGCAGGCACGTTGGAGGATAGAGAGCTTGGTTTGAAACCCTTGCTCTGTCCCTTATGGACTGGGTGACCTTGGACAGGTCACAAAACCAATGTGAACATTCTGATCTCATTAAATAAAGAAGGCAAAATGGTCTTTTTGAGAGGGTTCTATACAGCTTACTCCAGACAAAGTCCTCGTGGTGTCTGGCATAGAGTAAAACCTCAGAGCAGACTTGCATCTTATCTCTGGACGTTAGTAGGCAGTCTGACCTGAATCAAATCCTATTGGACAAATGACAAATCCAAGTCTCCCGACAAAGGTCATTACATACAGAAGTTCATGAGTGACTTCCCGAAGATAACAGATTCCCAGAAGTTACCTGTGATCAAAGTGTGCCGGAAAAAGACTATTAAAGCTACCATAAAAACGTTTCAATGATAAACACTATCCAGGCGGTCTTTTAAGTAGTTATATTTTAGGTAGCATTTGATAGCTTTACTGTTTATAGAAAAGAGGGAGGATGCATTCTGAAAGGCCATTAAAACTTTCTATAGTAATGTCGGATGGCACCAGGAAACCTCACAAGGATGCCGGCCAGTTACCAAAGATAAGCTGACAAGGAGGAAGAATCATGCTGAGGCAGCGAAAGTTAGTGCTGAGGTCGTCTGCCTGCTGAAGAATAATAGCAGAACAATCCCTCTTGACATGTTCATTGAGTCAAGTTTCCAGCTATTTGCCCTTATTGGAGGAAAATGACCTCATTCCCGGTGTATAAAATCTCTAAAGCCCACTTTAAGGATCTCTCTGAGAGAGGAGAGGTCTGAGCAGGGCTGGCATGGGCATGCAAGAACTGGTTAAGAATTTTTGGAGAGACACAGGAACCTGTGTAGAAGATTCAGCTAGTAGAACAGGGCATGACCCTCAGGACCATGGGGCAACTGACCCCTTATATCCCAGTAGAGTCGTGGTTCTTAACTGGGATGATTTTGTCCTCAGGGAGACATTTTTGGCTGACATGACTCCAGACTCTGATGATACTTGACCCAGTGAGCAGAGGACAGAGATGCTGTTGAACACACTACCATCACAGGGCAATCATTCAGTCTAACATGTCAATAGTGCTAAGGCCAAGTCACCCTGCATTAGAGGAAGAAAGAAAAGAAAAGACCATCACAAACAAACTGTGTCATGGGCTATCATGACCAGATGTCATACAATCGGTCTTGTGGTTGTTATTTATGTAGTCTGCTTCAAGTATGCATCCAGACCTATCCCTACAGCTAGGCAATATGCTTGAACTAATTTAGAAAAGAGTTGGGTGATAAAGGGTTAAAAATAGTTGCCTCATTTGCATTGGAAAACAATTACCTCCTACCCTCTCTAGTCCCTTAGGGAAAAGTAAGAAAGCAATTGTTCAGGTTGAAACCAGAGTCTCTGTTCTAATCAAAATAAACTCACATTACCCATGTAACATTAATCCTCTTGCGTTATTTCTCAGGAATTTTTAATAGGGTTTGCACTAGGGCAGGCATGTCATAGAGGCGGACAGATACACATACACACATACTCTCGGCCCACCACCTGGCTCCCCGTCACACCTATTAGGCGCAATGCTGACGTGCATAACTACTCCTTCAATGAACATTCCAGCTACTATCAGGACTTAGAAACTGTACACACACAGCTGAAAATAACACCCAATTTCCAAAACAAGGATTTTTCTAGTCTTGAAATCATTTCGTTTTTTGTCTGTTTGTTTTATTCATTATTTTTCAGGAAGAAGGGCAGGGAGGGAGGAAGAAAGGGAGAGAAACATCAATGTATGGTCGCCTTTCACCTGCCTCTGGCTACGGACCTGGCTGGAGACCTGGCTGGAGACCTGGCTGGAGACCTGGTTTGAGACCTGGTCATGTGCCCTGGCTGAAATGAAATCATTTTTTAGATTAACCCTGTTGCTGCTGGGAGTTAGCACAAAGACTCTGTGTGGGAAACAATCCCCTTCTGCCAATGAGCTCCTGAAACCTTTCCTTGACTCATGCCAGGCCATGGCAGAGGCCTCCAGAAGTCCTTGGCTTCCACTGCCAGCCCTTTCCTACAATCCAGAGTGATTGATTAGCCCACTAATTAAACATCATTAGCAGGTTGAGATGGTCATCACTGGGTCTTAAGCATTTGGCAAGCTCCAAAGTCCCTGGGTAATCATGGCACCCGTAAACCTAGGGTAACGTGTTGTTATTTGTCAACTACTCCCAGGCTCCTTTGGGTTCAAAGGCAAATAAAACATTTCTGCAAATAAAACATTCCCCCCAAGGGGGTGAGGGAAGGCCAAAGAAAGAAAATGAAGAATGCTCCGTGGTTATAAAGGTCATATCAGAAAACCAGCTAATCAGCCAGATATAAAGAGGCAGCTGCTTCCTACCAGAGACCGAAGTCCAGCTTAGAGCAAAAAAAAAAAAAAAGAGAGAGAGAGAGAGAGGGGGATCCAGTCCAAAATCTGATCAGTTTTCCTACAGCATCTTATCAAATGACAGTCGGCCTGGCCCAGCGGAAGAGCCAGCCCACAGCAGGGGACAGAGAGGCTGCCCACTTCCAAACCTGCTTTGGGGTCCAAGATCAGCCCTGCTGAGTCCCAAATCATATCCTTCCTTGCTAACAGCCCGGATTTCCTCCTGGAAACCTAGGGAGAGTTTTGGTGTTTTGTTTTTTTTTTTCCCCCAACTCCATTTATTTATTTATTTTTAAAGATTTTTTTTTTTTTTAATTTTTAGAGAGAAGGGCAGGGAGAGAGGAAGAAAGGGAAAGAAACATCCATGTATGGCTGCCTTTCACCTGCCTCCAGCTATAGACCTAGCTGGAGACCTGGTTTATAACCTGGTTATGTGCTCTGGCTGGGAATCGATTATTTTATATTACATAAATACTTATCAATCAACTCCAAGAATTAGTATGATACATTGAAGACACCTACCCTCCACCTTGGTTTCATAATGTGTGTTAACACATCTGACAGTATCTGTGACCCACCTGGAAGGGGTTCAGGCAGGATTAGTGGTTCAAGTCCAGTCTGTGCTCCCAACTCGCTGTGTCACACTAGGCAAATCACTGAGCACATGACAGGCTGCATCCTTCTGGTACGAAATGAGTTTCCCTAAAGTAATGCTCCCCAAAGAGCAATCTCCAGGCCTTGTATTCTTTCTAAATCCCAGGGGTACTTGTCCCCCTTGAGTCAGCCCAGCGACGACGGTCCCAGGGAATATGCACATGAGGTCACTATTTTTCTCACCTCCTCCCTTTCCTGTAGATCAAGCAATGCATTTCAGGCCCCCTTTGCAGTTCGGTGGGCCCAAGGGACTAGTTCAGGCCAATGGGCGGTGACTGGAGGCCAAAGCTCTTAAGAACCAGTGTTCATTGCCTTACTCCCCTCCCACATCCACCCCAAACCCCTAAAGCCTGGAGAGGAGCCTGTACTGAGCAGACCTGGCAGGCGTGAGAGTAAACTGGGGTCATTTGTTACCACAGCATAACCCAGTCTCCCCTAACTGATTCAGGGATCCCAAAGGCCACCTGATGTATGACAGAAGGGAGGACGGACCACTTCCCTATAAGTGGTCTGCGTGGCTGCAGTTGATGACACCTATGGCAGACGCTGTCATTGGTTTACCCCAACTTCTTCACTAACAGAATTCTAATCTAGCTCATCACAGCAACGTGGTCAGCCCCGGAACCGTGACATGATAAATGGCTGTTGTTGTAAGTATCTGCATTTATTGCATTTGTGGTCATTTGTTACGCACAATAGAAAACGAATGCAGCCCGGAAGTCCTTCTATTTTAGGGCAAAGTGCTTACTAAGTTCCTTTGGCATTAACCAACGCCGCAGTCTCTGGTGAGCTTATTAGCAATAAACTTGACATTTCAAACTCCATATGACTCCTTTGTCTATTTCTCAATTAGTCCTGAGCTTCAGAGAGCAAGAAAAGAATTTGTATTCACCCCGTAAGAACCCCAACAGCCATGCATTTCGTTCGTCAACAGTATAGCCAGAAGTATTCCTGAATAAATCAGTTACCCTCAGCAGCTCTTCCCAATGAAACTCCCATGAGGCAAAAGGACCCGAATTGGGGTCACCTCAAAAACAGGCTCCTGAAAATCTGGTTTTACATTTTATCTTTACTCCATGAAAAATCCTCTCTTTCCCAAAAACTGAGAAAAATCAAAACACAACAAATAACAAACAAACAAATAAAAAAATAGCCTTAACAATCATTGAGCAGGTGGAAATAAACAAACAATGAACCTTCTCCACCAGAACCAGAAATCACAACCCCAGCTTTTGGTGCTTTATGCTATTTTCAAATCTCAATCACCTAAGAGTAACTGGCCTTCTAGATGTCGTTTAAATGAATGCAAACGAGCTTGGAGAGTTTCTACCAAGGCCACTCCAGGAAGTGTGCTTATGTGGCTCCTGGAACTCCTCACCCTTTCCAGCTTTCCAACAGCACCCTCCACGTGGCTGCAGATGCCTAAGCAGTGGGCCAGCAATTCCGTAGTAGCATGTCACCACCCGCTTCCTGGAAGATTCCCAGTCTTCGATGGCACCGTGAAGAACTGAGTGGGCCATCAACATACAAATGAAATGGGAGATTTTTCAGGCTCTGTCCCTGGGCCTGTTGAATGATCCACTTCAGAGGCAGCTTTCAGGGGAAGGGGAACAGCACTCTACTCCATGTTCAAAATACATGAGGGGGAGACTGAGTCCCCGAGTTTGGTAACAGATGTTGTCCAATGAGTGCAATCACTTCCCTTGTTGAGAATACAGTAACTCATTTTTTGTCATAAAGAAGAATTTCAAAAGCTTGCCCAATCCTTTCTTTCTACAAATGAAGACACCATGATCTGGAGGGGTCACCTAGGCCTGATGTCCATTTGAATCTGCCAGGTTTATTTTTCTCTAACCTGGAGGGCTAAAATGGCTCCTTCAAGAACACAGCTCTTGGGGACAGGGTGGCCCTGTCTGGTTTAGGGAGACCTGAACTTCTGAGAAGCAGAGAAGCTGAGCTATGGTGGTTTCCATGGTGACCACTGAGCCCAGGTGCATGCTTTAATGAGGCCGCTGACCAGCCAGCACTTAGGGAGCAATGGTTATGGGACATTCCAGAAAACCCGCAGGTCACACGTGGGGGAGCTGCTCAGATGACATCTGAATAGGTGGCTAGCCTGCCAACAAACACTTCTTTCAGGAGGCAGACACACGGTAGCTCTGAGATCTACATGCCTGGCCCCATGCCAGGCTCTTTCCCATAAAGTATATTAGAAATCTATCCCCTTTTCCCTATGAGTAAACTGAGGCAGCTCACCCAGGATCATTGTACTTCTTAAAGGGTAGCTCTAACCTGGCTGGTAGCACAGTGGATAAGGCACCAGCCTGCAAACCCAAAGGTCGCTGGTTCAATTCCCAGCCAGGGCACATAACCAGGTTGCAAGCCAGGTCTCCAGCCAGGTCCATGGCTGGAGGCAGGTGACAGGCAACCATACATTGATGTCTCTCTCCCTCTCTGCCTCTCTCCCTTCCTCTCTCTCTCTGGAAATAATAAAATCTTTGAAAAAAATAAAAATAAAATAAAATGAAATAAAAGGGTAGCTCTAAGCCAGCTACAGCACCTTTATCCATCCACTCTAACAAAACTGAACTGGGGGCTCGCCTGCGTTCTGCTAAGGCAAGTTGAAGTCATAATTTCTTGTCTCAGAGGGAAAAGCAAGTTCCTATTTAGAGCTAACTACTGATTTATCTTTCCCATCACTGTTAGTTTCTGAAAAAGATCTCAAATGGTCCTTTTTATTTATTTACTTTGTATTTTTTAAAGATTTTATTATTTTTAGAGAGAGGGAAAGGGAGGGAGGCAGAAAGGGAGAGAAACATCAATGTATGGTTGCCTTTCATCTGCCTCCAGCTACAGACCTGGCTGGAGACCTGGCTTGCAACCCCGTTATGTGCCCTGCCTGGGAATCGAACCAGCAACCTTTGGGTTTGTAGGCCAACACATTATCCACTGTGCCACCAGCCAGGGCATTCATTTTTAAATATTAAATCATTATGCGGAAAATTCAAACCCCTCAAAGGGGTTTGAAAGCCTTGAAAATTAGGTCAGTAATGATAAAGCCAGCAAAAACAACCTAACAATCAAAGCAAAACAAGTGTTCTGTTGAATCACATGACTGGGTGTGAGTTAAAGAGCCTTGGAGCCCAGTCCAATCACATCTACTTCACATGCCTGTCACTGATGCCAGAAATGCCATCGTTAGTAAATAAATTGCTTGAGTTAAGATGTTTGTCTCTTATTTAAAGGTAAGTATTCTCAAGAGGAAAAAAAAAGTCACTAACACAATTGCAATCCCCAGCACTGTAGTATGAATTAGTACATCAGTATACTATTGCAAAGGGGGCAGTCAACAGAGGGAGGAGAAAGAGAGCGGAGCCACGAGGAGACAGATCCAAAGCACAAAAAAGACAGGCTCTGGAAGAGATCCTAGAAGCCAGGATCATCCTGAAGACATTGTGCTTGCAAAGAAAATGCAAAGAAGACATTCCAAAAACAAAATGGATGAGTTTACAGTCCTCTATTGCTAATACACCAAGGAACCCACCTTCCACCTTTAAAAAGGAACAGAATGTGTTTCATGTTCTCAGAAAATCTGTGTTGGCAAATTCATACTTCATCCTCTGTGTTGTGATTCCAGAAATACCCCTTTATAGAAGGTAACTACCGAAGGGAAGAATTTAGGCACAGTACCTGTGGCTACTGTCAGCCGAAGAGAAAATGTGATCATAACATTAGACTATCCCATTAAAAGTGGCAATGAGAGCCCTGGCTGGTGGCTCAGTGGATAAGGCGCCAGCCTGCAAACCCAAAGGTCGCTGGTTCGATTCCCAGCCAGGGCAACATAACCAGGTTGCAAACCAGATCTCCAGCCAGGTCCATAGCTGGAGGCAGGTGAAAGGCAACCATACACTGATGTTTCTCTCCCTCCTGCCTCTCTCCCTTCTCCTCTGAAAAATAATAAATAAAAAATATATATTAAAAAAACTGGAAAAAAAAGTGGCAATGATATGATAACATCCTGATCGCTCCTTCTGTATCCCATCAGGCTAAAGCCAACTGGATCACAGAAGTTAGGGTTTACATAGAGGCAGTACTCACTCGAAAGACCTTCTCCACTCTTGCAATGCTTTTCCCAAAGATGGTTCCAAGTTGGTCTCCAATTCCAGCCAATAAGAAACCAAAGAGTGGAATTCCAAAGATGGCATACAAAATACAAAAGATTTTGCCTCCTTCAGTGCTTGGAGCAATATTCCCATACCCTGGTGAGAAATATTAAAAAGAGAGAAGGAAAGTGGTGAGGTGGCAGAGAAATCAGAGTATGGCACCAAAGGATTCACAGACCCTTTAAAATGTTCCTGCAAACCCGTCCCCCAACTTAATGAACTTCAGGAAGTAGAGCTTCATTTTCAAAAACCCGTAAAATTCAGAACACTGTTCCATTGCTTCCTTCCGTTCTCTCTTGTAAATAATTTTGAGGAGATCCAGGGCTCCTATATCTAATGTATTTAGTTAGATATCATTTCAGGCAATTTGTGGTCACTCAGTATTGCATTTCCAAGGGAAAATGGTACCATCCATTTCAGAAACACCAAGCATCCTGGAGCTGTCTGGTTGAGGAACACCTGCACACCTGAAAGGGCTCACCATTGTTGTTTTAGGATCACGCCAAGGGCTGCCCCTCCACCAGCCAGATGGTGGCTGCCTTCCTAGGGTCCTGGGTGCTCTGCATTAAGGAGGCTCCGCTGGAGCACAAATTTAGAAAGGACCCATGGATCATCCAGCCCTACCCTGGGAAGCCTGAAAACAGTAGAGTCAGGGAAGCATGGCTACACCTCGTTCTCACGCTGACAGTGATATTCAGTTCCACTCCACACCCTCTCTGAGCCCAGCCAGTCCTCCCACCCACTTCTTGCTTCGTGGGTTATCAAGAGCTAAATAAGTGTTTGTTGGTGGAGTGGCTATTTTTTCATTTTATTTTTAGAGAGAGAGCAGAAGGGAGGAGACAGAGAGGGAGAGAAACATCAACGTGTGGGAGAAACATGAAGTGGCTGTCTCTCACATGCCTCCAACGGGAGACATGGTCTGCAACCCAGGCATGTGCCCTGATGCGGAATCAAACCTGAGACCTTTGGATTCACAGGCCCATGCTCAGTCCACTGAGCCACACCAGCCAGGGCTGGAATGGATCTTTAAATACAAAAGAATCCTTTCATAGCCAGGTCTACTAGTACATTTGTCCAATAGGGCTTTGAAAACACCAACTTCTGCATTCTTTGGAATTCTGCAATTACATAAGTAATTTAGTAGAGTGAGCAGTGGCCTTACTCTATATGGATGGGACTAAAGACAGCAGTGTTGAAAGAAAATGGCTTATGGTATTAGCATAATTAGTATAGAAATGAGGATCTAAGTTCCTTGTTATTCATTCTTATGCCAATGAGTATCTAGATAGTCACCTAAACTATTCTCCCACATTAGGGTAACTCATGTGAGGTCTGATTCCAAATCCATCAGCGGGTGGGTGAGTTGTTGGGTTCGTGGTTATCAGTATGTTGGGGATGCAACACAGTAAAGAATAATGCTGATGAAAGGTGCATCAGTCACCTTCCTGCGTTTGTAAAGAACATACTGTGTCCTTCTTCTCTTGAGTAATGAGTCACCTAGCTAGTTTCCTTTTCAATGCTCCGCTCAGAATCATTCAAACCTCTTATCACAAATTATCTAAATGACAGTTCCCATTTTATCAATGAGTATTCAGGCAAGCCTCCTCAACATTTCTTAACTCCACCACCATTTTGACTTAATGCTGCAAAAAATTTTAAAAAAGGTTGGGGCGGGGGGGGGGGGGCTTGGGACTTTTTTCATGTGCTTCAGGACCCTCTAGAACAATCTAATCTACATTAATGTAGCCCTCCTGAAAAGGTAATAAACATGCCTGTACAGCTTCACATTATGCAGGGTTATGGTGACTCACGGAAAGGTTCTAGCAACTTCTGGAAACATTTATGACTCTTGCTTGTCTGCCTCCTAATTGGTAGGATTAGCAATAGGAAATTGAGGTTTAACCTGAGTCCAATAACTCAAGAGGAAATACACTGCAAATACCAACAAACAAACTGAGGCTTTGAACCTAAGAAGAGGCTCACTAGGCCTTTTTAGCCCTGACAAGTACTGCTCGCCCTTCCTCCTGCTCTGAGAGAGGACCTGCCCCCACCCCTGCCTGGGCCAAGGGTCATTCCAGTGTCATCGAGGGGCAAGAGAGAGGCTCCAGATCTGATTCACCTCATTCTATCCTGTTGTCCTCAGACCTCTGCCCCGCAAACTAGCAGAAAGTACTGCACCAATGTAAAGTCTGCCGTATCATTATAGCTCCGT
Organism: Noctilio leporinus; assembly: GCA_004026585.1. NCBI lineage: Eukaryota > Metazoa > Chordata > Mammalia > Chiroptera > Noctilionidae > Noctilio > Noctilio leporinus. The sequence continues at coordinate 38,310 of PVIW01001340.1, read as the reverse complement.
ATTTATTCAGCGTTTCACAGACCAGAATGCTAAAATAAAAGTAAAGCAAGTTCTTAGGTAAGGGTGCTAGTGAAGTAATATTTAAATGTCTTTAAGTATATTTAAGGCCACCACTTCATATGAGACACAAAGCAATTGCCATTGCTGAGTAATGCTGTGTTTTGTGCATGGGTGTGTGTGCATGTGAATTTTTGTCTCATGAACTATTTTGCAGAGATGGCTCCAGCTTTGACAGTCATTCTAGGAAAATCCCAGGACTTACATTTGGGAACTTTGCTCTGAGGCAACAGGAGGGCCATGTTCCCGGGTTTTTGGCTCTAGTTGTACTGGCCTTTTGGATTGCCCAGCCTCGCCTTCCAGAATGCTTGGTAGAACTTGGAAGTGAGGTGTCAGGGGTGTATGTAGGTTCCAGAACTAGCAATAACATGGACCCCTATTCTGTTTCTTCTGCTTACTGATCTCATATCTTGAGTAATCCGCCTCACCTTTCTGCCTCACTTTCCTCATCTGATAGGTGAGACTATTAATAGCACTCACCTGATAGCTATTAAAGATGAAATGAGTTTACATGTGAAGATGAAATAAATTTATGCAAAGCCTGATGCAAAGTTAGCAAGGATCACCTTGCCCTGGATTTTCTATAGGAAGAAATCACTTCTGAGCAGTATGGCTCCAGCAAAACTAAGCCCCAGGAGAAAACAGATGGTTGGTTCCTACTTTCCTTCCAGAAACTCCGTGGTCCTCTCACAGCACCAGGACAAGGGACAAATTGTTCCTCAGTTTGGCTGGCTCAATGACTTGGCCCATGACTGGACTTGGGTTGTAGGTGTCTCTTGGTACAGCCAGGGGTGGTGAAGGCTGGGAATTGAGAGAGGAGACAGCTGCTAGAGAAGCAATCAATCAGGTAGAACTAGGCCCAGAAAACTGGAACTGGAAGGAAGTAAAACAGAAGACATCTAAGAAGCTACTCCACCAACTGGCTTCTGGTGACTTTCAAAGAGATGGCCAGCCCAGCAAGAGGAGTCTGTTATGAACGTGAAAGACCAAGGTGAGGCTTGGCCCTGTTCATTCCCAACTAGAAAACAGTCCCCAGGCCTTTAGGAGGAGAGAGCTGATGTCTAAAGAGGATGTACGTCTGACTAACATGCCTATAATACTCCTGTCTCCTATTGACGTGCCTGAGTCAAATCTTTGCCAAACCACAAGCTCTGCAGCCCTGATATGTGGGCAAGAATGTGTCCTAGCCCTGGAAGGTATGTGCATACGGGGCTGGCTTTAAGAGGTGCGATCAGTGCAAACAAGATCCTGCATTTAGAAGGGGTTCCCGCTGGATTTAATGCTCTGCTATTGCCATTTTTACTTTCTTCATCATTTTTTAGCAAGGGACCACATTTTCATTTTGCACTAGGCCCCACACATTATACAACTGGTCCTGCTGAATAAAGGGAGGGTCCATTGCTGACTAACCATGAGATATCAAGCAAGACACTTAACACATCTGGGCCCCCGTCTTCTCATTGGTAAAAGGAGGCTAATAACAGTATCCCCCTCATGTCATTAACGAGGGACTAAGATGAGGAATGGGGAGCATAGTGCCTGCAATCTAGTCAGCACTCCCTGACTGTTAGCCACAATAATGGCTATTCCTAAAACCATGGGTCAAACTTCCAGTCCAAGTACTGGCTAATTAGAAATAGCTGCCCAGGGTTCCTTGGCAAGTACAACTCCTAAATGAAGCCACCAGGCAAGTAACCCAGTTACTGGCTACCACTGAAACATGACCACATGCTCCCATTGATGTGAAGGAGTCAGGTGACTCAATCCAAAAATGCCTCAAAGACTGAAATCCAATTGCATTCTGGCGCTATTGGTAAGAATGCCATCACTTGCGGCAGGCACCTCTGCAAATGATGGTTTGTGGGAAAGTCTCTGCACACAGGATTGAGTACGTTGCTCCCAGCTTAGAAAGGCTAGTAGCTAGGGGCTCTCCAGCAGAATCCACAGTCAAGGGCAGGTGGGACAGTCTCACCTCAGCATTGGTTACTGAGAAAGCAGACAGGGGCAGGGCAACTTCAACAAAGACAGGGCAGAATCCAGCCTTTCTTCTGGCAGCGGTTCCTGGTTTGGAAAATGCCTGAATGCATTCCCTTTGGCTATACTTGTAAAACTTCTCTGAATGTTTGAGTACAAAAAAAAAAAAAAAAACTTTAAAAAATGAAGGCTTTGATATCCTCAGATAAAAGGGACTTCTAAGACGAAGTAGGGTTGCTGCTTTGCAGAAAAGAATCTATGCTTCCTCAGATTTCTCTATCCACATTCTAAGTAACAAGCACAGTTTTGTGTGTGTGAAAAGTACGTAACTTCATGCAGTTCGTGAGTCTTTCTGGGAAGTGATTTGGTGAGCCTGTTAAAAGTCCATGACATGAGACACAGCAATCCCTTGGGAACCTTTCCAAGGATACAACCAGAGACAAAGACCACAACTTGACGTACAAAAGTTTTCATCATGATGCTAAATGAAGACCCAGCTTCAGCCTCCCCCAATATGGGATTATAGCGTGGTATAATGGTAGGGCCAATGGAACCAACAGAGATTGTTTTTCAAAGAAATTTAGCAATATAGGGAAATGTTTACAGTATTCTGTTGCGAAGTATATGAACTTTAGCAAGCAGGCTAATGTTTGTGTATTTCATAAACAATGAAAAGACAGCTCCTCAGCTCCAGCTGTTCCACTGCCTGCCTCCTAAATTGTGGAAAATTTCTCAGAAAAAAAAGTAAAAATTAGTGAGTTCTGAGTTTTCCTATTTAGCTTTGCTACTGCATGTGATGAATGAGGCAAAGCCATTATTTCCTCATTATTAGTAACATTGTACTATGATTGTCTTTAGAATTCTCTCACTATCTGGCTTTATAAATGCTCTCTCCACGCTGGAGTTAAATTTTAGCCAGCTAAATGGTGGTCAACTTGCAATACATTATTTTGCAATATATTGAGGAAGAAAGACCAAATAGCATTTTTTCCATCGAACAGAACAAGAATCCAATTTCTAGCACTAACACTGAGTCATGACACTGAAGTGGGCCTGTGGGTTGGATTTTATTTTTGTTTGTTTTGGTTTCATGCCTCTTCTATAGTTGTTTCTTGGTCAACATTCATCTTCCTTTAGATTTTTAGGAAAAGTCCCTAGCCTGCGTCTAGGTGTGACATGGTGTTCTGCCTTCCACTATAGAGGAAACACCTTCTGAAGCAGCCAAGACACAAGCACATGAACTCACAGGCTCATCCAATAGGGTCTGCCTAGGACTTTAAATCTAAAGCAAGAGGCCCAAAGGAGGTGGCAGATGGCAGCTGCACAGCCCAGCAAGGTCAGGCGCTGGGCCATGGAGGTCATAGGATGCTCACTGGCCCTCCTTGATCTCTGACCATAAATGTTTATTAGTTAGAATTTTCACTGTTAGGTAATAGAAAACCCAATGCAAACCGGCTTAAGCAAAAAAGGAAATGCATTTAGCCCAGTAAATAGGAGATTTAACATTTATTTCTTAACACTTTATGAAAAGATCCCTCCAAAGCCCAAAGGATGAGAATAGGACCTCTTTATCACTTCCCTTTTCTTATACTGCATCTTTAGGGTTAGCCAAATTCTAGGCAAAATATCCACCAAAGGAAGAAAATGGCTGGCAGGGTCCTGGGCCTATTATCTCTTTCAGATTTACCTCCATTAAGAAAAAAGTCACCTCCTCCAAAGGTGAAGTCACAGCCCAGGAACTGAGGTTCTTATGGGGCAAAGCCAGATCTCACCTCTATCTCTTAACTCAGGGCTATGGTTGTCTTAGGTGTCAGGTGTCTTAGTCTAGATAAGGAGATTCTTCTGTTGAGACTCGCCAGGAGTGGGGAAGAGGACCACTGGGAAATGGTTATCAGAATAAGTAAATGGATGCCAGACATAGAAACAAAGGACGGTGTGTCATTTGAACAAACTCAAAGATTCTAGAATTAGCATATAAAAAAACAGATGTTACATATCAAATGTTTCCCCTTGAAAGCAACATTCCTTAATCACATAATATCAAGCAGATCCATGAACACAGTGGTTCAATAAACCAAGCCCACGGGTCCCTAATGATTTGACACAAGAAGTACCATCAGAACTCACACCAATGTAGCCATAGTAGTCTTTCAGTGCATCGTACAGAACACTGATTTAGCCATTTTATAAAATAAGAAAATTCAATTTTACTTTCTGTCGGGGGCTGTCAGGCTATGGATGAATATGACCTAATCGGGTCTGGAATATCTGAAAAGGCTTCTAGGCCTAGCCTCCCCAGTGTAATGCACACCTCTAATATTTGTAAGTTGTTCCTAACAATCTGCAGATCAGCAAGCGTGAACCTAGTCTGACATATAATTAGACAAGGAGTCTTTCTAAAAGGAAATGACAATTCTCTTTCATTCCAAATGTCCTTCCTGCATACAAACTTTCTGGATGGCGCCAGTGTAGAAACAACGCAGATCCTAAAGGCTAGGCCTGAAAACAGAAACAAAAATCCGCACCTCTGCAACTTACACCAACAAGAAGTTGATCACCAAGGATATGCATCCTGCCAAAGAAGGCACACTGTCCAACACCCACTTACCACATGGTCATGAAGGATAAGGGAGAAAGAAGCACCTCCCAGATGGCATAGCTGGTCTTCAGAGGGCAGCAGATGAGAGAGTTCCTTCCAGATGTTAAAGAAGGAATGCTCCCATGTGAGGACAGAGAGGCCTCCCAGTGCCTGTCCTTTATTACCATGGACTGGTGACTGCTGTGTGTCTAGGATTCTTACGAATGAAAATTATTTATTGCCATGTGACTTCAGTATTATATGGGGGCTGATAACTGTCAAACTCATTGTCAGCAGAGCTGGGAAAGAGATATAATCCAGCAATTCCACCATACAGAAAAAAATAAAAATAAAGAGAAGAATATAGAAAATGATAAAAGAGCCCATCAGGGGCAAATCTCAAAAAGTGCCAGCAAAAGTCCAATTATAAAGGTGAGGCTCTCACCCTGGACAGTGTGGCTCAGTTGGTTGGAGCATTGTCCTGTAAACCGAAGGGTCATGGGTTCAATTCCCAGTCAGGGCGCATGCCTAGGTTGTGGGTTTGATCCCCAGGGTGCATACCTGAGGAAAACAATCTGTTTTTCTCTCACGTCCATGTCTCCCTCCCTTCCCCCAAAATCTTTTTTTTTTTTTTTTTTTTTTAAGTGAGGGTCTCATCTGGAACTTCAAAAGAAATATCTGCCCTGGCTGATGTGGCTCAGTAGGTTGAGTGCTGGCCTGAGAACCAAAGGGTTGTCGGTTCAATCCCCAGTCAGGGCACATGGCTGGGCTGTGGGCCAAGTCCCCAGTCGGGGACATGCAAGAGACAACCACACTTGATGTTTCTTTCCCCCTCTTTCGCCTTTCCTTCCTCCTCTCTAAAAATTAATAAATAAAACCTTTAAAATAATCTTTGTTTGCACTAGGCACGGATATAAGTTGAAGAGGGATAGCAGCAGAAATCCTCCTGAACTCCATCTGGTCCAGAAAAGCAAACAAGGCAGGACTACTGTGCAATAAATAGCACAGATGGGCCCCAGCTTTGGCAAGCATTCTGTTTCTTCAACAGCAGGAAGAGAAGAGAGTTTGGGGATGTGCTACCTGAAAGGCCATCTGCTTCTCCCTGCTTCTCCCTTCTCTCCTCTCCCCAGCCCCATGGAAAATCCAGCAAATAGCTGGTACAGGAATATCCAGTTTGTTTGGTGTTAAATACTTTAAAAAGAAAATGGGCCAGCATAAATACGAAGCTTCCATTAAAAAAAAAAAAAAAAAAAAACATACAAAAAGAGTAGCAAAACTCACTAAGACACTCAGTAGAAAAAATGTCACCCCCAGCAGACAAAACTGTAATGAACCATGAAGTGATCACCTGTAAGAATCTTTGCAGAGACCCACATAACAGAAATGTAAGAGATCTGAGAAAAAATAGTGAGATAACAAGTGAAGAGGAAATGGGAGCTAATAGAACTCAGGAAAAGAATAGAAAGGAAAAAAATCCACTAATGATCACAAAATGAAACTAAAATAGGAAGAAACAGATGGTAGAATAGGCACTCTGAAGCCCACAAAGAAAAAAAAAGAATGGGGAGGATAAAATTACCAAAATGAAAACCAAATCTTAAGAGTTAAGAAGGCATAGAGGGAAAATGACAGACATAAAATACAGAGAAGTATTGATACGTACGTAGCAGGAATCCCTAAAGGACAGAACTAAAACTGTACAACAGAGAAAATGTTTAAAGATAATAATCAGGAATACTTCCCTGAAATCAAAGAAACATAACCTAGCAGTGTCATCAGATGAGAGATAAAGATACGCTCTTTCACATAGCTGGGTGAAAGGTCAAGTCACTTACAAAAAGGAAAAATAGTGGCTGATGTCAGGTTTCTCTACGACAGCATAAACATCCGAACAGAGTGAAATAACACATATAAGACCCTTTAAAAACAACATATGAGGCAAGGATTTCATTTCCAGCTGACCTGCCATTCAAGGGCAAAGCTAGTGTTTTGAAGAACACAGGAACTCAGGAAATACTGTTCCCAAAAGCCATTCTTAAGAGATCTATTTAAGGATGAGTTTCCGCCAATCCGATGAGGATGAGGAAAACCATTACAAAGGGACTTAAGATGATATTTAACTGAGAACTATGACTAAACCAAAGTGCATATCAGGAGAAGTGACCAGAATGTTAACTATATACCCTGATGTTACAGAATGATGCAAAGAGTAATAATTGATAGCGGAAGAGAGAAAGAAGGTGGATGCTAAGTTCACCTTATAGGCAATAGCTGAGAGCCAAGCGTTATTACCATCTAAAGTGGGAAAATTGTTTAATAGAAGCAGAAGTAAATTTAGTCATTTAAAAGTAAATGTTAGGCCCCGGCTGGTGGCACAGTGGATAAGGCACTGGCCTGTGAACCCAAAGGTCGCTGGTTCAATTCCCAGCCAGGGCACATAACCAGGTTGCAAGCCAGGTCTCCAGCCAGGTCCGTAGCTGGAGGCAGGTGAAAGGCAACCATACATTGATGTTTCTCTCCCCCTATGCCTCTCTCCCTTCCCTCTCTCTAAAAATAATTTTTAAAAAAAATTTAAGTAAACGTTAAATAAAAGTAAATGTTAAAAACATTAAAAGGATGGTGTCAAGAGGGATGTGTCATTGTCCATAACCGGAAAGTAATAAATACTGCTTCAAGACTGGAACACTAAGCTGCTACATACTATTATAGTTATAAAGTTAACCCCTAAAATAAAAGTATAAAACTCCCCAAGTACCAAGGACAAAAAAGGAGGCACTCAAATATTACAAGACAAAAATTGGTGCAGGAAAGAAGTAATTATAAAGCACTCTATGATCAGTTGTGAAGCTCATTTATCTAGTCAAAAAAAATGCAAATGTTCACTTTTAATCTAATCAAACTACGGGGGGAGGACAGGCGGATGGGAAGAGAGCCCTTCTCCAACGGAGCAGATGAAAGGGAACCCATTCCTCACTTTAACACCCCAAGAAGTCAAGACAAAATCCTAAAACTGAATATTCAGAAAATGGCTATACAAGTATGGTATCTAGAGTCATGAAGGTAACTATCAAAACAACCAAGCAAAAGAGATAAAAAGTGGTGGCCCTGCTTTTCCTAAACAAGCTTTCTAGAACATACCGGTCCGTTCATATATAACTTTAATAAAAAGTGCAATTTCTGAAAAGAAATTGGAGCGCAGCCGAGCATTCTGAGCTCAACGGACCAATCTGTATTTTAATTTTTCACTCTGCCCCCCGCATGAGGTCCTTTACAAACTGGTTCCTGAGTCTTTCACTTGGAAAAACAAAGTTCTTCATGCTGCATGGCCTTGTACGCAAAGCCACTGCAACCACTGTGTTAATGCAACCTTAGCTCTGCCTTCGGCGTGTTCTGCGAGAATGAAGGTTTGGCTGGTGCCGTGGCTCAGCATGGCCTGCAGAGGAGAGAGACCCACAAGCAGATGGGTACCTATGGTGGTGATGACAGTTCCAGCGAAGAAAAAGGCACTTCCGAGGTCCCAGTGGCTGCTATTGTTGGAGGAGTTTCCTATTGGACTTACTCCTGCGTTGTCCGCATCCAGGGCATGCTGACAAGAAAGTGAGAAAGCATGAGACTCAGTTTAAAGAGTTAAAAAATAATCATTTCCCTGCTCAGGAACCTACCATGATCTATAGGGGACGGTGACGTACATGAGGGTACAGTCACAAAGTGAAACACTATATGCCCGCTAATTAAAACTAGAAAATTGTAAGTGTGTATAATATGGTGCCATTTATATAAAGTTTGCAGCCATAGATTTATGCAACAAAGCCCTGGATTATATAAATTGCATATAAACGACTTTGCAGATACATAGAAAAGTGTCTAAAGGATTATCACCCAAAGTGATCATTCTGGGAAGGCAGGATTCCAGTTGCTTTTGACGCCTTTCTGGTTTGTTCCAATGTTTTAGACTGAGCTTGTTTCAGGGGTACAGGAGGGAAGAGGTTGGGTTCCTGGGTCAGACGACCCTAGCTCTGCCTGCTACCAACTCCAGAACCTTGCGCAAATTATTTTAACCTCTCTAAACCCAAATCCCCAACTTTGAAAACTGGGAATAACAATACCTTCCCCCACAGAGTTGTTGTGAATATTAAATAAGATGGTCACTGTAATGCACTTAGCTCAATGTCCCACACCGAGTTAGGGTTGACCTAACAGCCAAAGTCATGACTGTCATTTCACTGACCTCACACATATGGCTCCTTTTAAAAATAAATGACAGTGACTCTTTGCTGCCTACTGGACTCGGAATTCCAAATGAGTTAAAATTCCCAATAAGTTGGCCACATTGATGAATCACCCCCATCTTGTACTACCAAGACACTCCATGAGACAGTCCCTCACACTTCTGGACTTGTGGCTCACTCCTGCCCTCCCTAAAGTGCCATTGCTTCAGGGTTCAATGCAGGCCCACTTCCTCCAGGAGGCTTACTCAGAACAAGGTGAAATTTTCTCTCCTGGGCTAGAGCCTGCCAACCCATGTCGGGCCAGTGGATCGAGAAGAAAGACCAAACAGAACAGCTACAGTGAGGAAGGGACAGGAGGGCAGTTCAGAGAGAGGTGACAGACATAGAGCTACTTCTAGAACAACTAGAGGCTCTGTCCCCTGGAATTACCCCATGTGGAGCTCACAAGACACAATTAAATATTGAAGTGTGACTCCATTTACCCTAACTAATGCCATTTAAGTTTTGCTAAAATAGACATTGTTGCCACAATGCAGAATAACAAGGGAAAGAGTGGATCTTGATATCGCCTTCATGAGTCTGAGATATTTCAAACTTTCTAGGCCAGGGATCAGCAATCTTTATTCAAGTACTAGGTGATACATATTTTAGGCTTTGTAGGGCAAGTGTGGTTTCCGCTGCATAGTTTTCTGTTCATTTTACAACCCTTTAAATATGCAAAGACAATTCTCAGTTCGCGTGTTGTACAAAAATAGTAGACTATAGGATGGATTTGGCACACTCCTAGACAGCTGACCGGACAATAGAAAACATTCTCTTGTTTAAGTCTTTAGCTGATTCTTGCCTCTAAGAACATGAAATCCATGCTGACCACTGTGTCTAACACAAACTCTGGTACCCCGGACTGTAAAATCCAGGTGCATAGGATGTGTACGGGCTCTCTTTGCCTATGGTTTAAATTGACCTCATTGACAACAATCGTTTATTCATCAGGGGCTCTGCTCTGCTTTACAGAAAGGACAGATGGTGAGTTCTTTCTGCTAGTAAAATATCCATTTTCACTAGGCTGTGAGTGCCGTCAGACCTGGCCACAGGCCTAACGAATGTTTATCGCCTCATTATCTATTCAGCTCTGATGGGCCCACCTGGAAATAATATCTCAGGGACAGCTTAAGGCCTCAGTCACTTGGGTGACCTCCAATCACACCACCAATACCTAATATTAACAACTTGCATTAAGCTGCAAAGAGAGCTTGGTTTCCATCAAGTCTCACTGGGTTGAGTATTGCACAGAAATACTGTGAGTGGCATACACTGTTGGTGGGAATGCAGGCTGGTGCAGCCACTGTGGAAAACAGTATGGGGTTTTCTTAAAAAAATTAAAATGGAATTGCCTTTTGATCCAGCGATTCCACTACTTAGACTATACCCAAAGAACCCTGAAACACCAATTCATAAGAACCTATGCACACCTATGTTCATAGCGGCACTATTTACAATAGCCAAGTGCTGGAAACAGCCTAAGTGCCCATCAGTGGATGACTGGATAAAAAAACTTGGGTACATATACACAATGGAATTCTATATAGCAGAAAGAAAGAAGGAACTCGTACCCTTTGCGACAACATGGATGGAACTGGAGAGTATTATGCTTAGTGAAATAAGCCAGTCAGCGAAGGACAAATATCATATGATCTCACCCATTACAGGACAATAATGAACAAAACTAACAACAAGCAAAACAGAACCAAATATATGAATCCAGTGAATAGGCCTTCAGTGGTCAGGGGGAAGGGGGTTGGGGGGAGGGGGGAGGCACAGGCAAGAAAGGGGAGCAGCTTAAACAAGAACCTAGTATAAAGGAACCATGGACATGGACAACAGGTGGGATTGACTTCGGGGGGAAATGGGTGGGTGGGGAGGAGGACAGAGGGGAGCAAAAAGGCGATGGATGTAATACAACAACAATATAAATAAATAAATAACTAAATAAATAAATACTGTGAGTGGACCCAGAGCTGCATGTAATAATGCAGATTGGCAGCAAAGGCAAAATGAGATGTTTCTTTGTTGCATCAGAAAATCCCAAGTAAGGTTCCTTTTCAACTTTTGGGTTTTTGAATCACGCAATTTATAAATATTTAATGTTTACATACGTAACCCTCAAGGAAAGTGTTTATCAGCTGAAAGGAAAGGAAACAAACGTTTGTTGAGTGTTCACATTAAGCCAGGTGCTATAGAAATGTTATATCATTTTACCCATTGCACACCTTGCATGTTATTCAGGTTTATCTTTTCTACAACTTACACACACACCAAAAAAAAAAGGTAAAAATATCCTCCTCTTCAGGGGTAAGACCATAGGCTCGGGCAATTTAAGTAACTTACCCCAGGTGACAGAGCCAGGAAGAAGTTGGAATTCAAAGTGTGACCAGATCAAAGCCATGGTTTTACCCTGTGCGCTACACAGGGTGCCCAGAGCACACTCCTCTCCCACACCCATGCTCACCTCCAGGCAGGGATGATGGACAATGACTGTCTGTCATTGGCTAAGAATTCAGGAAGAAGGGACCCCAAGGGATCCATTCTAATCAGACTACTTCCTTGGAAGCGAAGGCACTAAACTTTATCTTGTCTCTTAGAGCTGGTGAGTGCTGAACTGTGTTGCATTAAAAAATACATTTAGGGGGGAATGGGTGGGTGGGGAGGGGGACAGAGGGGAGCAAAAAGGGGATGGATGTAATACAACAACAATAAAAATTTTTTAAAAATACATTTAAATGTAAATAAATAAAAATTGGGAAAGGTTGATTTCACACCCTGAAAGGGAGGGAACAGAGAAAATAGAGAGAAAGCCATGAAAATCAAGGAAAGGGAAAGAGAGAAAGCAGTGTCAATTGACATGTGGGAGGTTCAAGGTCAGTTCCTGCAATGCCAGGACTTCTGCAGAGCACATCCATCCAGTACCCAACTTGAACTTGCTTTATTACGATGTAAATTCTTCTCTCAATGCCCCCACATCTTCAGTAAAGTGGGATATACGTGCAAATGCCTTTGGGGAGTGGTTTTGTGGAAATTAAATATAAGGGTTGTTATGGTGCTGCAGGGTCAGAGTATGATTTAGAACAAGAAATAAGCAGAAAGGTAAGCTCTTCAATGAGTCCTTGAGCTAAGTAAGGCTTTGGACAATGCCCAGTCCTGGAAATGAGGTTTGATTCTATTCAGATCTGATGAGTCAGAAAGACTCCAACAAGCTACCAGAATTAAAGTGAATCAGCAAACCCGGGTTATGTACATACAGGGAAAACCCAGTACAAACAACTGTATTCCCTTGAATTAATAGCCTCACTTTTTAGTTCAATAAGGATATTTCTGATTGAGTTCACCGTTCTAATTTTACTCACCTTCTAATATGTTTTCTAATGATCTTCACTGTTTGTACTCAAGAAAACATTTTAAAATTAAATGTGTTTGCTTTTAAGTCTCTCTCTCTCTCTCTCTCTCTCTCTCTCTCTCTCTCTTTCTCTGTCTCTCTCTGTGTCTTTCTCCTTTCAGGCTGTAAAAGTGAAGCTCATGAGATATGTCTAAGCATATAGATAAAGAAGCGATATAACTGAGCTGTGTATTGTTGGGCTTAAAGATGAAACAAAACTTCCCCCACCCCACCTCATGCATTAGGACCACCTGAAAGATATAACAGAGAAACTGCAACCTCTCCCCAGGGAGGCGGGTGTGAGGTAGACTGTGAAGGAAGAGAGAAGGGGTCACTTGGACCCCCTCAGCTGCCCTCCAGTGCTGTATTCCCTGAAGGCAAAGCCTGGCTGAGTAAATCACCCTCTGGACGGCCTGTGATACCATCATGAGTGTTAGACCCACACTGAGATGAAGGATGACCCTCAGGGGACCGACCACTAACTATCTGTGGCTTTTCTCCTATGACCTGTGTAGTCGGTGAGAGAATCTGTTCCCTTACGTGGCACCAAAAAGGAAGACGCACAGTAATCACTCGGCTCATCTAAGACTGGCTAAAGGACAGCACCAATGGGCGCCATATGCGTGGTCACCGATAGCTAAGGTGATTGTTTGACTTATGGCTCAGCCTAGGGTACTTGCAGAGAGTGGAAGGGGCCTCTCTTTGCAATCATGCCAGGACCGCAGCACATGCATAACCCAGGATGTACGGTCCCATTACTCAGAGCCTCCACCACTGGGAGAGAAAGCAAGGACCCCTCCTTAGGGGTCACAAAGGTGGCTCTGTGTCTACAGTATCCTTAGTCCCAGTCAGCAAAGGGGTTTATGGAATAGAGAGTTAGCCAGAGGCTGAGGCATGGATGACGGGGTGGGTGTGAAAGTGCCTTCAAAAATGTATTAAAAATGAGCGTCCTTTCAGTCCTTAATGGACAGAAGAAGAGCCGCAGACCCTGAGACAGGCAAAGGCCATTGGCAGACCACATGCATTCCAACTCAAAAATGGCCCTAATGGTGCAAAACCCTGGTGGTCCCCTTCCACCTCCTCACACAGCAGTGGAGGCAGGGCCTCGGGTAGGGAGTGGAAAGAGGGTGCTAATTTGTTTGCCACCGTTGCTTTTTATTTCTCCTGCTTCAGAAGTGCTTCCCATATATTTCGCTGCAGCAAAAGTGAGCACTGGAGCCATTTCACATCCGCATGCAAGGCCACATCATAATATTTCAGACCATGGTGGAGGGGAATCAAAGGACATCTGAACCCACCTCCCCACAAAGCCCCTCTGTGGCTGAGTCTAAGAAGTCTTCGTTTTAGAAAGACAGAGTGCGTAAGCGATGCCTGTTTTCCCGCAAGAGACATTTTGTGGATAAAAAGGCAAATATTCAACATGTGCAAGTTTCTCAACTTCTCTAAGCCTCAGTTTCCTCATCTGTAAAACGAACAACCTTCCTTGCAGGAATTTTTTTTTTAACGTGTTTTTGATTTTGGACAGGGTGTTCTATCATTTCATATACAGTAATATTTATAATATTATAGGATTTCTTTCTGAGTGCTCAACTAGTGCACAGGTTCACTCACTTCACCCCTTGATACACCCTCAAGGTGCGTATCTCTACCGTCCCCGTGGGACAGACGACCTGCACTACCGAAGCACCTCCCCCATGGCCGCATGCTTAGTGTACAGCCACGCTAGCATGTGGGCGCTATTATGATGGTCCACAGGAAGACCACCATCTGAAAATGCTGCGAAGGCAGCTTCTCTTCACCCTCTGAGTTCTCCCTTCTCCCCATCTCAGACCATCTTGGCCCAGCTTCCTGCCTCTGCGGAGAGCAGGCTGGCACCCACCCAGCCAGGCACCTCAAGTAGCTGTGAGAGGTGGAGGAGGAAGGAAAAGAGGATTGATGCTCACGTGCCTTCGCCTTTCACCCAGGCAGATGGCCGGTGCTGGTCTCCGGTGGCTGCACCACTGCAGAAGTTCCCATAAATACCTGCTCGCAGAAACCAGGCCAGGCCATAAAAAGGCCAAGAGACAGGCACCTGTAGGGCCATGGTGACTATTATGATGGTGTTCATTTTCCTGCTATCTTAGTATCCAGTTATGTGCAAATATTAGCTCTTCCTTGGGTCCCTGGGGAGCCAGGCAGCAGGCATTCATCAGAACTTTACAGCCTGGTTATAAATCTAAAGTACAGGCCAGATGCAGAAAGAGCAGGATAAATAGAAAGTCTGTTTACAGAATGAGAGAGGGAGAAACCCAAGGTGAACTGGACCGCACATCCAAAGCCAACGGTCTTGGACAAGTTCACTTTCCCCGTTCTCACTAGTTCATTCTTCTGGGGGTGAAAGGTTCTAAAAATCAATTCATCAGCACCTACATGTACATTCATGACTAACCTAGCTAAACATTGTCATGCAAGATCCAGCCATGTTTGGGAGAACTCTTTCACCTTACAAACTGTGCTTACCAATGTGGAATTTTCTCACTTCTTGATTACATGGAAGGATGAAAGAAGAGAAACTTTAGACCATGAGGAAAGTGTCAAGTCTACTAAGGAAGCAAAGATATATGCTTAGATAAGATCCATAAACTTTCAGATTGTCACCTTTCATCTCAGTTTGGACTCGTCTTCTACAGACTCAATAACAAATTTGCCAAGTGATGTTGAAAAATCGCCCTGGTCCTGAGGAGGATGTATGATGCACGTCCTGCTTTCTCTGCACTTGAGGTTATTCCTATCAAAGATAAGTCTATCCAATTTCCGGGGGAGAAATATCTTTTACTGAGCTAAAGAGCAGCTACAGGAAATCTGATTCATTTCATCATGGGCTAAATCAAAGACCACTATTCTTTCCATTCTATGCATTGGAGAGAGTCTGAACTTAAATAAATGATTAAAACCATGATTTAAAACTAAAAGGTTCTTCTACTACCTTGTTTTGGTTGTAGCTATTTACTTAAAATCTTCCTTGGTCTTAAGTGTTCAATATTAATCCCAAACTAAGGTTTCATTTTCTGTGCACCGTTGAGAATGTCACCACCTACAGTCACCTCTCCTTTCTGATGATCACAGCTTGACATGACACAGAAGTGGGGACAAGCCCAGGGACTTTGAAGAAAGTTCTAGAAGTCTCATAAAAATCATCTTAATTCCAGCATTTGCAATGAACCTTCTTATCTTATTCAACCCTCACAAAAAGGATCCTGTAATAATAAATCCTATTCTTATTCCCATTTTCTAAATGAGTCCATGAAAGCAAAAGTAACTTTCCCATGGTTGAGGGGTCCAGCAGAGTGGGGTCTGGTTAAAAGGCCACCCTGTCACTCTGACCTGCTCCTAGCTCCCACAGATATCTGTCTGTCCAGCTCGCAAAGATTTTTTTCAAACTCATCTGTTAATGTCACCTTCCTCCACCTGAAAAATAAGACAATAGAGAGAAGCAGGAATGTGTACTTCTGGTTCCCATTTTTCAAAGAACAAAAGATTGAAAGCCTCATTCACTCAGTAAAGTTAACCTGCCCCTGCAAGCTTTTCACCCCTTCTGCCTATTTCCCCCAAGAAGAAAAGAAAATACATGTTCTCTATGTAGACTGGTGCAGGCCTGAATGACAGCGAATGTGTTTTGGTTTCAAAGATACTATATTGACCCAGGAGCAGCATCCAATGTGAAGGTGAAGGGCCATGGCCCCTCTACAGCGCAACCAACAGATAATCTTTATACTCTGCAGTCTTGTCACAGGTGAATGAAGGTCCTTTTGGGGGTCCCGCAGGTTGAGCCAGGACCTCTCTCTGTGCTCAGAAGCCTGAGTGTTTCCTTATCTTCCAGCACCAGTCACAGGGGGCTCTAACTACCCACCCAACACAAGTCGGTCTCCCCAGCCAGGCACAGAGCATTGTGGTTAAAAAGCAAGGATTCTGGAGCTCATGTCCATATTCCACTCTTCCTTCTCCCTTAAGCTTGGGCAAGTTATTTAGTTCCTCTGTTCCTTGGCTGCTTCCCCCTTCTCAAAGGATTCTTATAAAGATCAAATGACTTCAAATACAGAAAACACTTAGAGCAGCGCCTGGCCACAGTCCACACTGTGAGTCTTGAGCCAAGTGACACAATTAATACTAGACTGGGAGCCTCTGGAGGACAGGGAGTTGGCGTCCTGAGCCTTCATTATGTTTCCCCGAGCACCAGAGCCTAGCCCAGCACCTGCTTCATGACAGGCAGTCGGTCAATATTATCTAAATGAGTACATTTGATTATAAGCAAAGAAAATAATTGTAGGAGCCGCACACCATCAAAATCTCACGGAGGGATTCTTGCGCCACTTAAATAAGGAACAAACACATGCACACCTGTATATAAATGTGAACACAGTAGCATTCATTTCTGGTTTTTTATTTGATTTTTGTGGGAACACTGAACTCTACTCTGCAAATTCACTTTTCCAGGGGCATGCCAATTCCCACTAGCTCTTTACCTGCTGACTTAAAAGCTTTAGGTCTTCTTCACTCAACGGTGATGGAATCGACAACCCCAGGGATAAAAACAGTAATAATAATGAAGTGGAGGCCTACAGAGACAGGCCAGCGGCTGCAGGCCCAACCTCGCACACCTGGAACAATCTTCTACGGGACAACAGCTTTGCTGGAGAAAGGGCAGGCCTCTGGCTTCAGGGACCTGACTAAGGGTCACCCCAACTCATCCAAACTGGGTCCTTAGGCACAAAGAACCCAAACCTGCACTCACCAGGGTCACCTGCTACTTGGGCTGTGGCCTGAATTTTCTGCACAGGAAATTTCCTGCTAGGAAGATGGGAAGGAAAAAGCTCATCCAGCTCTGATCTCCTGCTCATGGCAAGGATTTCCACGAGCTGATGAGTGGGTGTCTCAGGTGCCCCCCTTTCCTTAAAATCCTTATATTACTAAACATGTGCAGCTTTGGGGGCTACAGAGAACACGGGAATCTGCACCTGCGTAAAGAAGACACTAATGATGTGAAAGGCGTCCTCATGACAGCTAGAATGAAAAGAAAGGTCTTATAGGAACCTTGCATGAGAACAAAATTATTCTCAGCTTATTTCTTGAAGGTTTTAAATGCCTGGTCTCCAAAATGGATTTGGAAGGTCCCATTTATTGATCTATTCCTCAAAGCTTACACAGCTTCCTTGGGCCAGCCACTGTGCCAGGCATGAGGGATGTATCAATAAAAGAGACAGTCTACAAGAGCTCACAGTCTCATGGGAAGGAAACAGATGAGAAAAATGATGATTGTCCAACAGGGTCTAAAAAGTATGGAAGCAAACCTGATGCTTTGGAGCCACGCCAGGCCCCACTCAACATGGAGGGTCCTCAAGGAGGCCCCCAGACTTGAGTTTGGACACCTCTGAGGAAAAACCGGTTCAGAAATCCCAATCCAAACCCTTAACAGAGGATCATTGTTGGCACTCCATCCATAAATGATTGGTTGTGAAATGAATGAATCAATGACTTCAAACCAGCTCCTGGCTACCACTGCTCCCCTTGAGGTCAATATGAGCAACCAAAGTGGAAATGTTCTGATTGATCAGATCCGGTCACCCAGCTGTCCGAAACTTAGCCTCCGCCTCACAATGCTCTTAGGGTGCAACCCAACGCCCGCCTGCCTCCAAGCTAGTCGCTTGCCCAGTTCCCGCAGCTAACGGACCTCTGGCCACATTGACTCCACTCTCCCGCTGCTGAGACAGTCCAGCCTCCTTCCACTGGAGACCCTCACTCAGCTCCCTCTCACAGAAGCCCCAGCCTGATAGGTCAGTTTTCCTGCTCACACATTCTCTCTAGTGCCCCACAGCTCTCCCTCCCTCTCCTTTGCAGCATCCATCCTGGTGTTATTTACACTTCTGTGTGTATAAGATTTGCCTCTACCACTTCCTATCAGTAGAGTAACCATATCATGTGTCTTTCAAACCAGAACACTTCCGAGGAAGAAAGGGATGCTATTAATAATTACTCCAGAACCACAAAAACTGGGATGTGTGATCGCCCTAGCTACAAACTCCAAGAAGGCAGGGCTTATTCTGTTTTTTCCTTTACATTATGTCCCCAGTACTTAATGTTGTGTCTGGCACCCAGCAGGCAATCAATTAATTTGTAGAATTAATGAATGGGTGAGTGATTTGGGGCTTGACAGAAGAACAGAATAGAAAATGTCACAACTGTGGAATTAACCAACACTTCCTACTTCTAGAGAGAATGGTGTGGCAGCTCGCAACCTCTGGCCCGCCCTTCCCTTATCTGCAGAAGCGCCCCTTTGGTCATCACAAGAGCACCAAACGTCCATGCCAGGACCACAGCATGTACCCCATCCTCTGCCCACATCTTAAATGAAACCCTGCCTTACTAAAGCCTGGTGGAGTCAGGCCCAAAGAGCACAGCCAGGGAATGAGTCAGTATGCGAGAGGCCCACAGATCAGCCCTGACTTGGCATGATTGCTCTCGGCTGGTTGGGAAGGTTATAAATCCAGGTGAGAAAGGAGGAAGGGGCTCTGTGTCAGAAGGAGCTTTCCCATCCTATCTGAATCCCGATTCCAGACCCCGAGCCTCTGCAAACTGGGTGGGGACAGTGGCTGCCATATGGGATGATGGGGAGTGAAAAAGGAGGCTCAGGAACAAGTATGTAAACTGCCCAGCCTGAGCCTGCAGTCAGTGCTGAAGAAAAGGTCTCAAATGGTATTCACCAAACCAGCTCGACACCCTGAGTCCTGAGCAAAGTCTCTAAGACTAATCATTTATTAGCAATGGATAAAAATCCCCTAAGAGGTCACAAAGGGAAAACCAGTGACAAAGTTGCATTCAGCAACATAAAAGGTCACCGAGCAAGTCAGGGACAGGGAGACATCGCTGGATGAGAAGGGAATCCCCACCTCCTGACACACACATCCAAAAGATCATACTTCCAGGCAACTCCTCCAGGCCTGGCCCATGAAGGCAGAGGAGAGGTTCAGACGTCCTTCAGACAACAAGCTGCTGTGAAGAACAGGTCACTGTTTTGAAGTCAAGAGGGTTCTGAGACATTAAGTAACTTGCTGAGGCAAAGACTTTGCTGGGGTCAGAGTCAGCCTTCCAGGCAGCGAGGTAGCCTGCTGGCCCTGGTGGGACCGCACCAAACTGCCCAGGACCCTGTCCAGTCGGAGGGCAATCCTTGTTGCTTTTGCTAGATGTGGGTGCTTCCAATGCAAAGTCCCACGTCCTCCCTGGTGGGTGCCTCACCCAGCCCTGATCCCACCCCCACAAAACTCCTGTCCCTGCAATGTGGCTATTATCTGAAGAAAGCACAGCCATGTGACTGTCGGAGCGACAATGGGGACATTCCAAGTCTTCAACTGTCTAGGAATTCACAACCTGAAAAATACCCCACAGGCTCAAGTGTTCGCCCCATCTCTCAGAGCATGATTTTGAGAGTTATGGAAGATGGCTGTGTTGCTGCTTTCTCCAAGGCTCATCATGACAGAAGTTTTTAGGACAATTGTACTGGGGACAGGGAAATAAGCAATTATAGCATGTGAAAAGAAAGATGGAATGGAGTTGTGGGGTAAGGGGGATGAAGAAAGGCAATAATGTTTCCTAAATGCCAACTGTATGCCAGGCACTCCATGAGACACGTTATATGCGGGTCATCTCACTCACTCCAGCCAATATTCCAAATGAGAGGGACTGTCCCATCCCTTTATAGGAGGACCCTGATATTCAGTGGGGTGAGGGACTAGGTCTCCCTAACTCTAATGCCCCCTGCTCAGTTGCCTCATCGACACCCCTTGCCTTTGAAAATACAATGATCCGCACTTGGAGTGTAATAGTACCGAGTCAGACAGCTCAGGTTTCCCTAATAATTTCTCCTTTTCCCTCCAGTCTTTTCCTTGGAGTAAAAGCTTTGAGAAAAGGCCCAGATGGAGGGTAGCAGATACTGAATGACACCAGTGGGCAGTGCAGCACAAGGGTGAGACACACAGGTTCCGGAATCCTGCCCCCAAGGTGCAAACCCCACTCACTGACTACTGCTTAACTTGGGTAAGCTACGTAACTTGTTCGAATGTACTCTCTCATTCATAACATGGAAAAGCGGTGATAGAACCTACCTGGAGGCTGGTTGCAAAGGTTAAATGAGCTCAAGGGCTGTTAGAATGAGCAGTGCCTAGAGGAAAGTAAGCAACCAATAAATAGGAGCTGTTTGTTTTTTTTAATATCACAGCAGCTCTGCGGGGTTTCCCTCTTAGTATCATCTGCAGGCTCCTTGCTCCTTCACATGTCTCAGTGGGGAGATTATAGAGATAGATGGACCTTCCAGGTCCCCCCCGGGCTGCCCTGCTGAGGCCCCAGGGCACAAATCAGAAGATCCAGGAGCCTCACTTGTAGGATAAGTGGCAACCAGGCACACAGGCTACGGACTCTTGTCCTCAGTCACAGCTTGGAATCAACAGTCACCATATCATTCAGGTGATCTGCTCCTTGAGGGATGTCCTGGGCCTTCTGGGACCCTGAGGTTCTCCGACACAGTGCCTCCAAGCACACGGAGAACCATCAGGAAGGACAGAGCCATCCCCATGGGCCACCGAAGAGATAGGAGGCTGAGTGTCTCCACCAAAGCCTGGGATAGAAACGATCATCTAGGTGGCCAGGGTAAGGCTTCTAAATGGAACAGAAAAACACTCTGTGGCTCCCCTGGGCTCCAGCCGCCAGGACAGAGCCACACAGAGAACAGTCCAGCCCTCAGGGGAACCGTTCCTGGGAAGCAGGTCTGACTCTTGAATAGCAGAAGCAAAATGAGGACCATCTGTCCATTTGAATATTTAGGATCTGAAACCCCAAAGGACATCTCAGGCGCTTTCTTCTCTTCTCTCTGAGCAGAATGCCAGAATGGACCTATTTCGGGGGCTTCCCAGCTTCTCTTTTTCTGCCTTCCCTAACAAATAAGCAGCAGGTGTCACAACAGCTAAAAGTAGCTGAGCTTTTTGTGTTTACTCCTCAGAGCGCCCTAACCAGCCAACACTGTTATTACAATCTCCATACTGCAGGAGGGAAACTGAGGCCTAGGGTGACTCCCCAACGCCCATATACAGTAAAGAGGTTTAAAATTGGGGGAGGAGGGCTAAGTCCAGCGTCGGATGCTGCCCATGCAGGGTCTGCTGAACAGGCAGGATGAAGAGAAATCTTCGCTGCACGGGGAATGAGTCGTTCTCAAGTTTTCTTTGTCAGACTCTCCAAAGGTGGCCCTGTCTCTTGGCACCTCTCATCTACGAGGCTGCGATATTCTTCTAACTGGCCTTTCTTCCTCCAATTCTGCCTTCCTCCAGCCTAACTTCCCCATTGCTAAGAGAGTCAGCATCCCAACAGAAAACATTCCTGATGTCAGCATGTTGCTTAAGTCTTTCAGTGACCCCATTTCTCACAGCACAGAGCTGGAACCCCTCAGCAGGGCTCTCTGGGCAGCTCCCAAATTCAGCCCACTCCCCTCCCCGGGCTGCCTACCATCACTTCCCACCCCTCTCAGCTCAAGCTACACGGACCACTTGCTGATTCATCATAGGCCACATATGCCCTTGGGATGCCCTTCACCACGGCCTATGGAATGATTCCCCTTCCATTGTCTATATTTCTGTTCAAGGGTGTGGTAGTTATGAGCTTAGGATAAAAGTTCAGATACTGCCCAAAAGTGAATCCTGAATCTTCTTCTTACTGACAAGGTGATCTTGAGCACGTAACTTCACCTCCTACTGCCTCAGTTTCTTCATCTGTAAATGGGTACAAAAGATTACCATCACAGGAGCCCTGGCTGGTGTGCCTCAATAGATTGAGCATTGGCCCATGAACCAAAAGGCCACTGGTTTAATTCACGGTCAGGGCACGTGCCTGTGTGGTGGGCCAGGTCCCCAGTTGTGGGCATGCAAGAGGCAACCAGATGATGTTTCGCTCACACATTGAAGTTTATCTCCCTCTCTTTCTCCTTCCCTCCCCTCTCTCCAAAAACATCCTTTGAAAAAACAAAGACTAACATCATAGGAGATAAATAGCCGCAAAATCTCCCCTATTTGCCTCATTAGAGTTCCATTTTTTCCCACATACTTCAAATAGCTCCATGCAATGAATTCTAGTTATTAATTTTCATGCCTCCTTTCTCCAGAACTTTTCACCCTCTTGACATGTTAGACCAGATAGTTCTTTGTGACGAGAAATGACACTGTGCGCTGTACATTGTAGGATGTTTGACATCACTGGCCCCGGCCAACTGGACACCCGTAGCACTTCCCCAACTGGGACCACCCAAAATGCCTCTCCACACGATTGCCAGATGCCCTGTAGAGGTAAACCCCCTGCCCATTAGGAAGCCCTGCTTGAAAGTCTGAGTCACCTGAGTAATAATATAAACAACAGCTACCATAGCTATCATTTTTGCATAGGCACCAAGCACAGTTCAAAGCTCTAGGCTGAATTACAGAATGTAATCCTCTCAGCACCCTAAGGGAGGGGGATTTTCAGCATATGTTATTAATAAACTGGATGGCAAAAAGATTAGTAATTTGCTCAAGGTGTGTCTTATTTTCTTTTCCATTCCCAACACCTAGTACATCACTTGTTACAATAGGAAGTCAATAGGAATTTTTCAAATTCATGAGTAAATGACCAAAAGAATGAAAGAACAAATGAATGAATGAGATGGTTTCCTCCACTACAGCAATCCATCTCTCTTCGCTTTTCAGAGACAATGACCTGTCAGCCTTCAGAGTCCCATGGTACCCAATGATATAATTTAATTTATTGGAAAATCCCTCCCTAGCTATGGCTTTTTAAAGCTATCTGGGCATTTCGTGGGGGTTACGCTATTCCGGATACACCATTTTGTTATTAATAACATTAATCACACTTCCCAGCTTAGCTTTATGAGAGGGTCATTCAATCCAGACAAAAGTCCTGGTATTACCAGATAAATACCATCGATCTATTTTCTACCTAACGGTCACACCTTTCAGACCTTTAAGATACAATAACACTATTTTCTAGCTTAGGAAACAGCACACGGAAAACCCTTCCAAACACTGTTTTTTATGAGCACTATACATGGTGCCGCTCAGAGGACTAACTGGAGGAAGGGATGCTGCCTGGTCTACACGTGGACATTTCATCCTATGAAGCAATCAGTGAACTGCCGGACAAGCCATAACGTTTGATTCTTGATTGACACGGGTTCAGCATTTAAACCTACTTAGCCTACAAAAACTGGAGACAAACATGAGTATAAATCCTTCCATGAGATTTTAAAGATTTTCAAGGTCCAGAACAGAGACTCAGTGGATATAGCGGGAAGAAACAGAGAGACAGTTCTATATAGAGCAAGAAACTCCAAAGGTTCTTGATGCTGCTAAAATCCTAGAAAATGGCCCTGGCTGGTGGCACAGTGGATAAGGTGATAAGGTGCTGGCCTGTGAACCCAAGGGTCATTGGTTCAATTCCCAGCCAGGGCAACATAACCAGGTTGCAAGCCAGGTCTGTAGCTGGAAGCAGGTGAAAGGCAACCATGCATTGATGTCTCTCTCCCTCTCTGTCTCTCTCCCTTCCCCTCTCTCAAAAAACAAAAAACAAACAAAAAAAAATCTAGGAAGTATTCCACCTAAAGTCCATTTTCAAGAGAAACTAGAACTTATGATAAAGCAAGACCTACTTAACAGCTTGTAGACGCACCAGGAAAGGTAGGGTGACTCACTTTGTTCTTTACAATTAATTTTATTTATTATTGTATTACAATGGTTTGATTTTTCCCCCATTGCTCTCCCCTGCCCCACCCTTCCTGCCCTCCTCCCACAGCCAACCCCACCTCGTTGTCCATGTCCATGGGTCTTTCACACTAGCTCCTCAACTGAACTTTTCCCCCACTTTCCCCTTCTCTCCTCCACCCTAGTCACCGTCATTCTGCTCCTTTCCCCCCGCCACCCGTGTCTCTTGTTCCTTTCTGCTCATCTGCTTGTTTTGTTCGTTAAGTCTCCTATTAAGTGAGAACACACGGTATTTATCTTTCGCTGCCTGGCTTCTTTCACTAAGGGTAATACTCTCCAGTTCCACCCATGCTGTCGCAAATGATAGAAGTTCCTTCTTTCTTCCTGCTGCATAGGACTCCACTGTGTAAATGTACCACAGTTTTTTGATCCAGTCACCCACTGAAGGACCTCACTTTGAATCCCAGCTCTGCCACACTGGCAACTGGAAAGGGATTCAACCTCTGTTAGCATCACTTTCCTCGTCTATAAAATGGGCATTACAGTACCAACTTAAAGGGTTGTTGGAAAGATGAAATGGCATGATGGGCTTAGGGTGCCTAACTCATAACAGGCACCTAATAAAAGGTAGCTTTCAAGTTCTGATAAAAGTGATCTTAAGGACACACAGGTACACACACCTGATTTACAGACAAACCCCTCAGATCCATTGGGATAGATCTTAATGGTGGCACCAGAATTAGAACCTCTACACTCCCTCTTCCTGTCCATCATTCTGGCCTCTGAGCCCTTTCTTAAGGAGAGAGCCAAAGACTTAATACTGAAATAATAAACAAAAGCACGAATAAGCTCAGATATCTCATGGTGTCACCAATGTTATAGATCTAGTCTGATAACTCATTCCAAAAATATTTTTCTGTTGGGCAGTAATTAAATGCACAGCAGTGCATAGGCTACACATGGACACAAAGTAACATATAGTCTTTTTCCTCAGGATCTCATGAGCTAAGGAGGGAAACCCAAGCATAAGGGTAGATTCAGTTCGGACCACCTTTTAGGTTAGTATATGTACTGTTAACTAAATAAAAAGGATCTTACCACATATCATGACAACATGTATAAATGGAATTGTACTCTTGGTTGAACTACACAATAGTTATTTATCTCCTTCATTCTCAAAGGCATTCCAGACCTTACATCTGGCACAAATTAGTCCAACACTGTCAACACTACATTTGCTAGCATTTCTCATGAAAGAAAAAAAAATAAAATAAGCCATCCAAGACAGAGTGATATGAAACACTGCCCTTAAGTGCTAGGGTTTAAAAGTATTATTCTGCCCTGCCCGGTGTGGCTCAGTGGGTTGGGTATCATCCCGCAAAACGAAAGGTCACTGGTTTGATTCCTGGTCAGGGCACATGGGTTGCAGGTTCAGCCTCCAACTGGGTCGTGTGCAAGACACAACCAATCAATGTTTCTCTCCCTCTCTTTCTCCCTCCCTTCCCCTCTCTCTAAAAATAAATTTTAAAAAAATTTTCTAAAAAGTTTTATTTTTAACAAAAACTGTAGGACATAGCTATAAATCATACGTGTTCCCGAGAAGGGGATTGTGTTTTTTTTTATTTAAGGGTCAAATTAGAGTATCAAAACTAATTTAAAAGAATACGATTATTATGAAGGTGCCTGGTCACAAGAAGCCTCCAAATTCCCCTACCTTATCAGTGCAATTTCAGATAGGAAAATAATAAGCCAGCCCAGACCCTCAAATCCTACAGCATCCTGGATTGTAGTGGCCATTAGAATTTAATGCAGTTCATCCCAGAGCCGGAAGGAATCCAGAAAGCTGTCTTTTTCCATTCCTCTGCCTTCCAAACTTCAGAACCTCCAGAAAGATGAGACTCTTGCCTCCATAAATGCCATCACCTTCCACCAGGAACAGCTCTTCACGGTGTAGGAGGGTGTGTAGGACAGGAAATCAAACTTCAGCCTCAGAGACAGCCATCCCCTCTGACCTTCAAAGGGAAGCCTTCCAGCTGGGCTCCCAACTGGTCTGTTTCCTATCCTCCCGTCATACCACCTTAGAGGACTTTGTCCTCCCACGGTCCTTTCCAGCCTTGTTCACCTCTACCAAGACCACCTCCCCATCTGCTCTCACCACCTTGCTTCTCTAAGTGGCAGTCCAAGTCCTCTGCCTTCAGTTTTTTATGGGTCTCTTTTCCTTAATACCCAGGTTATGCAAGGGCCGTAGCACACAGTAAGTGTTCAAAATGAGCAAGCTTATTATTAGTGTAACTGCTACCCTTATTATTTCACCTCTGTAAGTCCACCCAAATGGCTGTCCCAAATAGCCACAGCCTCCTCAGCTCACCTCTGGTAGGACTTTACTCCACCCTCATTGACTTTGACAGGTCAACGCATCCCAGCTTGTTTAAAATTTCTTCTTTCTTAGAACACAAGTGCATCTATGTTCATTGCAGCATTATTTACAATCACCAAGGTTTAGAAACAGCCCAAGTGCCCGTCAGTAGATGAGTGGATAAAAAAGCTGCGGTACATTTACACAATGATAAGATAAGAAGAAAATATTACCCTTTGCAACAGCGGAGATCGACCTGGAGAGCATTAGGCTAAGAAAAATAAGCCAGCCAGAGAAAGACAAGTACCATGTGATCTCACTCATATGTGGGATCTAATGAACAAAATAAAGTAACAAGCAAAATAGGAAGAGACTCATAGGTAGAGAGCAAACTGACAGCTGTCGGAGCGGAGTGGGATTGTGGGGCTGGGTGAAGATGATGAAGGGATCAAACCAAAAACAACAACAACAAACAACAACAATAATCACCTCGTGAGCACACACAACAGCATGGTGACTACCAGGGGGAACAGAGGGTGGAGGGAGGTGGAAAAGGGTGTAAGGGGGATAAATGGTGATAGAAGATAAACACACCATACAATATACAGATGCTGTAGCATAGACTTGTACACCTGGAGCTATATAATTTTCTTAACTAATGTCATCCTAATAATAAATTCAATAAAAATTTTAATAAGTAATTTTTTTCCCATTTTCAAAAGAAAACACCTTCTTTCTTTGGCTTCCAGGGCACCAGTGTCGCACACAGAGATCAGAACCAGGAAGTTAATCAGCGTACACAGGTGGACTTGAACCTGGAAATCCACGGCCCTGTCTCCTGCTGTTACCTCTGGCTACCACATCTAAAAGCAGGTGACACAGATCACAGTCTGCTCCTCCCTCAGGGCCATGGCATGTGTGGCCCTTCCACCCCCACTTTGCCACATGCTTCACTCTCAGGCTTCTTTGAGGTCTCAGCTCAAAGGCCACCTGCCCCAGGGAGGTCCTCTCTGACCAGCAGGAACATCGTAGCCGAAGCCGGATCATCCCAGAACCAGGAGGACAAATTGCGGCTGCCCTCTGCCCGCACAGGTGGCTCCGTGTCGGACTCACTCCCGCTCACCTGGATCAGCGTCTCTAGCTCCTGTGGGCTCACGCAGACGTGGTCCCGCAGGAATTCTGCCTTTTCCAAGGCAATGGTGTTCTTCTGGCTGCTCTCAAAAGGCTGTTCCAACGCCCGGAAGACGAGACCGCCCGTGACCAGGTAGACCACCACCACCACGAAGATGGCAACCACGGTTTTCCACTTCATGACGGTCTGCAGGCCCCCTTGGGAGGTGCCTTCCATCCTGGCTACCACCGTGGCTCGGGAGGAGATGGACAAGCGTGGGGCCAGGTAGTGGCCGTTAGTGGCACTCTTGGGCTGGCACACTGGGGGTACTGCTGCAGGAACGGCCACTGAGAAACAGGGTGGGAGAGAGGGGGAAAGAGTTCGTTTATAAATACGGAACACAAAACTGCTCAGAAATGACGCACCGACATCTTCCTCAAGCCAGCTTTCCAACGTGAGCGTTGAATCTGGTTCCCAAACCTACATTTAGGGGATGTGATCAGTTACCTATTTGAATTCTGAAAAAAAATTAAAAAAAGAATGAACACCAGGGGTCCTAGTTTTTGTTTATTTGTTTGTTTTTTAAGTTATTAATTGAGCTTGGAGTGCTTATATTATTTTTCCACAAGGGTTTAAATTTGAAGCAGGTCTCTGTTATCATTCATCTTCTCCCTCAGCTTCCTTATTTAAACCATATATCAGATACACAACAAATCACCATACTTGAAAAACAGGCATGTTGTTCCACATGAAGAGGAAACAAATAAGAGATACCCAGTTAGTTACTCTGTCCAACTCCTGAGGTCTAAGTGATACCAAATTGCAGAGGAGAGATGAACAGCCAACGAGTTTAAAAGTCTGTGTCATCCAGGTCTGTGGTCACGAGACAGAGGAAAGAAGGGTAGGCCTGCTATCAGGGAGATAAGGCAAAAATGAGACATAGTAACGAGGATTCAGGTTTCCAAAGGCTAGTCAAGGTGAAGAGCAAGAAAGGCGGCTGCAATGAAAGGAGGAATGAGTGATATTCTATGCCAATTAACTTGGTTCCCTGGAAAAGGTGAGAATAATACAACGGCTCCTTGAAAAGGGGACCTTGATGCACTGTTGGTGGAATACAGACTGGTACAGTCACCGTGGAAGACAGTATGGTATTTCCTCAAAAAACTAAAAATGGAACTGCTTTTAATCCAGCGATCCCCCTGCTAGGATTATACAAAAAGAATTCTGGAACATAAATTCATAGGAACTTATTATGCACCTCTATGCTCATAGCAGTGCTGTTTACAATAGGCAAGTGCTGAAAAGAGCCTGAGTGCCCATCAGCGGATGAATGGATCAAAAAGCTGGTACATTTACACAATGAAATACTATGCAGCAGAAAGA
Organism: Noctilio leporinus; assembly: GCA_004026585.1. Classification (NCBI taxonomy): domain Eukaryota; kingdom Metazoa; phylum Chordata; class Mammalia; order Chiroptera; family Noctilionidae; genus Noctilio; species Noctilio leporinus. Next base: position 9,424 of record PVIW01001340.1, on the reverse strand, counting down.
AAGAAGGAACTTCTACCTTTTGTGACAAAATGGATGGAACTGGAGAGGATTGTGCTTAGTGAAATAAGCCGGGTGGTGAAAGGCAAATAAGTACCACGTGATCTCACCTAATACAGGACACTAATGAACAAAGCAAACCAACGAGGACAATAGAACCAGAGGAATAGAAACAAGGAATAGACTGACAGTGACCAGAGGGGAGGGGGGAGGCTGGTAAAGAAGCAAAGAAGGGGAACAGTTTAGTCAAGGAACCAGTTTAAATGACCCACAGACATGGGCAACATGTGGGGATTGACTGTGGGAGAGGGAAGAGGGGAGGGGATGGGCAGAGCAGGGGAGAGCAATGGGGGGAAATGGGATGATAACTGTAATAGAACAATTAATTAATTAAAAGAAAAAAAAGAATAATAAAATGCCTCCTAAACACCTCTCAACAAAAAAATGGGATAACTCAGATATAATCACTGATCAATTAGTAATAAATTTCTTCTTCTCCTTTCCTCTAATAAGAAGCCATTGAGAAGGAAATGTTCCCCGGTGTTCAGAACACATGGCCTTCTCAAAGGTCCCTGGTCTCTGGGACGGCAACTTCGTTACATACGAAGCTGGAGTCTTTCCTGGAACAACAGGAAGTTCAGGGTAGTGAGGCACACGTAATGGTATCACGCATTTCAGAAAATGGTCGTTTCACTTTAATTCTGTTCTCCCTTTATCTTAGGAGCACTTATTATAGCCTCCATCATGGTACATCTGGACCTTTGTGTAAATAAGGTGTTAGGAGATGACAAACATAATTACCTAAGTGGGGCAAACAATTCACCCATGAGAGCTAAACTGCTCAATCTCTGCCTTGGGAAGCTTAAGGTCAATAATAGCGAGGGAATGTCACTCCTTGTTGCAAGACATCAATGACATTGCCAACATCTGGCCAGGGGGATGACCACCTCCAGTAATCTAGGTTTGTACATCAGCTTTTCCTCCACGAACCTAAAACTCAGCTTTTCTCTTTGGACACCAACCTGAGCATCAGCCTTCATTGTATATTACTCTGGCAAATAAAACCACTAATGTTACATTTCCTTCTAACCTATATGGACATAAAATTCTCTAGAATCTCCGATTGAAAGGTTTAAGAATTCGAATCAGCACCCTGACTCTCCTAGTCCTTTTATCTCAATGCCTTGCACTCTCACCATACCCACAGCCACCAGCCTCCTCCAGGCCACCATCACGTCTTGCCTGAACCAATCCAGCAGCCTCCCAGGTGACCTGTCTTCTTCCACTTTCCCCCACCTTCTGATCCATAAGTCTGGGGTTAAATAGCTCTCCTGCAAGCACCATTCCCCTGTCCTCTCTGTGGTCTCCAGAATGATGGCCCCAAAGACATTTGTAGCTTCATCTCTAGGACTTTTGCCTATTATTACCTTACATAGAAGGGACTTTGCTGATGAGATTCGATTGAGAGATACGGAGATTTTCCTGGATTATCTGGGTGAGCACAGTTTAAGCATCCTTATAAGAGGAAGGCAAGACAGCCAGAAAAAGAAGGAGATGTAAGGGCAGAAACAGAGGTCAGGTGAGCAGCCATGAGCCAAGGGATGCGGGCAGCTCCTAGAAGCTAAAAAGGTAAAAACAGATTCTCCCCTGGAGCCTCCAGAAGGATCCAGTCCTGCCTATACCTTGATTTCCTCCAAACGAGACAGACTTTGAACTTCTGACTTCCCAAACCATAGATGATAAATTTGTGTGTTTTAAGCAACTACATATATGGCGCTTAGTTTCAGCAACAACAGGAGCAAATACACCCCCACTAAATTAGCTCCCCTTGGCCCACACCCACTGCACTGTGGTGTTGATAGAGTCCATCTACCTGCCATTGAAATTAGAGCTGCAGGAGGGTGGGCACTAGGTCTACTCCCTTACCTTTATACTCCAGTGTCCTATACAGTGCCTGGCATGCAGCTGGAGGCCCATCAATAATGGTTGATGAAATGGAGAATGGGAAGAAGGAAGAAATGTTGGCACATCCAAACCATGAATACAACATGGGTAAGTAGTGTTAACTGCAAAACAACGTGACATTCCAGCAAGACGGAACAGCAGACCACACAACAGAGCTCGGCTCACACCTTCACACCTTCACACCTGGGCCGGTGTCCCCCACCCCACCCTCATCTGCCTGGGAAACTCCCATCGCCCACAGTTTCAGCTCAAAGCTGCCTCCCCTGGGCAACCATCCTGGACTCTCCAAGCAGACTTGGCATGACTGTCTCCCCATGAGCCTATAAACTCTTTGGAGTCAGAAAACTTGTCTTTTAATCACTGGATTTCAATACCTTGGCACAATGCCTAGCATAGAGCAAATATTTGTTTTCTGTTGTTGTTATTGCTGATAATTCCTTCACACTATAAACAGAGCTCCAACAGAATCACTACTATCTGCTGCAACAAGCGTTTATTTAGCACCAAACAGGCACGAGGTGCTGTGGGGGTGGGGACAGTGACAATCTACTTAGGGAACATACCCTACAGTGTCAGGTAACAACCAGTAGCAGGAAGCTTCACTGGGTGATAGATGATGCTGAGCCCTGGCTGGGGTCTGCGGGTTGAGTGCCAGCCTGTGAACCAAAGGGTCACTGGTTCGATTCCCAGTCAGGGCACATGCCTGGGTTGCAGGCCAGGTCCCCAGTTGGGGGGGTGTGAGAAGCAACCACACATTGATGATTCTTTTGCTCGCTCCTCCTCTCTCTAAAAGTGAATAAATAAAATCTTAAAAAAAAAAAATGATGGTCCTGAGCCTGGAGACCAGCAGGGCCTGGGTCCCCTTCACTGCCTTCTGTATCATGGATAGTTCCAGAGTTTCTAGAAACCGAAGCCAGGCAGAATTGGTCCCGAGGAAGGTCTTTTCAGGCCAGTTCATGGTGCCAATTTGCTAAGGGACTGTCCTTAGGAACAACATCTGAACAGAATCCACTAATCCCTGAATTTCCAAAACACCAGGAGCAAAAACTAGAGTTTCAGTCCCAAACCTATGAGTGTCTGGGTAGATTTCAAACAGCCACTTAGTATCTCTGGGTGGCGGTGAAGGTAATAGGATGTCCCACTACTGATGGGACACTTACTTTGTGCCCGTCAGTCTAATAAACACTTCGCTCAGGTCATTGCATTCGGTCCTTACCATGAGGCCTTCCCACCCTGGTCCTCTCAGAAGCAGATGCAAAGGGTGGGTTTTGTGCACAGATTTCAGCAGGAGAAACAGCCAGCAGACATGCTGTCCAGTGTGACTCTGAGTACAGGACAGAGGGAGGAAAGGATGGACATAAACATCCTGGACCATCTATAGGCCAAGGGAGGTTCAACATGGCCCTCACGGAGTTCTTGCACCCAAGTCAGCAGTCTGAGGACTCCAGTGTCTCTCAGGAAGATGCCCACCTAGGGTCCCTGTCGCACCCAGTCATCAGTTGGGGGCAGCCCATAGGAAACACCCCCATGGGGCCAGCCCACAGGGCATTCCACAGCAGCGGCTCCAGCTCTTGGGCCACGACACTCCCTCCAGTGGGAGGCGTGCAAAGTGCACGCTTGTTCACGGTAACCACACATCCCTTCCTCACAGACAAAGAAACTGAGACCCAGCAACAGTCACTAAACCAAGGCCAAGTGGGCAGAGCATGGATTAAAATGAGAGGAATCTGACTTCAAAGTCAGTTCCCCGGAGCACAGGAACAGAGAAATAGGAGACAAAGAAATCCTGGGTAGAAAAGGCCCTTTCAGGTGAGATTGGGCGCGTTCAGAATGGTAAGGCCCGTTCACTCCACAACTCAGAAAGGCATTTGTCTCAGACCGGCATGAACAGATTTTCCAGTCCATGAGGTTGACCATGTTAGTTTCCCGGAGGTGACAGAGGTCACGAATCCGTCACACGTGGGTCACGTAAGTCACAGCCTGCTCTGCTGCATGACTCTAGACAATGAGCCGTGAGGTTCGAAAGGCGATTTCCCTCTTGCTAGTTTTCATTGTAAAACCTGTCCTCACACACGTTAGCCAATTCCATTTTGTACCCTAAACGTGGGTAGATACGAAGGCACGTGTGGGAATCTGCTTTTTCTTGGTTGAACAAGTTGCTAGTCATTTTACATTATTCAGGCGCTCCCGTGTCCTAAACCCTTCCCTGGGTCACCTATTCATGCATTCGGTCAACAAACACTGGAGTGTATCCACCACCATGCTGGAAACATATAGTGAACAAAACACACCCCTGCCTTCAGTTAGTGGGAGAGTTGACAAAGATCTTATCATGTGTGAACCTAAAGGTCCACAAAGGGGCAGTGGTCATTACCTAAGTCCTCTTGATGGGAGAGAAAGTGATGCCCCAAAAGGTGACACTGACGAGCCTATCACAAGCTAATAAGCAGCGGCGGGTCCTAGGATCCATCTGCAGACACTCTAAGCCCGAGTGCCTCCACTCCACCACACATCGCCTAAAACAAACACCACCCACAGGGTTCAGGGTCTCCCGGAAACCTCAAACGCAGCCTCTTCAGAGGTGCCACGGTCGCACGGCAACGTGACTCTGCCTATTGACCCAGGCAAAGTGCGATTGTGACTACAATACCCTGGCGAGAGGCAGAGAACACCTGGCCTCTCCTCGACTCCTGCTCCGGTCTGGAATTGTTCCAGGGCCACGTGCGCAGCCGCTCAGAGCTTCCAAAGTGTCCCCAGGGTACAGCGGTGCCTGGAAACCCCGAAGGCTGCCCTGGGCATGGGCTGAGGCTGAGGGTGGGTGTCAGAAGAGAAAAGGAAGAAAGAAGGAGCCGATGATTTCAGCCTCACTTGCCCAAGTTTGCCCAGCAGCTGGTTTCAGCCACAAGCTGCCTCTGAGAAGAGCAGAAAGAAAGTATAGGTCCCCTGATTGCAAACCCTGCTTTTCCCATTTTCCTGGGACAGCCGAGCTGCCACCACAGCAAAGGCTCTCCTTGGGGTTTCACCCCTGCTCTTGCCCTCTAGCCCTCTTTAAAACTTCAGGCTTTGCTCCCAGCTGGAAAAAGACTAAGGTATCGTGAAATTTCCAGGAAGCTTTAGAGACATCCAAGGTAAGAGGAAGCAAGGCTGAAACAGGAGGGAGAGGGAACTAAGAACACGCTGTCGCTTTGACTCACATCTGCCATTCTCAGTTCAGACCCTGGTGGCTCACCTGAGTCACGGAGACAGCCTCCTTTGAATCCATGCCTCACCACGCAGCCAGGCAGCAATCTCCGGGGTGCAAATCCGATCACATCTGCACGTACTTACGCTCCTCTGTGGGCACGCACCTCCGTGGCTTGCACCGAAACTCCTTCCAGGACCTGGCGTCTGCCTGTCTCCCCGGCCTCTCCCACCGCCACGCCCTCACATGCAACCTTCGCCCCAGCCAAACCCAGCAGCACCCAGGTCCCTGCATGCTGAGCCCGGAGGAGTGGGTCTTGCTTCCCAGATTCATTCCTTCTCCCAACTCTTTATCTGGCCAACTCTTCTTTATACTCCAAACCTCACCTCATATGTCACCACCTCCAAGAAGTCTTCTCTGACTGCCCACACCACCCTCAAGTAGGATCAGATGTCCTTCCTCTATGTCTCAATGTGGAGCTTAGCATACAGCTTTCACCTGGAAGGCTCCTAGTTACAAGTTGCTCTGGTCCTGAATTCATTCATGCATCCATCCATAAATCTGCTTTGAGCTGCCATTTATAATACCAAGTTCACACACCTGAGGAAAAGGCCATTTAACTGCAGAGTTTATTGAGTTGGGTAGATATGAGCAGCCCTGGTCCTATTATGTGTGGTATTTTTTCATTCCACAGGTAGACATCCTGAGTCAAGGTGTTAAATTCTCAAAAAGTCAATAGTCCAAGCTGAGCTCTTCATGATTCCATCAATGGCTGGGGAGGATTGGAAAGGAGACAGAGAAGTAATTCACTTCACTGTGCTCCAAACACTCTATGCTTTCTTGTTCTCAACACAATGACTGGAAGGTTCTGTTTGACTCATGGATATAAAATATTTGTTAAGTTAAAAAAAAAAATCTATTGAATGGCACGAATCATCCGTGGTGAGTCACCTCTGTGATGCCAGGCAGGTAGGATTTCCCTCCAGTCTGCTTTCTTGGGGTTCCTCTGATTAGGACCAAGCAGCATAATTTGGATCTGAGGACCCCAAAAGCTGAAGCCCTGCCCCCCTCCCAGTGTACTCCCATCCCAGTTCATTGGGAGCTCACAGGACCAGAGACTTCCTTCTCAACACCAGTAAGCAAAGGGTTTCTGCGGATCTCCCCCAAATCTCTTGCTGCATTTATAAACTAGGGGCATTGCCCAAAGGCAGGGTCCTTCACTGACATGCGGGGCCCAGAAAAGGAAGCTCTCAAGATTGGGGCCACAACTCAGGCAGTCGCAGAAAAGATGGAGAAGAAGGCTCAGAGACAAGGGCTGTAAAACCTGCAGGTCCCAGTGATGGATGGAAAATGAGCAGTGTGGAGGGAGGTGGGCAGGGGTTCTGGGTTGGCACCAGGTCTCTGGCTTGGAAGAACATAGTGTTCTTTTTTCTCCAAGATAGAGAAAACACGAGACTTCTGTCTATGGCTCCCGTGGCACTGCGGGTGGAGAGAGACACCCGTAGCCATTAGACATCAGGGACTGGAACTCGGGGGTGGAAGGGGTGTTTGTAAATCTTGCTGGAACCTAGGTTGCAGATCAATGAGACCAGAAGCAGTATTGAAGACACGGGGCTGGATGAATGGGTCCCGAGGGAGATGCGGAATGAGGTGAGAACAAAAGACAGTGCTCAAGGGACAGCAGAGGGGAGATGTGCACACGGGAGAGCAGAATGTGGCTTCCAGGGCATTAGAGAGGGTGGCTCTCATTCCACCTCTATGTTGGTAATGTAGCTCACAAGACCCAGCCTGCGAGAGGCCTCGGTGCGTGTCTGCTGGATTAATTCCTGCCACCCAGCATTACATTGCTGCTCATGAAGGGGTTTCTACTTCATAGACCGTTTTCTCTCCCTGGGAAGCTCTCTTCAAAAGAACCCCTGTTCCCGAATTTCTAGACATTGTAGGTTACTCCGGATACCAGATGGGGTGCCTTTGTCTCTGCATTGAGAGGGGCCCTCACCCACTTACATCAGCACAGGGAGCCCAGGACCAGAGTTAGCCCCCACGCATGCTGGGCTGGTCAGAACAGCCCTGGCCTTTCCCACCAGGCTGCTCGTCTCTGGGGACCCAGGGCTGCTGACCTCGTGGCTCTCTCAATAGACCTCAGACTCATCTGTCCTGACTCCACAGCCAAGGCCTCAAGGTGCAGCCACAGCAGGGGTGCTTTCGCCTTGTCCCAGAATGCTTCCTCAACAACCTGTTGTGTCCCCTGCCCTAAGTTTTTTCCGCCACAATTTAAATTAACCAGAGCCCTTTTAATCCCTTTGGGATTAAAAATAATATATGCAGCTGCAGTTCCCCAAAATATCTCCTATACCCTGGAGCCAAGTGTATGAAGCTCCATTGGCAGGGCCCATTCCGCCAAGGGAGAGGTTCGCTCTCCCAGGGGTCTCGTTCTGGCAGTTACCTCTCCTCGCCAGGCGACCCTTCCAACAGTTCCGCTGTGGCTCCTGCTGAAAACCCCTCGGTCACTCCCACGGCTCCCGACATGGCCTCCAACGTGCCATGTGCTCAGGGCCCGGCTCACCCCGGCCCCACCTCGCCCAGCCAGGCTTTCCTCTGTCCCACAAGCTCCCATCCACATCAGCAGTCACAGTACACGCGTCGTAGGGCCCATCTAGCCCATTCTTTTAAAAGGTTGACAGTAGAAAGCAAAACTTAAAAAAATAAAATGTGTTGACCCATCAGGGAGACAGATCCCATGACCAAGTACATCACCCATGCTATCACCCAATTCCCTAATATCAGGAAATCTGTTCGTTGCATTCCACCCAGGGGTGGCGACAGATGTAGCTAGAGGCACTTCACTAAGTTTCATACTTTTTCAAAGTTCGTATTTATCAGAGCATAAAATACATCAAAGTCACGAGTGCACTGGTGTTTCACAACAACGGGAAAGGAGGCGACATTCAGAAATTCGATGTGTCGTTCATCCACTCACTCAGCCAGTGATGCCAACTCTGTGCCGGGAACGGTACCACCTCCCACACTGTGTCCAGGATGCCAGGCCACTGTCCACCAGGAAACCAAAGGCGTGGATTCTTTTGCGAAGTGCAAGGCTGGCGCAGTCACTGCACATGGAAGCCTCCCTGTAGCTTTGATCTCCCTCCTGTAGCCCAGGTCCCTCTCCTCCTCTCTGCTTCCTCTGCTCTGACCCAACCTCGCCTATTCTCCCATCCCAAACCTCTCCAAAAACACCTCAGGACCCCCAACTTCAGAACCAAAGACCACCCCGACTTCCTCGGCCTCTCCAGGGATCCTTCCTCTGCCTTCGTTCCTGACCCCTGGACTTTCCCTGAGGACACTGTCCTCTGAGTATGGCATTGGGGTAGAAGTGGCTCAGTCTCCCTCAGCCACAGCCTCAGGGCCACGTTGTCCCGGAAAACCAATAGTCTGCACTCTGGGTGAAAGCCCCTGTCCGTTTGCACCCTGAGTCCACTGGCTGTTCCACTTCCTCCTTTTCCCCATGGTAGTTGATGGTAGATCTGACTTCGCTCCTACAGTTCCGGAAGCCCTGCTTTCCCTCTGACTGCCTTCAGGGCCTCAAGGCAATCCATCCAAATCCTTGATTTCATCACCATCATCACCATCACCATCTCCACTCCACTTCACTCATCAGCTTAGAGCACATTCCTAAGAAGATCCCTTGAGTAGATCCGGAAATGAGCATTGGTCTGCAAGCAATTTGTTTAAGTGCTTCCAGGACGAGGCCATAAGGGAGCAGGGAAGCAGGAACCCCAGTCAGGGTGCCATTCCAGGTGAAGCCCCATCTCTGTCTGAGTCCTTGGGGAGCCCTGCAGCCTAAGTGATGGCTCCAAGTTCATCCCACCTTGAGGCCCGGGGGACAGACTTTCACTCTCTCCCACACCCGGTCAGTCACTGGCTTCAGACAACCCCTGGGGAATATGAACACCCAGGACCAGCATGGAAAGAGGTTCTACCAGACGGGAAAAAAGGGCCCTCGGCAGCAGCTATAGGTGGGCAGTGCAGGGGAGAAGCACATGACTCTGAGGATGGGAGCACAGGCCCAGGAAAATTATCTGTGGGAGTTGGGAACACCAGCGGTACCCACTCCAACTGCATCCACTCCAACTGTGTCCACTCCAATATCATCCACACCAACTGCATCCACTCCAACAGCATCCACTCCAATATCATCCACTCCAATATCATCCACTCCAATATCATCCACTCCAACAGCATCCACTCCAATATCATCCACTCCAACATCATCCACTCCAA